>QLOH01000709.1:0-503631 GCA_026901365.1 Sesbania bispinosa | reverse complement strand
ATCAATCAATTCATAGAAGTAGAAAGATGAGTATGTGGATCTTCATAATCCAATCCTGTGAATTGGTGGGCACTAATGAGGCTTAAATGTGCGGCCTTCATCTCCAAGGATTTTGCTGTAACTGGTATAGATATGCTTGAGTAGTATCAAGGTCCTTGGTGCATGACATAGTCTCCTAAGACTCTCCTTTGAGGAATTTGTTGTGATCTTCAGCCATATTTTTGTTTTCTATTTGATTTCTCCCTTGTCTCCTTCTTCTATTTTGCTCTTGTTTTTCCTGGATGTCCTCTCCATTTTTGATCAAACAACAATTGATTTTGGACACCTGTCCTCGCAAGAGCAGAAATCAAGAACTTGCACAAGGGTAAGAAGAACAAAATAATAAAAAATTAAAATTAAAATAAAATAAAAATTTTCCTAAAAATATAAAAATAAAATAAAAACAAAAATAAAATATATATACAACTTGATAGGATAGACCTCCCAAATTTAAAATTGTACACCGCTCCCGGCAATGGCGGCCAAAAATTATTTGTTGAAATTTTGGCAAGCGTACCCAAAAAATCCAGCAATATAATAGTAACTGAAAGGGTTTGTCATATCCACTGGGAACGGTTCAATTGTAAATCCTAGTGATCACACTTATCAAGTAAGAGAATATGGTTGTTGTTTATATAGATTTCAATAGTAAATAAAGCAATAAATTGATAGGTTGGGCAATTACTAGAACTAGGATTGAACTTCGTATATCGCACCCCTTTCGTATTTGAAACCAATGATTTATGAATATGAAATATAATATCTTAGCACAAGTAAATATTATTTCATAAAAGTTCCCACAGATATGAAATACTCAGAATAATTCACCTGGCTCCCACAGTGATAATACCCCGGTTGAAGAACAGTTGTAAAAGCTATCAAGTCATCATGGTTCCCACAGTGACAATTGAGTGTTTTCACCAATCAGAATTCAAGTTTCCTATTCCTAGGTTCCCCCAAACTCGCTCATGATCTTATAAAAACCAGTTTCCAGTGCGCCTCATAAAACCAATTCAAACTCCGGCACAAAGACGGAAGCTAAGCATTAAGAATAGAATAAAAAAACCGATATATTAAAAATAGGGATTCAAAATAACAAAGAGAATTCAAACAATTGGGATTGAATCGACTACATTTAATCCTATGGGAGAGTTTAGCTACTCATGGTAGCCATTAAAACCAATAGAGAAACTGTCACACTTTTCTCTAGCTCCAGCTCTACTCCGTCGTCTCTTTTTTATCTATGCAAAAGGTCCTTTAAATAGAAGTTGGAAAGCTATCTGAAATCTGGAAGGAATCTTGTTGGAAATCTTATTGGAAATATGTTCAGTCTTCAGCGCTTCAACCTGCGCTCAGCGCAGATGAAGCGCAGGAAACATAGAGCAATTTAATTCCTGCGCTCCACTTGCGCTCAGTGCAGGTGGAGCGCAGCTCACCGTTTTTGCTTCTCCTGATTTCCTCTTTTTCATATTGATCTCTTCCTGATCTTATCTTTGTCGGCTTACGTTTTCCTTATTTCCCTCTTTTTAGCTTGATCTTGTGTTGATTCTATCTTCAATTTGAATTGAGAATTTTATTTACAGAATCTTTATCCAAATAACTGTTGATTTCATCTTGATCTGTTTCCATTTAGAATTTATCTGCAGATTCTGTCTTCAATAAATGTTATCTTGTTTCTTCATTTAAAACTTCCTCTTATCTGCAAAATCAACAGATTTCTTATCAGAATAGCATCAAATTCAAATTCATAATCAAATTAAATAATCACAAAATCTGGATTATTACTAAAAAGAGGTAATTTGGGAAATAAATCTAACACTTTACCCTTACAAGTGCTGAAAATATACAAGAATTTATCATAAATTTAGCACTTATCATATTTACCTCAGAATGTTCCTTTTTCATTTCCTTTATCAATGGTGTTGTCAAGAATATTGGATGAAGTGGAGGAGTGATTGTGGAAGGCTGACCTTTGTTCTTGACCTTGAAAATTGGTGGAAAGCCACGTTGAAGTAACATAGTCAACTGTGTGTTTTTCTTTCCCATAGAAAATGCAAATCTTTTGTGGTTGATTGTTGGTTGTTCTTGGTGAATCTTCCTCTTCCTCTGCCAAAGGGGGAACCACCTCTTCCTCCAAAGAAGGATCTAGTTCCTGATATGTTGGCTACCATGCTGCGTTCTTGAAGGATGCTTCCAAACACTGCCTTCTTGTTGCAAAACCGGGGAAAAAACTTTGTTAATATCAGGTAAAGGATCGATCATTAATACCTAAGTTTCACTGTGTTGTAGGAGTCATTGAGCTCTTTCAAGAAGCAAATCACATATTTTGTATCTGTGTTTCTGACAGATTCATTGAATCACAATGGTATGCATTTTTGGAGAGCAAGTGCAAGGAAAACTGATCTCAAAGATTCCAATTCTTCCCAAACAATCTTTAGGTCGGTGAAGTAGGTGGAGATGTTCCTTTCACCTTGTTTGGTAGAGTGAAGTTCTTGGAGGAGATCAGAGGTACGAAAATGGTCACCTTTAGAAAATTTTGCTTGAGATCTTCCCAAAGGTCTTGGGCATGTCAATATAAATGGTGCTTTGAGCTATTTGTTGAGTCAATGATCTTGTGATCCAAGATAGATAAGATCATAGTGTTGCATCTCATCCAGGCCTTGTACAAGGGATCTCCAACAGCAGGCATCGGAATAGAACCATCAATGAAATCATACTTATTTTTGGAGAAGAGTGCTTTTTTCATACCCCCTGCTCCAAGAATGGTAATTGTCCCATCCAACTAGGGGAAACAAGAAGCATGCCGGACTTTCTCAGGATGTAGGTAGTATGGACTGTCAGGATTGGAGCTTCCATTGAAGAGGTTGTTTTCAACCATGAGGGCAAGGAGGTTTCCAGCAAGCAGAGCTCTCTTGAGAGAGCTTTGATACCATAAAAACAGGAATGAAGAAAAAGAATGACTGAATAGAATGTTATTGATTATTGAACTGTGAACTTTACAGAAAACAAGCACACCACACACACATATATATAGGTGAAAACTAACAAACTGTCAAACCAGAAAACTTAACAGACAACTAAAACTAACATCCTATATGTGCTTATCTAACTAACAGAACTAACAGTGTGCTTATCAGAATTAACAGATTGATATTCCTTCAATATGTTTCACTTAACGTGACACTGTGCACCCAAAACGACATCATTTTGTAAAATTAATAGTTTCGGTCGGCCAGGAAGGCTAGAAGGTCGGCCAGGAACTCAGTAAGGCTGGTCAACCGACCTTCCAACCTCCTTCTGGCCGGCCAGGAACTATGTAAGGCTGGTCAGCCAACCTTCCAACCTCCTGGGCGGCCTACCTTCTTTTCTGTCGATCGACCTCCAACCCTAGTTCCTGGCTAGCCAGGAACTCTGTAAGGCTGGTTGGCCGACCTTCCAACCTTCCTGACTAGCCGACCTTCTAGCCTTCTTGGTCTGTCGTCCTTCCATCCTTCTTGGTCGGTCGTCCTTCCAGCCTTCCAGGCCGACGGAAAACTATTAATTTTGCAAAAATGACATCGTTTTGGGTGCACAGTGTCATGTTAAGTGACACATCATCGTCAAACTGATGGAAGTTAGGGTTTAGACGTAAGTGAAAGACATAACATAATGTTAGGGACTAACAGAGGGATTTTATAAACTCATGGACGAAAGTGCAAGACGTTGTATAAGTTAGGGACGAAAATGCTAGTTTACTCATATATTTATAATTATCTTTAAAACTTTAATATGTAAATTACACTATCTTCTAAACTATATTATTAGATAATTAAATTTAATATGTAAATTACACTATCTTCTAAACTATAGAATTAGAACTTGCCAAGTGACCAAACAGTTAGTCGCAGTGGAAGTGGACCGTAACCCTAAGCGAACTTTACCTGCAAAGTTTCGAATCCTGGAGTCGCCACTCTTGGGAGGGCTTACCTAACCACCACCTTCGGCCCGGGAGTTAAACCCACAGCTATGTATGTGAGGATTAGGCATGGCAAACAAACCCGAACCTGCGGGTACCGACCTGTCTCTGCCCCGACTTTGACGAGGAAAACCCGCTTTGACCGGATTTAAGTAAAACCCGACTCCGACCCACCCCACCCCCAAACCTGCCCGAACAAAATAATTAAATAATTTTAATATACTAATAGTTAAATAATAAAGGTATACTTATATATTTTCCTTAAAATATAAATAGTTTTTAAGTTTCTTATTTTTTTAGGATTATCAATGATTATATTTACATGTTATTTGAATTAGAGTGTATATGTATATATATAACTGATTTAAAAATATATTTAAGTAAAAAAAATAGAGAAGGTGAAATCCCTGCGGGTTTCCCCGAACCGACAGGGACCCGCGGAGATGAGTTTGAATGTCATAATTTCATACTCACTCTCTTTAAATCCGAACCCGCCCCGACTTTTTACAGGGGCGGGGGCGGGGAGAGTAAAACCCCCCCGGCCTAGGGGATTCCTAGTCAAAACCAAAAAAGTTGGTACTTGCCAAGAATGAGTTGGGCAGTTAATTAGCTTTTATGGCAGTTAATTAACAAGTAGTTTGGCCTTTCAAGGTCCCTACTTCATTCCAAAATAATAATAATAATAACAATAATTAAAAAAAACAAGCGGGAAGAATACTTGCTCAAGTAAAACTTAAGCTGAGTAACAGGACTAAGGATAAGGAGATACATAATGTCTTTTCCTTTTTTTTTTCTGGTTGTTTTTTTCCTTTTTTTTACATTTCCACAGTGACCAGAGAGATCGCATTTTACAATTCCAAATACGACCTCTACGGACAAAGAATAATTTTGTACGTTCTTCTTTCTTTTGTGTTTTTCTTCTTCCCCTTTGGGATTCTTCAATTGTACCTACTCTAAATAAGTTTCACTGCACTTAGCAGATACTGGGAGGGACCCTGTTCTTTCTGAACGGGTTGTGTCCAGTCCCAACTTTGAATGAACCGACACTTTCTAGTTCAGCAATACTTACTTAATATGTCAACATGAAAAATAAAAACCCTTTAGCTGCTCTGGTTCTTTGAACCAAGGAACAACTTAAAGTATTATTACAATAGCCTATGGACAACTTCATTTAATGTGTTCAGCCCGTTTTACGGACAACCAGACGTTGAAGACGGTAAAGACGAGACATCAGCTGTGAGAATGATGGCCGCAAGTGTGGCTCCCTGCATCAAAATCAACATGACTAAAATCAATCAAATAGAACAAAGTAGTAGTATCAATATTGCTTTTCTAAGAAGTTTTAGTCTCAATTAGAACACATTTTGTAGAAGAACTTCTAGAATATAAAAATAGAACAAATCAAAGAGGTAAATTGAATTCAACACAGAGAAGTTAATAGGAGAACTATAGAAGAAGTGAGTTACAAAGACTAATTTAACTTTTGCAAGAAGTTGAATTCATTTAGTTTCTTGATTCATTTTAAAAGTATAGGGACTATGATTCATTTAGAAAAACAGCTAATTAACATTAAGGACTATGATTAAGATGTTATAAAAGTATAGTGATATAAAAACAAATGTTTTAAAAGTCAGGAATGAAGACTAAAGTTGACCAAAAAAATGGACGAAAAAACATATTTTATCCTTAAATTATTATCAAAATCATATATTTTGAAAGAACAGGAACAGATCAAAACTTCGATAATTACACTAGTTGAAATTTGCCCTCAATTTTCTGATGACATCAAATGAGTTTCTAGAATATGGCTTCTTTCAGTTACTGTGAACCTCTTGGTGGTCCTCACTCTTAATGCCATGAAAGGACTTCAAAGTTCAAACATGGTACTAGGCTTATTTTAGAACTTCATTCAGTGTTCATAGCTCTAGATGCTAAAGTACAATCAGAAAATGCAAGCAGAGAACTAGAACTTACGTTTGCCAGCAATCACGTATTATTTGTGCTACTACTGGATCCACATCTTCTGGAATTTCAAGCCGTTTATTTTGGAATCCAACAGCTCCAACAACCTGCATTGGGTTCAAACCTTTCCATGGGATACTTGTGGTAGTCAACTCCCACAAGATCACACCAAAACTATACACATCACACCTGCATGTAAACTTTAGCTATTACATCCTAAACTTTTTTACCCTGTCTTTCCATGAAGCAGATATAGATGCAGAAATCAACTTATTCTCATTGGCTGGTTCATTTCTCAAGACTTCTGGTGCCATCCACTCAGGTGCAGGCAAAAGATACGTTTAGGTTGTTTTTTTCAAGAAACACTATACATCCTACAAAGAAACCAGCTATAATTGTAATTTATATCAATAGAGTGAATTAAGGTGTAATCGTAGAATTTTCAGAAAGTCTTTATCTATGAAGAATTACCGTTCCAGCACAAGACTTCGATGACAAAAATGTATGGTGCTCATGCGTGACAGACCAAAATCACAGACCTGTGAAAAGGAAAATAAGAACAAATAATAATATATACTTTTAAGTTTTAACAGTATACAAAAATGAAGGAAATGGCTTTTAGTAATGTTATAAAATTGTGACCTGTGAAGGCATGGTAATGCAAAGATGAGAAAAGCAATTCTATGTACGGCAATTCTATGTCTATCACATGCAGGAGTTAAAAGTCGAAATGGAATTCTTTATTGACAATTCCTTAAGACCAACATTTTATTCCAATGTAATGTACTTGCCATGTCAGACATATTTACTTATCAGTATTAAAATGCTAAACTCTAATGTTGGACACCAATCTAATGCCATATTACGCACTAATTGAAAACATTTTTAACATGTGCCAGACATAGCATAGACAACTGTCATATACAGTTTAGGAGAATACTTAACTCAAAATGCTTAAAATTTATGTCGTAGTTATAAGTTTAAAACATTTGTTTTGTTATGGGAACATTAATTAGAGAATTCCACATGATTAACATCAACATTTCTTCTCATATATTATTAATTATATGTGATGAAATCAATGAAGAATTACTATAACTGTTACTATTCTTTAACAACTATTTTTCATAAGTTGTTTGCATGATTGTGCATGTGCATGTGTATCTTGTTAAGCTTACAAATAATAACAATAACAACAAAAATATTTTCAAATAGTGCAACAGGTGTGTCACATTGGACGTACAATTAATGATATTTCTACAATTTTCACATTGGTCAGCACAAAAAAGAATTTAATGATGGAGAGTAAACATATCAAATCCAACTTTCTTCCTTTCGTTAACTCCTTAACAAGCAAGCATAACTGTTGACTTTCACTCTATTAATTTTATTCCTCTCTTCTAGCAATCAATTGATATTTCTTTATTGTCAGCTTTGAGAAGCAAAGTCCCAGACAAAGAATCAAGAATACCTTTACAACCCAATGCCTGTCAACAAGAAGATTTGGAGACTTCAAATCTCGATGGACAATGGGAGGATGGCTGGTGTGCAAGTAATTCATTCCCTTAGCCTGATAAGAGTACAGTAAATTCCTATTAAAACAAATGAAAGAGAAATAATGTATAACATAAAAAACGAGGATAATTGTTGGGGTTCTTGGTGAGAAAGGGGGTGACCCCTTCAACTTTGGAGCCCTTCTTTATGGTTCAGTATAACAGGTTTGACAAGAATAAGGATGCTAAGATTTTGTGGCAATATGTTGCTTATTCAGTAATTGGCTGGAGAGGAATGCTAACATAGTCACATTTTAAAGGAAGTGTTCTGAGCCCCTAAACTTTAGGATAGAATTATAATTATGGCTTCAGTTTGGTATTCAGATTATGCTCCACACTAACATGCTAAGAGATTGGACAGCCTTGTTAATTCTTGATTCTTTATATTTTTTTTCGTATATTTTTCAGTTCTGAAGAATATAAATCCTCAGACCTAGCTGCATTTTTTCCTCTCTTCTTTCTAATAATTTTTTTTCTACTAACAAGAATAAAAAGAGGACAAGTATTTTGAACCCATACCACATCAAGAGCCAATACGCAACCGTTCGCTTCTCATCAAGTACAAGATTAGGACGATGCAATATCCTATATAAACTGCCTCTGTATCCAAGTGACAAATATACTTTAATGAGCAAAAACAATAATATTAAGAAATGAATGAATAATTGATTTGGTGAGGGCCAAAGTTGTATGTTGTTGGGAAACAAATCAACAGAACAAAATATATGCCACAGAATAATTTCATATCAACATAACTGATGATTCTATTAAAGAAAATCACTAAAAAAAAAGAAAGTCCAGGTGTAATTTAATGCACAAAACAAAAAAACTAACCTTGGAAGAAACTCTGTTCAAGATAGAGAAATGTGGGGGACGAGTAATTGCTCCCATGAAGAGCACAACATTAGGATGCCGCAGCCTTAACATGATCTCAACCTGCAAAAGGTAATATGTGGGCATGAATCTTATGTGCATATGAATGCATTAAACAGGTGCCACATAGAGACAGTTGCTCACTTCAGATTTGAACTGAGCTAATGCATCACCAGAGAAGTCTTGGTCTAGAAACTTCTTTACACAGCCACTTCCTGTCCTGCCAAACCATTCATGCAAATTACCAGAATCAGTGTACAAAAATAGTACCAAGTACTTTCAAAATTGAAGCAGGCCTTGTGCCATGAGATCTTCACGTGGACACAAGCAACAACAGTTCCAACACCAAATTAGATGACATAGACACAGCCCAGAAGAATAAAATGGCAACACACGTCCATTTGTAGAAGGAAAAAATAATGTGTGTATATTCATCCATATTTCTTTGTCTAATAAAAAGCCATTAATTAAATATCTGAAGACAGTCAAAATGCATCAGAATATTGATAGATCTGCACTAAGCCAAGTTATCTCAAATCAGATGAATGCTAGAAGCCTAGAACCCCCCCCCCCCCCCCCCCCCCAACCCCCCCTCCCCCCCCCGTTTCTCAGAATCAGAATAGTGATAGATGGCTAGCAGAAAAGGAATTGATTATCCACCAGTTGCTGAAACAAGCAATTTCACTTTGAAAATAAATTTTATGAGCACATAGACTAGATCAAGCCTGAAGATATCATAATTTGCGTGACCTCAAAAGCATGGTATTACAACTTTCTGTAGAAGTATGCACTTTTTATGGACATTTCTGGATTCTTTTTTCACAAAATTATTCATGAAACAGAATCAATTATGAGCAATTGAAAACAAAAAATGCAAGTTAAAATATATGTGACTGATGACTAGAATCTTAAATCATAATGACATGAAACAAGATAGGTGACAGATTGGAAAAAAATAACTACAAATCTTAATATGCATTTAAAAATTCTTGCATAAACCAGAAACAATGAAGTCATCTAGGAGTTATCAGAAAAAATTCAGATTATATAAATCCAAAGGAACCTATTAAATAGTAAGAAAACAAAACATTAGACAGAAAACTGTTGATGTGCTGAAGGACAACAACCAAAAATATGTGAGCATACTTACGGTGCCATTGCAATCAGCACGGTAAACTTCACCATAAGAACCTACAAGGACAGTTGTATGCAGTTAGAGTTGCAGCATTATATCATAGACATGGACAGCATATTCCAGCCAGCTTTTACTAAATCTCCAATAATTAAATCTATTATATTAATAGAAACGTTCAACATTCCAATTCTGCTTTAAGTAACAGAGATATTTGCCAATTATCTCATTAAAAGACATTTATACATGTAATACCCTATGCTTTTATCAATTTAAATCTGAAACAACACATTTAGAGCCTGGGAATACACTTACCAATACCAATACGCTCACCAATACGAAGATCCTCCCATTGAATTTCCCATTCCGTGCCTTCACCAAGTACTGAGTTGACCTTCTCACCTTTACCATCATATAGAATGCAATCTCCATTGACAGTCTCATTTATTTGGAATGGCTGAATCTTTCCCTGATTCAATGTTATTAAAGAAGCTCCAATCTTATTTCTAAGACCATTTTCATTGGACAAGGAAGAATCAAGACACTTTTCTTTACATGCCTTATGTGTATTGATAGAAATTGAACCAATAAATGATGGATTGGGTTTCTCTAAATCATTATCTCTACCAGAAACAGTTGCAAACCCATTCCGTGTATTATCACTCTGTGAAGAATCATAAAATTCAATGGCATCTGTATGCAATTCTTCTTGCTGTTCAGATAACCGGTCAGCAGATTGACAAAACCTAGTATTGCTGGCAGAGCCTACCACTTGAAAGGGTATGACAGATTTCTTATAGCTTAATAACAGCCTATTTGGGTCAGCTTGAATGGTATCAACATCATTCTTTTCATTTACTTTATCTACCACTCCAATCTTTGGGATTTATATATGAAAAAAGATCAGGAGGAGGTGATGCACCGCTCTCTAATTTAACAGTGTGCAGTTTCTGGGGCAAATTCTGGGTTCTTTGCTGCACCAAGGGCATACTTGGAGACATTTTTTCACATGCATATTTTTTGCAGGTGATGATTCTGTATGTGATGAGCCTCCATGTGCTTCTTTATGTTCAAATCCCCTGTTTCATTTACTTTAACCCGATTTTATTTCATCTGGTTTTGTTTGATGACAGCCATGTCTAATAATTCTTCTGTCTGGACCTGCCCCATTGTTGAAATTCTAACACGATCAGAGAAGATTCCTGGCACGCCAGTTCCATCATCAAAACATCAAATTTGTGTTGTTAGGTAGTCCTATAATCTCTGCACAACCTCTAACAGCAAAACCATTCGTTTTGGACGCTGGACTGCTGGGTACCTCGGCAGGACATAAGAGTTCCGGGAGCACCCATCCATATCAACAATGTATTCACTGCATCAGTACAACAAATTAATAACAGAACTTAAAACATTTCCAACATAACACAAGACCAGCACTGTTTGTTTTATTATAGGAGCATAAAGCTAAGTGATATAAGATAAACTGTTTGTGGTCCAATTTATTTGAAAGAACAAAGTTCAAATAGAGCAACTAAAAGTCAAAGAGTATAAAAAATAAGTGTAAATTGCAATTAATATAATCAAATGATCTATCTACTAGTCTGCAATAAGTTAAACGATTGCTCCCTTAGCCTAAATCACGAGTAAATTTCAAGTGCTCCTGTAGTACTGAAGACTCAATACTCCCCTACCCTATCTGTGGTCAGAATTTTTTATTGTAATTCAGAAAAAACTTAAATGGGAAAAACTAACCATATATTGGTAGGTGTCAAAATTTTCCTAAAATCACATTCACCACAAGATCCTATACTTCATTTAACAATGTTATATACTTGTTAACTTCATAATGGTAGCCAACTTCTCCATCTCAAAGGAGAGGCAGAATTTCGCAAAGCATCAGAAATACAAAATGAAAATGTGAAATAAAAGATGACAAAGTATAATATAGAGTTTCTAACCCAACACAGACAAAACAGGTGAGGAAACTGTCATCAGTTACACAAGAGGCTGATTAAAAGTGTGCATGACTTAAACTCCCTTAAAAGCAATATTAAAAAAAGGGAATTAACATTGTACAATACAATCATCATCAGCTTTGATCAAATTCACGGCTCCATCATCAGATCCTGTGTAATAGCTCCCTTTTACTAGCATACAGGGAATATTAATCCTGTCAGCAAGTACCTAAGCACCCAGAAGAAAGAAATTAGCTTTAGTTGAAATCAAATAATTCATGTGAATATGACAAACTTTCAAATTGAAGGTAACATATAAGTAAATGTTTTCTGTTAAAGAAATATAAAGGAAGTTCATTTACTTGTGTATATAGCTTGTTTAATATAATGTGAATTCTGCTGTTGAACAGATGATAAGCAATTAAGCATCGCCAAGATACAATTATACCAAATGCACGATCCATTTTAATGACAACACGTGTCAAACAGAACAAATAAATTGGGCCATAAAAATCCACAATAAAAAAAACGCTTTCCACATACAATTGGATGGTGATTGAAAATTGCACAAACTCTCAAGTGTTCAAATTTCATATACAAACCTCTTTAATTAGTAAGTGAGAAAATCTTACCTTAAAAAGTAGGGCACGGTGACGCGAAAGTCCAACATCAAGAGAGCCAAGGGGGAGGACAATGGTTCTTAAAGAATCTCGTAACTCACGACTCCTCACATCCCACCTTTTTGCAATTTTATCAGCATTACCAACTGGTCCACCCATTCTATTAGCAACAACATCAGCAAGTTTCTGAAGTAAGCCACTCAAAATTAGTCCTAGTTCAGAAACTCGACACTCTTTGAACAAATTATATGCTTTTTTCTCAAGCTGATTCAGCTCAATATCAACTATGCGATTCACCAAAATCACTTCACAATCAACATTGCGCGAGACATGAGTACTTTGTAGATCCACCAACAATGGCATCTTTCCTCGTTCACTCAAATTTGAAGTGATCCCATAAACGTCATAAAACCCATCCATCACTTTCTCATCATAATTAATGACATTGTAGTTCTGCCAGAGATACAAACACAAACTGCTTATAAACCACATTTCCAAGGTAATCATAATTAGAATTTTCCTAGTTTTTCAACTTAAGAAAAATGGGCAAAAAAAAACACCATCACCATTATGAATGTTAAATGTCCATAAATAACACAAAGCCAAACTTAACTGTACATCCAAAACAGATACAAATAAAATCCGTCTTTTTTTTTCAGCATCAGTCTTCATTTCATATCATTTACAGGTACCAATTTCAGTTATGCGGAAAAAAAACAAAGTATAATTATAATTCCAACATTCACGGAACTAACTGAGCACTGAGAATGAGAAAAACGAAAATGCCCAATATAGAAACATTACCCTAAATAAGAAACGGACACATGATACATGAATATTACCCCTAACTCCCAGTGTGATTCTGATTATCTGATAAATCAATAATAATAATAATAATAATAATATAATAATAATAATACCCGGTATCGAAGGGATTGAAACTGAGCGAGGGCTTGGGTGTCAGTGAGAGAAGCCGAATAACCGAGGCTGATCTGTTTGGCGGCATCGATCTGTGCGGATTCGGCGGGGTCGTGGTGGGGATCAGGATCGGAAGCGCTGATTGCAAGAGCCAACTGCACCTGAAACTCTTCTTCCTCCAAGAGATTGAAGTCGACGACACCGTTGTTGTTGTTGGTGGTGTTGCCGGCGCTGTCGTTTTGGGCGTTAACGACAGGGTTCCGATTGGGAACGACGATTGGCGATGGAGTGGGCGGAGATGGGAGAGCGGAAGAAGACGGAGGAGTGTGAGCGTGAGGCAATGTGTTGTGAGTGTGATTGTGATTAATAGTGGCAGCTCCACCACCGATGTGAAGCTTTCTGAGTAGATGCTTCATTTTGGGCATGGGATCATGAAACCACGATGAATGGATGGATGGATGAACAAGATTCTCAGATTTGGCTTAAATTAACCGTTCACCCTTTCATTCCCTCCAATGCTCCCAAACTTTCTCTCTGCTTTCCCCTTTCTTTCTACTGCTTTCTTTCGTATTATTAAAATTTAAATTAAATATTTCTCGCATAGTCGCATCGCATTGCAGCCTGTGCTTTTTATTAATTAATGCTGATAATAGTGCCTCACAATGAATGAATAAAAACTTTTTTATTAAAAATCACACATTTAATGTATTCATAACATTAAATACTATTATACTCCTGTAACTTTTGCTAAACATATTTCATTTATTATTTATAATAAAATATAAATTTAACAAATTTAATCATCTATGGAACAAATTCATCATTGAATAATATAATATTAATATGATATTTATATTAAATTTTAAATAAATTAAAAATTTATAAGCATATAATTTTATAATCAATATTTTTTTTGTCCATACTATAAAGATCCTACACGAAAGATTAAATTGACATTCCTTTTATATTTAAAAAATATATTATACATTTAAATAAAATTATCCAATAAAATATTTATTAATTTTTAAATTGTATGAATTTTGTAGATGTGGTCTATTTATATAAAAAAATTTATAAGAGTAATTAAACGAAGTAATTTTGATATCATAAAACCCCAATTTAGAGGTATCACCTAAAATTATTTGATGAAATATCAAATTTATTTTCTAATTTATGAAATTTTTTAGACTTATTATACATAATAAAAACTTTCCATCTAATTACTGGATTGATAAATTTAATATGTATAAATTTTATTAAATGAAGTAAAATTGACAAGAGTTATTTATGAAATAAGCTAGGTCTCGCCCTATAAATTTAAGTTAAAGTCGTTTACTTTTTATTCCTTATTCAATTCAATACTTTTTTATTATGTGGTTAGTAGTATTTGCCATTATTTAACAGTTTTGATAGTTAGAGTTGAGAATAACACTTTAAAAGTTAGAAAGTTTTTTTTTCGGTACAAGGGAGGGGAAACAACCCCAAGCTAAACAAGAGTCCTTCTAGGGAAGGAGATTCCTACTAAATCTTGAGACAGCAACTAAGGCACCCATTAGGTGGAGACTCAAAAGTATGAAGGCCTAAAGGGAAATCAAAAGCAAGACCTGCCATGAAGTCAGCTATTGTATTAGCTTCTCTATATACATGTGATATGTGGACATTCCAGGGGAAGCCTCAAAAGGTCTCGAATCAGCTGAACAAGGTTGCTACAGGGGTGGAGAGAATTACAGCCTTTTAGAACAAAATTAACAGCCACTAATGAGTCAGATTCAATGCATAAATTTCTGATATTTCTCTGCCTAGCCAGAACCAAAGCTGAATATATCCCTCATAGCTCCGCCTTTGTGATAGATGTATTCCCCAGGAGCCTAGCAAAACCCACAATCCATCTACCACTATTGTCCCTAAACGCACTTCCACAGGCAGCCATTGAACCATGCACCTTTACCGCCCCATCCACATTACATTTAGTCCAAGGGGGTGAGGGGAAGTTCCAACCAATAAGACACCAATCATAACTATTTCCTTGGCCCTGTAAAGGAGTAATTGCTGAACTGGTACCCCTTGAACTCTGACAATCTATGGATAATCTTGGAAATCAATTGATGAACATTCAGATTAGCGTTAGCAAATAAATACTCATTTCTATAAGTCCACAAACTCCAAACAACAACTCCGAAAACAAAACTCCAATCAAATTGTGCCACTGTCTAGTATTATCATCTAGATTACTTTTAAACCAAAGTTTAAGATCAGAAGAAAAGAAATTAGGAGAATTTTTGCCCTGGAGGAAAAATTCCCACACCTTCCTTGCTGTTATGCAGTCCCTTAGGCAGTGTAAGTCAGTCTCATTTTGGTGGTGGCATATTTGACAAGCTGGAGACACACTTAAACCCCTTTTGGCTAGGTTCTGATTTGTCTTCAAACCCCCCTTCAAAGCCATCCACATAAAGGTCTTCACCCGGTAAGGACCATTCCAATGCCAAACCTTCTGCCAGTAACTATGACTCCTCTCCTGGAAAGCTTCATCAATGATATCATAGGCTGATTTAGTTGAAAATTACCATCTGCAGTCGTTCCCCAAATTAGCTCATCATCTCCTAAAGAGGGGATTCCCCCCAAATAAGCAGCAATTTCGTCCAAAATAGATGAAGGAAGAAGGTAGGAGAATAAATGAAATCTCCATCCTCCAAACATATCAGAGAAAAAAGAAATTGGTTCATGAAGAATATTTTCAGGGATATGTTGAATTGCCATCTGGTTTAGAATTTTCCCACTGGGAAGCCAAGGATCATTCCAAAAAGATACAGAAACTCCATTTCCCACATTCCACCGAATACCTTTCAGCAAGAGGTTCCAAATAGAAACAATTCCCCTCCACACCATGGATTGATTTTTCTTTGGCTTTACTCTAGGTAGAGGCTCATTCCCAGCACCATATTTAAACCTCAGTATCTTAACCCAAAGACAATCTCTATTATTCATCAAAGCCCAACCCAATTTCATAATTAGAGATTTGTTAAAACAATGAAGCTTCTTCAGTCCCATACCCCCTGCCTTCTTACTTTTACAAAACTCATCCCAGCTAACAGTATGCAGTTTTCTATCTTGGGAATTGTGGCCCCAGATAAAATTCCTAGCCATCATCTCCAGCCGATTGCAAACATTAACAGGCAAAAGCACCGTCTGCATTGTGTAGGTAGGCAAATCAGCTAGGACAGCCTGTGTCAAAGTCACTCTTCCAGCCATGGATAGAGAATTACCCCTCCAGCAATTCAATCTTTGTTGAGCTTTCTCTATCAAATAATTGTAAGTTGATTTGGTAACCCTCCCATGCAATAAAGGCACCCCAAGGTACTTACCTAAATCATAAGTCAAAGAAAAGCCACTCAAAGAAGCAAGCTCCCTAGCCTTGGCCTGGCCAACACTTTTAGAAAACATAATCCGAGTCTTATCAACATTGACCCTCTGACCTGAATCATTACAAAAAATCTGAAGGCATTCTTGAATGATAGAAAGTTGGTTAGTAGAAGCTTCAGCAAACAAGATTAAGTCGTCAGCAAAGAATAGATGTGACACGATAGGCCCATCCTTACCAAATTTGAAAGGCTTCCAAATTCTCTCATCCACTCTGCTCTGAATCAGGTGGCCAAGTCGTTCAATACACAAGACAAAAAGGTAGGGAGATAGGGGGTTCTCCCTGCCTAATCCCTTGGGAGGGAGAGAAACCATCTGATTTAGTTCCATTAATAAGAATCTGCATTTTGACAGTGGAGATACATTTCATTATAAGACCACAGAAATGAGTATTCAGACCAATGTCCTTGAGAGTATCTTCAACAAACTCCCATCTAAGCATGTCATAAGCCTTCCTCAAATCTATTTTGATTCCCATGTAACCTTTCTTTCCTCTACAAGATCTAAAAGAATGAAATATCTCTTGAGCCACTATGATGTTATCTGTAGTGTGTCTCCCAGGGACAAAACTGGATTGATTTGGGTGAATCATGATCTCCATGTGTTGCTTTAATCTACTAGCAATAACTTTAGTAATTGCTTTGTAAATTACATTGCACAGGCTGATTGGTCTGAACTGGGAAATTGAAGTTGGGTGATCAATTTTGGGAATCAGAGTCAAGGGTGTGTCATTTAAGAAGCTGACCTTATCAGGATTAATATAGACTTCTCTCAAAAGGTTGCAAACTGAATTGCCAATTTCCTTCCAATAATGTTGAAAGAAAACAGGCTGAAGTCCATCTGGCCCAGGAGCTTTGTAAGGCCCCATAGCAAATAAAGCAGTCCTGATTTCAGAGTCAGTAAAAATACCTTGCAGCTGGTCTAGACAATGACTTGAAAGAGATGGAAATTTCCCCCCTCAAAGTCCAGGTTGATGTATTGCCTTGGGCTGAATAAAGAGAACTAAAGAAATTAACAATATGGTCTTTTAGAATCTCAGGGTCTATAATCTCTCCTCCACCCTCATCCACTAGCTTATCAATTCTATTTTTTCTCCTTCGAACCACAGTATAAAGATGAAAAAATCTTGTGTTTCTGTCTCCAAATCTAATCCAATCACACCTTGACTTTTGAAACCATAAGAGCTCCTTTTGGGCCAAAACAGCATTATACTCCCTCCACACTTTCTGTTTGAGTTTAAGGATACCATTGTGAGGATTCATTGTCAACCTTCTATTTATACCCTCCAATCTGGCCATTAATCTCTTCTTCTTGTGAAAAATATTTCCAAAAACATTCTTATTCCAGTCCAAGGCTTGCACCTGAAAATGGGTAGTTGCAGAAAACCAATCTCTATTATGATCCCAAGCCTCCTGACAATTGGGTAAAAAGAAGCATCAGTCATCCAAGCTGCTTGAAAACGAAAAGGTCTGGCTCCCTGTATGTTCCTCGAGTCCTTCACTGTTTTGACAAGAATTGGGCTATGATCTGATTTCAAAGAGGGTAAATGATGAACCATTGCATCAGGGAACAACATTCTCCACCTATCATTAGAGACTGCTCGGTCCAACCTTTCTCTGATGTTATGGCCTCCCCAAGTGAAAGGAGGCCCCATAAAACCCAAATCCTCCAACCCAGTAGAAATAAGACATTGTCTGAATTCCTCCATTGACCCCCAATTTGGGCCAGCACCCCCAGACTTCTCATTAGCCCACTGATAAGCATTAAAATCTCCCAAAGCCAACCAGGGCCCATTAACAGTACTAGCAAGACTCCTTAGATTATTCCACAACTCTCTTCTCTCTATCATTCTTGGGCTGCCATAGATAATTGTGATGAAGTATTTACAAGAATTATTTGCAAAGGATATCTGACCACGGATAAATTGAGCATGAGAATAGAGCACATCAAAGTGAATAGTACTCCCATCGCAACACAACCAAATGCCACCAGAGTAACCTCTAGCTTCTTCTTTAAAAGATTTAGGAAAGCCAAGTTTAGAAATAACCTGGTCGCTTTTAGGACTGCTAATTCTTGGCTCAAGAATAGCACAAAAATTTATTCCATGTCTATTTACCAAATCCCTCAAAAGATTAGGAAAAAGCTTGGACCCAGCACCTCTTACATTCCAAGACAAGATATTCATAAACAAAAATGAGAGAGATATAGAGGAAGAGTAGCTAACCACTCTATCAAGAAGAGCAAAGTTTAAGGGATCGGTTCCCTTCCAACTGATCACATGTCTCCATAGGGACATCAACATTCTTCTTAGGTATAGCATCAGCAATTGGGCTCGACTGAGCTAAATTTGTGGGGTCTGGAGGTTTCAAATTTTTGATATTGGCCTCACGTGAGTTTGGAAGAACACACATGTTGGCCTGGGGTATATTTAGTGGCTGGACAATAGGAATAAAAGTTCCCTGGTGGCTCTGAAAAGCTTGTGTTTCACTAGAGGACTCAGATTGGGCTGGGCTAACTCTAGCCTGTTCTCTTGCATTTCTTTTGATGCTTGTCACCGTTTTTGGAATAGGGCTGGGCTGCAAAGATGGGCCTGGCTTGTTGCTTTGGCTGGGTGGATCAACAGTTATCTTTGTAAGGGGCTGGGTTGTCTCCATCACTCCTTGAGGGGTTTGGGTCCTGTCAACCAATTGTTTCTTCTCAGTGGAGCTAACTAAATTGGTTAAAGGAGCTTGCTCACTTAGATCCTCTCCATCTCCCATATTCACCTCATCATTCTCTAAAATTGCAAAACGTGATCCTGCAGCAGTATTTTTGTCGGCCACCTTCTTGCCCCCTGGCAACGTATCTTTCAAATCCTTCTTCCCATTCTGCACCCCACTACCTTGTCTGTGCCTTATTGTTCTCTGCACCAACATCCATGGGCCATATGTGTCCTCAACAACATTATTTTCTGTTCTCTCCTTCTCCACACTCCCATGACCTGATCTGCTTCCTCCAATAACGCCATTTTCAGCCTCCTGAGCGGGAACCTCACCATTAACTGGTGCAACATGACTAACCTCTCCCCCTGGCTGCTGGATTTTATGTGGACAACTATCACTCCGATGCCCATACCTTCCACAGCTGAAGCAAACTAAGAACAAACCTTCATATTCAACATTATAATTTCTATTAAGCAACTCGAACCTGGAAATAAGAGGTCTCTTTAAATCAATTTCAATGCAGATTCTAGCAAACTTCCCTCTCTCTGTCGTTGTCTCTCCCCATACACCTTCCTTTGGTTTCATAGTGTTTGAATCCACTTTGATAGTCTTGCCCAGCACATCTCCTATTCTTGACAGTATTGATCTATCATAATATTCAATGGGTAGAGAAGGGATCCTTACCCAAACAGCTACTCGACGGAGTTCATCATCAAAAGGAAAGAATTCTGGCCGCCATTTTTGAACAACCAAATAGTGGCCAAGAATCATCCATGGACCACCTTCAAACACATAATTAAAGTCATTAAAATTTGAGAAACGTATTAGGAAATAATCGTTTTCCAAATCAATAACCTCCATCTCTCCCATTGGATTCCATGGTTTAAGCAGCCTGAGGTGGAGAAACTTCAATCCAACTCTTCTCCCTAGTAGCTTCACGATAACAGAATTTTTCCATGGCTTACAAGCTTCCTTTCTTTCTTCCTTTGAGATCTTTACTACCGGACAAGAAGGCACACCATCATCTGAGTCCTAGTCCCCCTCAGATTCAGTATCCTCACCAATAGCAGTTTCCTCATCTGAGCTGTCCTTGTCTTCCTCCATCTCCTGGTCATCTTCTTCAGACTCAGAGGTGTCTTCATCTGAAGCATCCTTGTCTTCTCCCAGACAAATGTCTTTATAAGAAACAACTTTCCGCTCCTTTGATAGTCCACCCTCAGCTTCCAAGTCAGTCATGGGACCCTCAGCAAAAGTATCCATCACCACTGTGTCATTGTCTTCCGAGTCTTCATTCATTCGAACTTTTCCTTTTTAGTGCTTCGTGCCAGGAGGTCTGTCTCCTCCTATGACAACACCTTTTGTTCAGACATGGCAGGGACACAAAAATTCAAAACCTTATCAGAGCTTCTCTCTCTAAGCTTCTCTCTTATGCACCTCAAACCAAAAAATAGTTAGAAAGTTTTTATTAAAATAGAAAGTATTTATTATTCGTTTTATGTTTATGGTATAATTAATATTTTTATTTCAATAAAAAAAATACAATTTTAAAAATCTTATCCTTAGCACTAAAAACTGGTTTTATCACTACTTTTTTTAATATAAGATACTTGATATCTAAAAGTCTTTATTAATTTTAGTCTAGTTTAATTAATCTCAATTAATGTGAGTCCAATTTAGTTGATCATACTTGGTCTTTGACCAATAATCCTCACATAGTTTAATTCCTGGGATTCGAACCTTTAACCAAAGTTTGTTTGAGTTACAATTCACTTTCACTGTAATCAATTACTGTTTAATAATTTAGTTGATAATTTAATATAGTAAAGTTTTTTAATTTAATAAAAATTTAATCTTATATATTATGTATGGGAAATCAAACTCTTTTAGACTTGCACCAATAGGTGTTAATTGCATTGTCAAAAGAAAAAATGTTAATCCCAGTTAATTGTTTCCATCTTTATAACTATTAATTTATTATTGAATTAAAATTATATTATAATTTTGAATTAAAATTTCCTTACATGAATAATTCATTTTTATAAATTATCATGAACGAAACTTTAGAATTATTAGTGAAAAAAATTAAAATTATATTCTAATAAATTTATAATTTATTGTATATGTATATAATTTTTCTCCTTTAAAGGCTGGATTTAGAGGGGGAATAGAAGTGCTATAATTTTTATTAAATTTAATAAATATAAACTGTTAATATAAGAATATTTTATATAAATATCTAATATCACATTTTTATTAATTTTTTTTGTAAAGATATTTTTTATTATATTTAATAACACATAAAATATTATTTTAAAATTTTTATTAAATAATGTAACAATATATCTTTAGATATTTATATAAAAAAGTGGATTTAATTAATATACATTGTCAGTGTAAAGAAATTTTACACAGACATTTAATAGTGTGTGGTCACATCATTTAATGAATATGACACCTTATGTGTATTAAATTCAATAATTGATGTGACAGTACATCATTGGATGTCTGCGTAAAATTTATTTACATTGACCGTATATATATTAAACTCGAAAATTTTTACATAAAAAATGCATACACATTAAAACCTTACATCCATCAGATTTGAGGTTGAGGGATTTATTATGAAATCCATTTGTATTTTGTAATACGCCGTTGCCTTTTAGGGGGCTGCGTTCAACTTCAATATTGACCATTGGATTCGTTGACCTACAGCTGTCATCCCACGGCTATTAGTGAGCAAAGGGTCAAAGCGTGTGTGTATCACTATCCCCTTAATAAATCACAACCACGAATAAGTATTCAGATTCAGAAAGAAAATCATGTTATCTTGCCTTTTGCACCCCAAAAATTTTCCAATCCTCCTAGAGTAAATATTTCTTCTATAATATTCTACCTATAGGGCGTTTTAAAGAGTTTATTTAAACTATCTTATGATATAATATAAGCACATATAAGTATTTTTTATAAATTTATGAAGAAAAAAACTTATGGCCTGCTCATAAATATTCACCTCAAATTTGAGTTTTCAAGTTCATATGAAAAAAACATAAATACAAATATAAACTAATATGACATGCTAATGAAATTCTATCACAATTTATAAATCTCTGTTTAGAGTTTAGTCATGTGAAAAATCATACCTCATTACAGTTGAATTTTTACAATGATGTTGTGAAGTTAAAACATGTTTGGTTTAGTGTTAAAACTTGGTTAAGAAATCTAAAATTAAGTTTGGTCAATTTCAACGCCAAATCAAACACACTATAAGTTTATTTCATATGGGTCAAGTTTTATACTAGATGTGGTACTTAATAGTTAATACTAACACAGCATCCAACATTTGATAATAATAATTTTGTTATAAATCTTACTCAGATTAGCAGTGTGAATTAAATTATAAAATCAATGAATAATTAACATATTATCATTTTATATTAAGTTTTAAATAGGTTAGGTTGTAGGCTCCCGACGAGCGGTCTGACCTTTTAGTTAAATGAGTGAAGTTAAGTTTTAAATGGTCGGGTTGAGTCATAGGCTTCTGACGAGCGATCTGACTTATTTCTAGCACTATAAGAAAATTACCATGTAATGACAAAAAAGAGTCAATTAACATGTAATGACAATATATGGTTATTGGTGTTTTGATTTTATATTATATATATATATATATTTTAATATATATTTATGGTGGGTGCAAGAAGTTAGGAGAGGTTGGATACAAGGATAATGGCCCTTTGTGGCTGCTCAATTCATAAAATATTTAGGTTGCAGGGAGGAGGTTGTTGAATGTGAAAAAATAGACTTTTCAACTAGCTACACATTAGTTATGGACATTTCCGTAGCTAAAGACTTAAAAAAATCGTTGCCTAGCGTTTAATAAAACCAATGGATATAATGATCAGCAACGTTTAAACAAACGTAGCCTAAGCTAATAGACCGTTGCCTAAGGTTTCTTGGGAATAGGCTCAAAAATTGTTCCTTAAACATGCTTTAAGCAACGGTTATGCTTATCGTAGCTGGAAACGTCAAAAAACCGTTGCCTAAGGGAATAGGCAACGGCCGATAACTCCACGCCTGCAAAACCGTTGCCTAAACTTTCAGCAACGGTTTTTTATTGTTGTCGGAGACAAAAAATGTTGTAGTGTGGGTTGGGTCATAGGCTTCTGACGAGCGATCTGACCTATTTCTAGCACTATAAGAAAATTACCATGTAATGACAAAAAAAGAGTCAATTACCATGTAATAACAAAAAAAAGTAAATTACCATGTATCTACTAGACCAAAAATAAAAAATTACCATGCATCTAATCCATGGTGTGTTTTGTTTGTCAAATATGCCTATTTATTGCTCTCTACACAATAATGAATGAATGGAGCTTATTTAGTATTCGTTTGGTTGATGAGAAGTCCAAGGGAAATGGGTTGAGTGGGGAGAAGTGGGAGAGAGATAGTAGATTTCGCTCGTTTGGTTAAGTGCAAAAGTAATTGAGAAATTGGTTAAAGTTGTGGGGCCCATGTAATCATTATTTCTTTGCAAATGAGGTTAGAAGTGTGGAGAAATAAGGAATGCTTCTTGTTGACCATTTTTTTCACTCTTTTATCAAACTAAACAACTAAATTTCCTACTTTTCTTTCATTTTTCATCTATTTCACTCCCACCAAACAACCTAAAAATCATTTTCATGTCATCACTATTTCTCTCTTCCATATTTCTCTCTTCCATATTTCTCTCTTCTCTATTTCTTTTCTCCTACCAAACATAGCATTAATGTTGAAGCGTTTGATATTTCCAACCATTAGATTTTATTTTATTTTTAGATTAACTTGATATCTTTACTTAAAATTTACATTTTTATAACACAATAACACTATTAGCTAGGGTTGGACATGGGTCAGGTTTTGCACTTTTCTATTATTGACCTGAGCCAGTAGGGGGTGTTCATGGTTCGGTTTGGATCGATTTTGAGGTAAAAAAAATCATTTAATCCAATCATTGCTGAAACGCACCGTTTCATTTAAAAAAGAGAAACTTAAATGATTAAGTGAAGCTTCTCACATAAATGAGAAGCATTTCACTTACAGCCCCTCCCCCATCCTTTCTCTCTCATCCGATTCTCCCTCCTCCTGCCCGCTTTCTTCCATTTTCATCCAATCTCTTTTCCTTTATTTTTCATTTCCTCTCAATTCCTTACACCCATGGAAAGAAAATGAAACCAAAAATTCCTACTCATCCCCTTTTCTCTTTCTAGAACTAAGTTTGGTAATTTTTGGGGTCAGGGATAGTGCTTTGAGGAAGGAGGAGAGTACCCACATGTAAAGGTTGCTCATTTCGGCTCTCTAAGGTAAACCCAAAACTCGTAACTTAAAGAATAGGCTATCGACATGTATTAGCTTTAGGTAGAACTATTTTTAGAGCGTTGAGCACTAGTTTAAGGGATTTTATGGTTACCCATAAGGAATAGAGCTTCAAATAAAATTCTAAATGTTGGAACTATTTGTTGGTGCTCAGATCTGTTGATTCTACCTCGCATAATACTCCTGGAGTGGTTGGGAAGCAGTTTAGTTGACTCTCCATAGTTGTGAGTGGTTTAATGGTCATCGTGACCTATTTTAAATATTTTTATAAGTACTATTTTAAATTATCATGCTATATTTTAATGTCGATTATATAAATAAAATATGGGAATCATGTTCTTTATATTGATTTCATTCTCCGTGAAATTCATTTCAATAGTGTTAAATTATAAATTTAAATTGATTATGTTTGATGAAAATAGAGATTTAATTTTGGAAGGGACTTTGAGAAAATAAAATAAAATTGATATTTATATTATTGGGATCCATGTTAGAACCCCGTATATCGTTAGTGGATGATAATGGCCTAGGTGCACCTAGTTGTATGATTCCGGGAGGAGAGGGCTATCCATTAGATGAAGCCACCACTTTGTGGAGAGGGCTATCAACGAGATGGAGCTGCCCCGATGATATGATATGATATGATATGATATGATATGATATGATATGATATGATATGATATGATATGATATGATATGGCATTGAGACGTGATATGATTCCGGGAGGAGAGAGCTATTTGTTAGATGGAGCCGCCCCTAGAGAGAGACCACTCTTGGAGGAAAGGGCTATTAGCGAGATGTAGCTTCCCCCGGTGATATTAAGATATGGACACGGTTCTGGAGAGGAGAGGGTTATCCGTTAGATGGAGTCGCCCCATGGAAAGGCCACCCTTCGGAGGAGAGGACCATCAGCAAGATGGAGCCACCTCTCGGTTTTATCATGAGTGACCCATGTCGTATTTACATTTTACATGATTTGTGTTTTCTTAATATATTTCATTTTCAGAATTTCTTATTTAAGCTTACACTGATAATTTGTTACTGCTTTTAATATGGCCGTTGAACGAGTTATAAACTTATACATACATTGTTTACAAGTTTATCTGGAATCGTTGTATTTATTGAACTCACATGTTTAGTAAGTTTTACATTGGGACGTGAGAGTTATATTGAGGCTTTTACTAAACAACTCGTGTGCTGGTGTGTTTCCATTCTAGTTCATGGTGGTTGTTAGGCCCACACTAAGTCTTTGTGACTTACCCTTATCTATTGTTTTTCATCCAGATTTCCAGACAGCTGAGTAGCAGGCTGCTGGTAGATTCATTTGTTCCAGCTCCACTGTTATTTCATTTTGGTAGGCCTCCTCTGTGTTGGTGGTCATTTGATGTTATTTTGGGATTATATGTATATTCTACAGCTATATGGACTTTAGCCATTGGTTTATGTTGAGATGTATATTTTGATATTGATTGGATCAATACTATGTTGTTGGGAACTCTGGCTGGTGATATTTGTTGATAACAGGATATTTTGTAAATTTTGGGATGTCCAAAATATAGGGGAGACTCTGTCAAAATTTCTGTAAAATCTTGGAAGTATGTTTATTTTGGAAAATCACTTGTCAAGTAATGTACTATTATTTTAGGCTTGTCAAGCTAAGGGTATTAGTCTATGTGTCGGTCACGACCTTGTATTTGGGTCGTGACAATTGCAGTTTTATCATTTTATCATCCGATCGATTTTGATATTTTTTTTTCAAATTCAATCCAATTTAAATTGGATTGGATTGTGTGACACCCTTCTACCCCAAACTCTTATACAGTGAATAAATCAAAATATTGGAAGATAATATCCCACACTGGGTAAAAAGGTTCACAAATCCTCATCGTATAAAACGTCCTTTATTTCAAAAGTAAACTCATATAAAATAGAAATAGCAGTCAACGGTTTTCAAAATACTTAAGCAGCGGAATCTCCAAAATATAAATAACAAAACATCCTACTCGTCGTGCAAGGCATTTAAAGAAAGGTTTGTAAAATCCTTCATAACTAAAACATAAAGAAAGAACCCCCAATGATATGCCCTTATGTCACATGTACCAAAGCAACACTCCCTTTACTCAAAACTCGACATCAGGTGTGTCTCCATCGTCACCTGTAAAATAACCACAGTGTAACGGTGAGGAAAAGAATACTACTCATACATACATACACATAGGAGGCTACCCTATCCTCAACCTCACATAGACAACATCATCATTAATCACATCACATACTCAAACATCAAATAATTCATCAGATAATATCACTTATAATTCATCATATAACAAACATCAATATCATCATATAATTCTCTTATCCCATTCACCAAATAATTCGCCTACTCTATTCTCAACACCTATTACTCATTTCATCATTACAAAATCATAGCATCATCATATAACTTATTTTTATATCAGCATATATAAGACATATTCATCCATCATCATATACACCACAACATTATCAATATCACCGTAACCATCATAATAATCAATATCACCATAATCATCATACTCATCAATATCATCATAATCATCAATATCACCATAATCATGTAGAAACACAGGGAAACACTAAAAGGGGGGGTTGAATAGTGTTTCTTTGTATTTTAAAAGCTTTTTAAAAAAAACAAGTTATAAACAGTTTCAGACAGGTTTATCGAGGTTGTCTGAAGTATTTGAATGGTTCCTGAAAATATATTTTAAAAGGTTTCTTTGCTTTTTAAAATATTTAGAATAGCTTTTCAACACCCTTGATATTAATATAAATGAATTGACAAGAGATAAGGGATAGAAAAACTTAGCCAAGGATTTATCCTGGTTCACTCACCACCACTGTGAGCTACCTCCAGTCCCAATGCCAACAAGCACTTGGATTTTCTCTTAATCTTTCACAAAGATTACAAGTATTCTTTTCTATCAAGCCTCTTCAGGCTCTACAACACAAGTATTCTTTTCAGACAAGCCTCTCCAGGCTCAACAACACAAGTATTCTTTTCCAGACAAGCCTCTCCAGGCTCAACAACACAAGTATTCTTTTCCAGACAAGCCTCTCCAGGCTCCACACAATTACAGTTAAAAGAAGTTTAAGCTTTTAAACTACACAAGTTTAAAGCTCAAACCTATTACAATGTACAGCTTAAAAACTGAGGTATACTCAGGATATGAAAATATAAAGTGTACAAAGAAGTTTATCAGAGTGATTTTCTTGAAGAAAATTTGCAGCGATGATTCTCTTTTTCTATATGCTCTTCTCTGTTCTTGTTGCTTGCCCCCTGATGGTCTTCATAAGGGGTATTTATACCCAGACTTTAATCAGTTGAAAAACCACCGTTTAGAGATAGCATTAAATGCTATTCAATCCGCTGTGAGACATACTTCTGAGCATCCTGATATTTCTGACACAGTACAAGGTTGTATCTCCCAAAAAAGGCTGCTTCAGGAATTGCTGCGTTGCTGCGTTTACAGAGATTTCCTCAGTGGTGTATGAAATTCAAATGCACCAGGAAAGGCCTCTGTGTTTGTTGCCATAAACGTGTTCCAAAACGTACGAGCAGCAGAGACTCAGAAAAGTCTTCACGCAAGTTTTCAGCAAGGTTGCCACGTCATTATTAAAGTTTCAGACGGCTTCCGAACTTCAGACAGGCTTGGCTCTTCAGACAGCTTCAACGCTTAAGACAGGTTGACCATTTCAGAAGGCCTGTTTCCCTCAGATGACTTGAAGCACTTCTTAAAGACTTATAAAGCGTATTGTGGCTTGCTGAAATCACAGATAGATAATTAAACACTTAAGAGTATCTGTGAAAATAAATACTGTAAATTTGTTAATCATTAAAACTTGGAAATATTGCTGTCTTAAAACATCATAAACTCTCTTATGCTATTTTTGAGACTCAACATTCTCCCCCTTTTTAATGATGACAAATTTATCTTAAAACTGTAAAATCTGAAAGGAGTATGTGATTTTAATAATAACTCCCCCTCAGATAATGAACTTAATAGTTCTTCTTTGCTCCCCCTGAGTCCTGTAGCACTTCACATTTGAATCAGATTTTTGTTAGTTTTAGTATAGTACTCCCCCTTTTGTCATCAATCAAAAGGGAATCATAGAGTAATAACCAGTAATAGAGCAATAAGGCAAACAGGATTATGATAAAGTCAAGTAAGTAAAGTCAAGTATCAGAGCAAGTAAAGTCATTAATGCAGGGTTAAACAGACAATCAGCACTTGAAAAAAATATGAACATAAGACAATGGCAATAAATTAGTCCTTCTTCTTCAGCAGGGCTTCAGACAGAAAGGAG
Source organism: Sesbania bispinosa (assembly GCA_026901365.1). Classification (NCBI taxonomy): domain Eukaryota; kingdom Viridiplantae; phylum Streptophyta; class Magnoliopsida; order Fabales; family Fabaceae; genus Sesbania; species Sesbania bispinosa. The sequence continues at coordinate 474,805 of QLOH01000709.1, read as the reverse complement.
ATCAGTTCTTCCTTGGCCTTGTCTATCGCAGCTTCAATAGAAGATTTCAACTCTTGTTGCCCACTTCTTATCAGCTGTTGTTCATGAAGAATTTCTTGCTGATAAGAAATTTTCTGGGATTATAACATACCTACAGTCCCTATTCCTGTGATCTTCCCTTGCTGGTTTCCACCAAAGGTGACCACACCTCCATTTCTTGGTCTAAGGTTTTGGAACAAAGATGATGAACACATTTTTATTCACACTTTGCATAATTAATCTTAGCTTGCTTGGACTATAATTGTTATTAAATCCACTGTTTTAATTGGAATTTACCAAATTGGGCTTAATTGGGCTTTAATTGTGAATGTTGTTTAAATTCGGATTTTTAAGCCTACTGACCTACATGTCTTGTTTTGATGATATCTGGAGCTATAGGTGTCCGATTTGAGAGATTCCAGTGGCATTGGAAAGCTAACTTCCGGGGCTTTAATTTGATATCCAATATGACCATATTACCATGAAGCAATTAGGAGCAGTTGCTGTTTGAAAATCGCCTACTGTTGCTGTCTGACACAAGTCCGAATTTGATTAGTTTTGTAATTAGTTTGTGGGCCTGTTTTAATTAATTTCGGCCCAATTAAGGCCTAATCAGATTGTTAGTGATTTAGGCTCTATAAATAGGTGTGTTGCTGAGTAGTTTGAACACTTCACATTCATTTTTCAGATTTTAGAAAAAAAGACTCTCCACTTTCCCTCTCTTTTCTCTCTTCTTGCAATTTTCGAATTTGGTTCCTCTTCTTCATCTTCTTCAATTTTCGAGTTTCTCCTCCATGGAAATGGAAGGCTAAGCTTCAAGGATTGTTTCTCTACTGAATTCACAAAGGAAATTGAGGTTATAATTTTGTTTTTCATGTCTTGAATTCTTGGACAGATTCTTCACTTTCCCTTCTCCTAGTTTCTTGATGTTTAGGTTTGAATTTGAAATTGAGTTACATGCTTTATGGAATTCGAATTCTAATCTGAATCTAACTCACATTTTAGGTTGCTTAATTTGAAATGAATTTTAGGTTTGCTTAATTCCAAGGATTAGAAATTAGGATTCATGCTAGTTTGCTTTATTCTAGTGTGAAAATTAATGAGGATGCTTAATCCGAATTTGAATCTGTCAAGGAATTGAGGAATTTTTTATAAACCAATGATTGATCCAATTTGTGAATGAGGTAGAGAACCAATTCGTTTTTCTGAAATTGTTTTCTGCAAATTTAAATTCTGTTTTGGAAATTAGGAAATTAGTATGAACAACAATCAAAATCCTCTTGTGTGTGTGAGTTGCTATGGGATTGAAATTCTGAATTTGTAATTGGATTCCTTGAGAGAGACGACTTTGGGTTAATCAACCTACTGCACTTTAATTCATTTTATTTGGTTGAGTACGGCCTCGACCAAATTTGGCGCCGTTGCCGGGGAATTCAATTCAAATTCTGTTTCAATTCCAATTCTGTTTTGTGTAAAATTCTGTTTCTGTTTGTTTTCAATTCTGTTTTGTAAATTCGTGTACTGTTCTGTGTTTAAGAAGTAGAGTCATAATTCATATTGTGTTTTGGTATACTAACCTTGGTTGTGCAGATTTAGTTTGATCAATTTTGGTTCACAGCTTTGAGGTAAGTAGCCTAATTTGTCATAGTTACTGTTACATTGCTTTTAGTGAGGTTCAATTTGTGTTTTGAGTTGTGTGATGTGTTGAGTCATTGTAATTAGTGTGTTTAGTCATGTTTTGATGTTTAGAAATTGTTTAGATGAAATTAGGATTGATTTGGTTTGATTTGGATTGAATTGCATAAGTTGATCAAGTTGCTGTCGACTTTTCTGCTGTTGACTTTTGCAGTTGAATCTGATCTTTTTGTTTAACATAGTTAGAGGTTGAATTTTTGTGCCAATTTTTGTGTCCACATTTCTTTAGGTTAATAATGAATTTTAGATACCCCAGTTGCTGTTAGATTAGTCCTGATTGTGAGATTACACTTTGCACTGGCTTATTTTGACCTGTTGACTTCAATTGGACATAACTTGAGCTAGGAGTATCAGAATTTCACAAATTTTATATGCTTTTGGGGTAGAAAAAGCTAGTTAGAGCAGCCCCTCCCAGCTTAAGCTAGGAGGTCGGCCGTAAATTTGCCAAAAAAGGTCGTTTTCTATTTTTAAAGGATTTTTTAAGTTTTTTTTGGTGTATTTTCCCCTTCTTACCTTAGGTAGTTTTGGTACTTAGGCTTTGAATTTTGTTCTAAAATTTTTGTGGTTGTTTCCTATGTTAATATAGTGTTTTCCATGTATCCATTTCATTGGTTTCTGCTCATTTGATATAGGCTGCCTTTATAAGCTGACATGCTGTTGTATGCTTCATTTTGTGCATTTCTGTGTGCATTTGGTGTATGACTAGAGCAAACCCAGGTACCCTTCATTCATTTGATCCAGAAATTGATAAGACATATCATAGGTTAGTTAGAGAGTCTAGGATTCCATTTGTGCATAATTCTGTTAGTGATAGTGAATTGTCTGATAGTGTGTATTCTGCTGTTAGTGTAAGTGAAAGTGAGTCTGTTTCTGTGTTTTCTTCTTCTTCTTTCCTTGAGTCTGATTTTAATTGTGATACCATGGCTGAGAGAACTTTGAGAGAGCTTGCAGCACCTGATGTTAATATTCAGACTTTATGCATTCAATATCCTGATATAGATGTGCCTTGTGAGCTTAAGTCTGGATTGATTCATTTGTTGCCCAAGTTCCATGGTCTTGCAGGTGAGGATCCACATAAACACCTCAAGGAATTCCATATTGTCTGCACCACTATGAGACCACCTGGAGTTCCTGAGGATCATATTAAGCTGAAGGCATTTCCATTCTCCCTGCAAGATACAGCAAAAGACTGGTTGTACTACCTTCCACCTGGATCCATTACTGGCTGGGATAATTTGAAGAGGATGTTTCTGGAAAAATTCTTCCCAGCATCTAGAGTGACTTCAATCAGGAAGGAGATTTGTGGTATAAGGCAGATGGATGGAGAGAGTTTGTATGAGTACTGGGAGAGATTTAAGAGGCTTTGTGCAAGCTGTCCACATCATCAGATTCATGAGCAGTTACTCATCCAGTATTTCTATGAGGGCCTATTGAACAATGACAGACAGATGATAGATGCAGCCAGTGGAGGAGCTCTTGTAGATAAAACTCCAGTTGCAGCAAGGCAGTTAATTGAGAATATGGCTTCTAATAACCAACAGTTCAGTACCAGAAGCAATTCAATAGCCTTGACCAGAGGAGTTCATGAGATGGAGTTCATGAGATGGAGACCACTTATGCTGCTGATCATAGGAAGTTGGAGAGCAAGCTAGATGATTTGGCTTCCTTGGTTAAGCAGATGGCAGTGTCTCAACAAGTTGCTAAGCTATGTGGGATTTGTACTTCTGCAGATCATCCCACTGATGCATGTCCCACCTTACATGAGCCTGCAGGAGATGGTGCTTTTCCTCCTCAGGCTTATGCAGCAAATATCTATGGTTCTGGCAGACCCCCTCAGCAGCAACAGTATAATCAGGATCTTTCTTCCAACAGGTACAATCCGGGTTGGAGGAATCATCCAAATTTGAGATGGGGGAATTCTCAGCAGCATCCACAGCAGCCTTATGTGCCTTATCAGTCTCATGCTGCTGGGCCTAGTAGACCTTACCAGCCTCCTCATGTACAGCAGCAACAACAGCCTACACCGCCTGCTGCTGCACCTTCCAAGAGTGAGCCTTCCTTGGAAGAATTAATGAGGCAGATGGCGGTCAATAATATGAATTTTCAGCAGAGGACAGAGGCAACTATTCAGAGCCTAGAGAATCAGATAGGCCAGATGGCTACCACTCTTAATCAGTTGCAGTCTCAGGGTTCAGATAAGCTTCCTGCTCAAACAGTTGTCAACCCGAAGAATGTTAGTGCAATCACTTTGAGGTCGGGTAAGAGTGTGCAAGCACTTGATAGGCAACAGTCTGAGCAAGAAGATGAGATTCATACAGTTGTAGACCCTGTGCAGGATAGAGCTAGTCCTAGTCCTTTGAGTAGCCCCAGTTCTTCAAGCAGTGAGCAGCCTTCTATTCCTCTTCCATTCCCTCAGAGAGTTGTGCAGAAGAGTAAAAAAATGGAAGAGGCTGACAAGGAGATCTTGGAGACTTTCAGGAAAGTAGAGGTGAATATACCTCTACTTGAGGCCATAAAGCAAATTCCGAGATATGCCAAGTTCTTGAAGGATCTGTGCACCCATAGGAGGCGGCTGAAGGGCAATGAGAGGATTAGTATGGGAAGGAATGTCTCTGCACTCATTGAGAGACCTATGACTCCCATTCCAGAAAAATGCAAAGACCCAGGGACATTTACTATTCCTTGTGTTATAGGCAGTAACCAGTTTGATAATGCTATGCTTGATTTAGGAGCATCTATTAATGTTATGCCTTTATCTGTTTTCACCTCTTTGTCTCTTGGTCCTTTGCAGGCTACAGGTGTTGTCATTCAGTTGGCAAACAGGAGCACTGCCCACCCTGCAGGCCTTATTGAGGATGTGTTGGTTCGAGTGAATGACCTCATCTTCCCTGCTGACTTCTACATATTGGATATGGAGGGAGGAGATTCACTCACTGGTGCAGCCCCCATCATCTTGGGCAGGCCCTTCCTGAAGACAGCTCGGACTAAGATTGATGTTCATGCAGGCACACTTACCATGGAGTTTGGAGACAGTGTGGTTCAGTTTAATATTTTAGATGCCATGAGGCATCCTGTTGAGGATCATTCTGTATTCCATATTGATATGCTTGCTGAACTTGTAGATGATAGTTTGTCTGAGTTTGTAGGACATTTGGACTTTCCGGACTTTTCTGATTTCATTGATGTCTACACTTGTGATTTATGTTCTGATTCATCTGTGTGTAGTATGTGTGCTGAGATAGATGAGTTCATATCTGTTGATTGTGTTGATTGTTCTGATTGTCCTACAGGTTCTGGTATTGATGCACCAGTTGTGTCAATTGAGTCAGAATGCAGTGGCTTGATTACAGCAATTATAGATACATCTGACTTGATTGATTTGCAGGTTGCAGAGGTTTCTACCAGTACCAGATTGTTACCTTCTATTGTTCAGCCCCCATCACTGGAGCTGAAGCCACTTCCCACTCACCTCAAGTATGCATATTTGGAGGATGAGCAGAAGCTTCCAGTGATCATCTCTACTGCTCTCTCAGCTGATCAGGAGCAGAGGTTGTTGCACGTGATTAGAGAGCACAGGAGAGCTCTAGGTTGGACTTTGGCAGATATTCCGGGTATTAGCCCCTCCTTGTGTATGCATCGGATTCTGTTGGAGGATGGGGTTAAACCTGTGAGGCAGCCTCAGAGAAGGCTGAATCCCCAGATTCTTGACGTGGTCAAGAAGGAGGTCACCAAGCTGCTACAGGCGGGTATCATATATCCCATATCAGATAGCACTTGGGTGAGCCCGGTACAGGTGGTACCGAAGAAATCTGGGATTACAGTTGTGAAGAATGAGAAGGATGAGCTGATTCCTACTAGGGTGCAGAACAGCTGGAGAGTCTGCATCGACTACAGGAGGCTCAACCAGGCGACCAGGAAGGATCACTTCCCACTTCCTTTCATTGATCAGATGCTGGAGCGCCTGGCAGGTAAATCCCATTACTGTTTCTTAGATGGTTTCTCTGGTTATTTTCAGATTTGTATTGCACCAGAGGACCAGCATAAGACTACATTTACCTGTCCTTTTGGTACCTTTGCATATAGGAGGATGCCTTTTGGTCTATGCAATGCTCCTGGTACTTTCCAGAGATGCATGATGAGTATATTTGCTGATTTACTTGAGCATTGCATAGAGGTTTTCATGGATGATTTTAGTGTATATGGCTCCTCATTTGATGCATGTTTGGATAGCTTGACTAGAGTGCTTGATAGGTGCATAGAGACTAACCTTGTTCTTAATTATGAAAAGTGTCATTTTATGGTAGAGCATGGTACAGTCTTAGGCCATATTATCTCTAGGAAGGGTATAGAGGTAGATCCTGCAAAATTAGATGTTATTTCACACTTGCCTTACCCCTCTTGCGTGCGAGAGGTTCGATCTTTTCTTGGACATGCAGGTTTCTATCGCAGGTTCATTCAGGACTTCAGTCGGATAGCCCTTCCGCTGTCCAACTTGCTACAGAAGGATGTCAGCTTTGAGTTTGGAGAGCGGTGCAGAGAGGCATTTGATCGCCTCAAGAGAGCTCTCACCACCACTCCCATTATTCAGCCACCGGATTGGACGCTTCCGTTCGAGTTGATGTGTGATGCATCAAACTACGCCTTGGGAGCTGTTTTGGCACAGAGGGTTGGTAAGCTGTCTCATGTGATATATTATGCATCTAGGACTTTGGATGCAGCACAGGTAAATTACACTACCACTGAGAAAGAGCTGTTAGCAATTGTTTTTGCATTGGATAAGTTTAGATCATATTTGCTAGGCTCTAGGGTAGTGGTTTTTACTGATCATGCTGCTCTTAAGTTCCTTTTGAAAAAGACAGATTCCAAACCCAGGTTGATCAGGTGGATGCTACTGCTTCAAGGAGTTTGATTTGGACATCCAGGATAGGAAGTGGTGCGCATAATCTGGTAGCAGACCATTTGAGCCGCATTGAGAGAGCGGAGGATGTGTTTCCTATTCGGGATGACTTCCCGGATGAGCAGCTTATGGCTTTGCTTGATTCCCATTCCCCTCCCCTTACCCCTTGGTTTGCTGATATTGTTAATTATCTTGTTGCATCTGTTTTTCCACCCTTGGCATCTAGGGCTCAGAGAGATAGACTTAAGAGTGATGCCAAGTATTATGTATGGGATGACCCTTATTTATGGCGTTTTTGCAGTGACCAGGTTATCCGTAGGTGCATTCCAGATCAGGAGATCCAGTCTGTACTTCAGTTCTGTCATTCCTCACCTGTTGGAGGACATCTTGGACCCCAGAGGACAGGACGAAAGGTGCTGGATTGTGGATTTTATTGGCCTACGATTTTCAGAGACGCCTGGAGAGTGTCCTCTACATGCGAGCAGTGTCAGAGAGCAGGAGCGGCCATTTCTAGCAGGCAGCAGATGCCCCAGCAGCCTATGTTGTTTTGTGAGATTTTTGATGTGTGGGGTATTGATTTTATGGGTCCATTTCCTGTTTCTTTTGGTTTTATATATATATTGCTTGCTGTGGACTATGTCTCCAAGTGGGTGGAGGCTATAGCCACAAGGACTAATGATGCTCGAGTTGTTGTGGATTTTGTCAGGTCTCACATCTTTTGCAGGTTTGGAGTGCCTCGAGCCATTGTTAGTGATCAGGGGACCCACTTCTGTAACCGGTCCATGGAGGCTTTGCTGAAGAAGTATGGGGTGGTGCATAGAGTTTCTACACCATACCACCCCCAGACTAATGGACAGGCTGAGATCTGCAACAGAGAGATCAAGAGGATTCTGGAGAAGATGGTGCAGCCTAACAGGAAGGATTGGAGCCACCGCCTTCATGATGCTCTCTGGGCTCATAGGACCGCCTACAAAGCACCTCTTGGGATGTCTCCCTTTAGAGTTATTTTTGGTAAGGCGTGCCACTTACCTGTGGAGATTGAGCATTGGGCATACTGGGCAGTTAGGGCTTGCAATTTGGATTGTGACCAGGCAGGAGAGCAGAGGAAGCTTCAGCTGCAGGAGCTTGATGAGATCCGCCTGGAGGCCTATGAGAACTCTAAGTTCTACAAGGAGAAGACTAAGAAATTTCATGATCAATGTATTGCTAGAAAAGAGTTTGTAGTAGGCCAAAAGGTGTTGTTGTTTAATTCTAGACTTAAGCTCATGCCTGGTAAGCTTCGTTCTCGTTGGATTGGACCTTTTATTGTCACTCATGTTTATCCATATGGTAGTTGTAGAGTTGAAGAGTGAGTCCACCAACAAGACCTTCAAGGTCAATGGCCACCGTCTCAAGCTATTTCATGAGAGTCCCGCTTTGGTTGAGGAGACGGTTGAGGAGATGAGCTTGGAGCTTCCCACATTCCCTCAAGTGCAAATTTTTCCACCTTGATGAGGGAGTCTCTTTCCCCACTATTTTATTGCATTATGTCCTTTTTTTCTATAATTTGATTATTTTTCCATTGAGGACAATGTGTGATTTAAGTGTGGGGGAGGAGATTTGTAGTTTTAGGACTTTAGGATTGATTTTAGGAATTAGTATGTGGTTAGGATTATAGTGTTTGTGTGTTAGTAATTTTTAGGATTGTTAAAAAAAAAATTGTTTGCTGTTTTACTGTTCAAAAAAAAATAAAAAAAATGTTGTTTTACTGTATTTTTGGTGTTTTCCATAGGAAATTTGCTGTTTTTGAGTTGCTGTCAGCATTTTCATAGCTATTCTGTAGCTACTGCTGTTACTGTTTTGCTGTCTGAAATTATTGTAATCTGTCTGTTTTGCTGTTTTGCTGTTGCTGTTGCTGCTTTTGCATTACTGTAGCTGTTGTACGTTTTTATTGATGTTGTTTACAGCAGAATTTTTTTACAGCAGTTTTGTTACAGCAGAATTTTTTTACAGCAATTTTTTACAGCAGAATTTTGACAGTTATCTGAATTTTACAGCAAAAACAGAATTTTCGACAGTAGGAAAAATAATACATTTGGCATGTTTTTCATTGGATTTTTAGGATTTGTGTTGGTAGTGGCATTTTCATCATATTTGGACAATTGGTTTCTTGATTTATGTTGTTTGGATTCCTTATAATTTAGTGAATAAGTTGGTTTTGATGATTATTGGGTTGAATATTTTGTGATAGAGTTGTCCTTGGTGAGATTTTGAGCCTTATTGATGGATGGACCATTCTATGCTATGCCATTCTCTCTTTTTCTTGTGTGATTTCACTCTTGTTTGCTTGTGCTCTAGAACTTGGCTTGACTCTTTGATTTTCAACTTTGTTCACATGCATGTATTGAGATGATTGAGGCATTTTTGTTGACTAATTGAGCTACTAGCCATATTAGCTTACCTTGATGATTTTCCACTTGCTAGCCCCTTTGAGCCTATGGATCCCATTTCTTGTTTTTGAAAGCTCATTACAAGCCTTGAAAGTGAAAAACCATGATTGTCCTTGCCTTAGAGGATAAAGGAGCTTTGGAATTGTTTTGGGAATAGGCTCTTGAATGAGTGTGGGGGTGTGCTTGAATTTCTTATCTTATCTCCTCTTGTGGATATCATATTGTTGACCTTTGGCTAGTTACAAAGAAAAAAAAATGAAAAAGGAAAAAGATAGAAAAGTAAAAAAATAAAAAAAAAAGCTCAAAAGAAAAGTGTTAAAAAAAAAGAGCAAAGAAATAAAGTGTTCTTGAAATAGCAAAAATGGGTCAAAAGGTAGAAAAAAGGAGTTTAATTGTATTCTTGAGATGTATGCTACTTGCATTTCTTCTTGGATTTATTCCCCATTGCTCCTCTATTCTCTTTGGTTTTTAACTTCTTATCCTTCATTTTCCCTACCTTTACCTTGGCCCCATTACATCCTATTTGAAGTCCTCTTGATCTTTGCTTGCATGTGTTTCAATTGTTGTGGATATTAGAGTCTTGCCAAGCCTATGGTAGTGCTTGCTTTCATGAGTGCTTTGAGTGTATATACACAAGCCTAAACACTTGAGAGTTGGAGAGTTTGTCTTGTGAGGATTCTATCACTTTTGATTCACCCCTTTGATTTGATTCACCTCCTTGTTTGCTAAATTGTAGGGAATTCCATTCATAATTTTCTTGACTCCATGACTCCTTTGATGATGTATTATGCCTACTCCTATGCATTCCTTGGATCTCTTGTTAATAATGCCACTTGTATTTGCATTGTGCTCCCTAATTGATTTTTAGCTTCATGTGGTGTTTTGCCCGGAGTGCAAAAGGGCAAGTGTGGGGGAATTTGATGAACACATTTTTATTCACACTTTGCATAATTAATCTTAGCTTGCTTGGACTATAATTGTTATTAAATCCACTGTTTTAATTGGAATTTACCAAATTGGGCTTAATTGGGCTTTAATTGTGAATGTTGTTTAAATTCGGATTTTTAAGCCTACTGACCTACATGTCTTGTTTTGATGATATCTGGAGCTATAGGTGTCCGATTTGAGAGATTCCAGTGGCATTGGAAAGCTAACTTCCGGGGCTTTAATTTGATATCCAATATGACCATATTACCATGAAGCAATTAGGAGCAGTTGCTGTTTGAAAATCGCCTACTGTTGCTGTCTGACACAATTCCGAATTTGATTAGTTTTGTAATTAGTTTGTGGGCCTGTTTTAATTAATTTCGGCCCAATTAAGGCCTAATCAGATTGTTAGAGATTTAGGCTCTATAAATAGGTGTGTTGCTGAGTAGTTTGAACACTTCACATTCATTTTTCAGATTTTAGAAAAAAAGACTCTCCACTTTCCCTCTCTTTTCTCTCTTCTTGCAATTTTCGAATTTGGTTCCTCTTCTTCATCTTCTTCAATTTTCGAGTTTCTCCTCCATGGAAATGGAAGGCTAAGCTTCAAGGATTGTTTCTCTACTGAATTCACAAAGGAAATTGAGGTTATAATTTCGTTTTTCATGTCTTGAATTCTTGGACAGATTCTTCACTTTCCTTCTCCTAGTTTCTTGATGTTTAGGTTTGAATTTGAAATTGAGTTACATGCTTTATGGAATTCGAATTCTAATCTGAATCTAACTCACATTTTAGGTTGCTTAATCTGAAATGAATTCTAGGTTTGCTTAATTCCAAGGATTAGAAATTAGGATTCATGCTAGTTTGCTTTATTCTAGTGTGAAAATTAATGAGGATGCTTAATCCGAATTTGAATCTGTCAAGGAATTGAGGAATTTTTTATAAACCAATGATTGATCCAATTTGTGAATGAGGTAGAGAACCAATTCGTTTTTCTGAAATTGTTTTCTGCAAATTTAAATTCTGTTTTGGAAATTAGGAAATTAGTATGAACAACAATCAAAATCCTCTTGTGTGTGTGAGTTGCTATGGGATTGAAATTCTGAATTTGTAATTGGATTCCTTGAGAGAGACGACTTTGGGTTAATCAACCTACTGCACTTTAATTCATTTTATTTGGTTGAGTACGGCCTCGACCAAAAGACCTTTCTCCTGTCATGTGTCGCGAGCATCCACTGTCCAGGTACCATTTGTGGTGTCTCTTTTGTCCTGTTAAACACATCTACAACACGAATAATCAAGTTTTTAGGTACCCATATACTTTTGGGTCCTCTTTTGTTAGACCTGGGTGTTGGTCTCTTTTTATGTTTACACTGAATCACATTGTGTCCAGCTTTTCCACGTTGAGAACACCCAGTAACCTTTCCCTTGCCTTTTTCAATATTAAAAATATGAGGTTCAGGCATGTTATAATCCCAAAAGCCTAAGCCACTTTTGTCAATGAAATGTCTTTGATCACCAAGTAATCTGTTCAAATTATCAGTTCCTTTGACAAACTTAGCTAAGTCTTTTGTCAGTTGCTCAACTTGCTTCTGAAGTTTTATATTTTCTTCAGACACATGTTGAGAACTACTGATGTCAGACACAAGGATCTTTTCCTTGAGCATAATATTTTCTGTCTCAAGGGCTTCATATTTATTACACATTTCTGTGTGAGCCTTGGATAGATTCTTATACTCTTGAAATAGTTCTTTGGAGCTTTCCATCAGATCATCATACATTTCTTGAAGAGTTAAAGGAAATACCTCTTCTTCAGAGCTGTCTGATGATGGCAGGTTGGCCATAAGACATAAGTTGGCCTCTTCTGAAGTATCTTCTTCTTCTTCAGAAGTAGATTCATCATGGTCTTCCCATGTTGCCATTAGTCCCTTCTTCTTTTTGAAGAACTTCTTCTTTTTGAATGTGTTTTTCTTCAACTTAGGACACTCAGCCTTCACGTGACCTGGTTGTTTGCATTCAAAACAAGTAATTTTTTCATTTTGAAAATCTTTACCTGTCTTACCTCCTTTAGAGGTTGAAGGTTGATTCCTTCTGAACTTTCCTCTGTTTTGGAGCATTCTTTTGATCTTCCTACATAAAAGAGCGAGATCATCATCTTCTGAGCTATCTTCAGAATCCTCATCTGTTTCTGAAGTTTCCTCTGCTTGCATAGCCTTCATCTTGCCATGCCTAGATTGACTGGTATTGGAGTTTAGAGCCAGAGATTTCTTCTTGTTGTCATCTTCTTCAAGCTCAAGCTCATGAACCTTGAGAGATCCCAGAAGTTCCTCCATTCTAAGAGAGTTTAAGTCTCTTGCCTCTTGAATGGCAGTAACTTTGGGTCTCCAGGTCTTAGGCAAGCTTCTTAGAATCTTTCTGTTATTATCTCCAGATTCATAAGTTCTGCCCAAGGACCTGAGTCCATTTGTAATGGTCTGAAACCTCCCAAACATCTGATCAATGGTTTCTGTTTCTTCCATTTTGAACATCTCATATTGGTGTATGAGCATACTAATCTTGGATTGCTTGACAGTTTCAGTCCCTTCATGGGCTGCTGCAAGAGTATCCCGGATTTCCTTGGCAGATGTACAACCGTGCACCTTCTCATATTCTGATTTGTTCAATGAGAATATCAGATAGAGTTTGGCTTTGGCATTCATCTGAACTCTAGCCTTCTGCTCCAAGGTCCAGTCAGCCTTCGGTATAGGCACATTGTTTAGCATGGGCACATAATCTCCATCAGTAACTACATCCCAGACATCAATGTTGTTGCTTTCAATGAACAGCTTCATACGATCTCTTCAGTAGTGATAGTCTACTCCATTGAATGCTGGGGGTCTTGTGATGGATGCACCCTCAGAGATGTATTGCCTGTTGTTGTTTGCAGCTTCCATTTGGATCTTTTAATCCTCAACACTTGTTAGGTGCTCAACCCTGAGTTAAGCTCTGATACCAACTGTAGAAACACAGGGAAACACTAAAAGGGGGGGTTGAATAGTGTTTCTTTGTATTTTAAAAGCTTTTTAAAAACAACAAGTTATAAACAGTTTCAGACAGGTTTATCGAGGCTGTCTGAAGTATTTGAATGGTTCCTGAAAATATATTTTAAAAGGTTTCTTTGCTTTTAAAATATTTAGAATAGCTTTTCAACACCCTAGATATTAATATAAACGAATTGACAAGAGATAAGGGATAGAAAAACTTAGCCAAGGATTTATCCTGGTTCACTCACCACCACTGTGAGCTACCTCCAGTCCCAATGCCAACAAGCACTTGGATTTTCTCTTAATCTTTCACAAAGATTACAAGTATTCTTTTCTATCAAGCCTCTTCAGGCTCTACAACACAAGTATTCTTTTCAGACAAGCCTCTCCAGGCTCAACAACACAAGTATTCTTTTCCAGAAAAGCCTCTCCAGGCTCAACAACACAAGTATTCTTTTCCAGACAAGCCTCTCCAGGCTCCACACAATTACAGTTAAAAGAAGTTTAAGCTTTTAAACTACACAAGTTTAAAGCTCAAACCTATTACAATGTACAGCTTAAAAACTGAGGTATACTCAGGATATGAAAATATAAAGTGTACAAAGAAGTTTATCAAAGTGATTTTCTTGAAGAAAATTTGCAACGATGATTCTCTTTTTCTATATGCTCTTCTCTGTTCTTGTTGCTTGCCCCCTGATGGTCTTCATAAGGGGTATTTATACCCAGACTTTAATCCGTTGAAAAACCACCGTTTAGAGATAGCATTAAATGCTATTCAATCCGCTGTGAGACATACTTCTGAGCATCCTGATATTTCTGACACAGTACAAGGTTGTATCTCCCAAAAAAGGCTGCTTCAGGAATTGCTGCGTTGCTGCGTTTACAGAGATTTCCTCAGTGGTGTATGAAATTCAAATGCACCAGGAAAGGCCTCTGTGTTTGTTGCCATAAACGTGTTCCAAAACGTACGAGCAGCAGAGACTCAGAAAAGTCTTCACGCAAGTTTTCAGCAAGGTTGCCACGTCATTATTAAAGTTTCAGACGGCTTCCGAACTTCAGACAGGCTTGGCTCTTCAGACAGCTTCAACGCTTAAGACAGGTTGACCATTTCAGAAGGCCCGTTTCCCTCAGATGACTTGAAGCACTTCTTAAAGACTTATAAAGCGTATTGTGGCTTGCTGAAATCACAGATAGATAATTAAACACTTAAGAGTATCTGTGAAAATAAATACTGTAAATTTGTTAATCATTAAAACTTGGAAATATTGTTGTCTTAAAACATCATAAACTCTCTTATGATATTTTTGAGACTCAACAAATCATCATAATCACCAATATCATCATAATCATCATTCACCTCCCTGAGTTACACTCAGGTGCCATATTCAATATCATCATGATCATCATTCACCTCCCTGAGTTACACTCAGGTACCATAATCAATATTAACATACTCATTGCTCACCTCCCTGAGTTAGACCAAGGTACAATACTCACCTCCCCGAGTTAAACTCAGGTACAATACTCACCTCCCCGAGTTAGACTCAGGTACAATACTCACCTCCCCGAGTTAGACTCAGGTACAATACTCACCTCCCTGAGCTACACTTCACCCCTCACTGGGCTTGTGTATCTCAAGTATAACATCATGTATGCTCAAGACATCATAAACATCATAAGATTAGTTATATAATCATCATCATCACCTCCTTGAGTTAGACTCAGATACACTATTCACCTCCCTGAGTTAGTCTCAGGTACAACATCAACATCATCATCATCAATCATTCTCATCATAAATCATCATAAATATCATCAATCATCATCATCATAAATATCACCAGTCATCATAATTATCATCATCATAAATATATATATATATACATCATCATCATCAACATCGTACTCATCATCAAACCTCATCATCATACATCATCAAGTATCATTTTATACATCATCATTTTCATCATTAAATATCATCATCATAAATCATCATTTAGCATCACCAAATATCAGCAATCGTCATCATATAATGCATCAAACTCAATATGAGCAATCATTCATCACAAGAAATCATCAATCCACACCGGTAATCGATTACAAGCCTCCTGTAATCGATAACCCGCAAACAAAGTCTATGGTAATCGATTACCAACCCTTGGTAATCGATTACCTGCAAGCAATCACCTTTGTAATCGATTACCTGCGAGCAAACAGCCCTCCTGGTTGCCCAGAAAGCTCTGGTAATCGATTACCAACCCGGATAATCGATTACCCGCGACGCAGATCGCATTTCTCGCGATCTCTACAAATTCCAAACCTCTCTATTCAATCTCCAATCAATCATTTTCATCAAAACATCATTTATATACGTTTATATTCATCAAACTCCACCAAAGTATCAATCTTTAACAGTTTTACAAGGTTTTCCCATCAAAACCCCAAATCATCAAACCCTTATTAATCCCCTTTTCTCTATTCATATTATTTCGTTCAATTCACTCAAGATTCATCAAGAATCATACAAATAATCTTCAATCTACAGTTTTCATCATCCATACTCAATATATCAATTATTAATACGAATTTAAAGTCTTAGGTTACTACCCAAGCACCCCCCACATGCACATATAAGCAGCACCCTCTCCCCCACTGTACCTTGAAGTGAAGATCGAACCGCAACAATTCTTGATTCTCAATGATTATTCTGCAGCAACCCCTTCTTGAGACGTCGATTCTCCCCTCCTTGGCGTTTCGCTCTCTGACGTTTTTGTAAAAAATAAGGATTAGGGTGAACTGAGGACCCCTCCTTAAATAAATACTTAATTGGGCTAGGCCCACCCTCAACCCACTCATCCTATTTATTATTCTTATTATTTATTAAATAACCTTATTCGTAAAATATACTAATCTTACTATTATTATTATTTATTTATTTCTATACTTTTATTAATTTTATTTTATTTAATAAAATTTGGGATGTTACAACTCTCCCCTCCTAAAAGAAAAATTTGTCCTCGAATTTTCCCGAGATGAACAACTCTAGAAAAGACTCCTCTCAACAGGTTGATCAAAGACAACTGCTTCACCAGAACAATCCAATATGACATGGTTGGAAGATAACCAGTCCATACCAAGAATAATATCTAATTGACTCAAAGGCAAACAAAACAAATTAACTAGGAGCTCTTTACCTTCAACACGAATAAAACAATTTAAGCACACATCAGAAGTAGAAACTGACCCACTAGCTGGCGTTTCCCCACCCAACACAAAAGGCGAACAAGAAACAGTTAGTTTTTAACTTAGACATGCAAGCATGTGATATGAAAGAGTGAGTCGCACCAGAATTAAACAACACAATTCAATCAATCAATCATCACGATAACACCACGGAAGCACAACAAACGTATAACTCAAGGTCGATGAACCGACCAATCAAACAAACAGTTAACTCAAGCAATATAATTCACTCAATCAACACAACACATCAGCACCACAGAAGCATAGTAAACTCATAACTCAAGGCCGGTGAACCAACCAGGCTTTGATACCACTTAATGTGACACCCTTCTACCCCAAACTCTTATACAGTAAATAAATCGAAATATTGGAAGATAATATCCCACACTGGGTAAAAAGGTTCACAAATCCTCATCGTATAAAACGTCCTTTATTTCAAAAGTAAACTCATATAAAATAGAAATAGCAGTCAACGGTTTTCAAAATACTTAAGCAGCGGAATCTCCAAAATATAAATAACAAAACATCCTACTCGCCGTGCAAGACATTTAAAGAAAGGATTGTAAAATCCTTCATAACTAAAACATAAAGAAAGAACCCCCAATGATATGCCCTGATGTCACATGTACCAGAGAAACACTCCCTTTACTCAAAACTCGACACCAGTCGTGTCTCCATCGTCACCTGTAAAATAACCACAGTGTAACAGTGAGGAAAAGAATACTACTCATATATACACATAGGAGGCTACCCTATCCTCACCCTCATATAGACAACATCATCATCAATCACATCACATACTCAAACATCAAATATTTCATCATATAATATCACCTATAATTCATCATATAACAAACATCAATATCATCATATAATTCTCCTATCCCATTCACCAAATAATTCGCCTACTCTATTCTCAACACCTATTACTCATTTCATCATTACAAAATTATAGCATCATCATATAACTCATTTTTATATCAGCATATATAAGACATATTCATCCATCATCATATACACCACAACATTATCAATATCACCATAACCATCATAATCATCAATATCACCATAATCATCATACTCATCAATATCATCATAATCATCATGATCACCAATATCATCATACTCATCAATATCATCATAATCATCAATATCACCATAATCATTATACTCATCAATATCATCATAATCATCATAATCACCAATATCATCATAATCATCATTCACCTCCCTGAGTTACACTCAGGTACCATATTCAATATCATCATGATCATCATTCACCTCCCTGAGTTACACTCAGGTACCATAATCAATATTAACATACTCATTGCTCACCTCCCTGAGTTAGACCCAGGTACAATACCCACCTCCCCGAGTTAAACTCAGGTACAATACTCACCTCCCCAAGTTAGACTCAGGTACAATACTCACCTCCCTGAGCTACACTCCACCCCTCACTGGGCTTGTGTATCTCAAGTACAACATCATGTATGCTCAAGACATCATAAATATCATAAGATTAGTTATATCATCATCATCATCACCTCCCTGAGTTAGACTCAGGTACACTATTCACCTCTCTGAGTTAGCCTCAGGTACAACATCAACATCATCATCATCAATCATTCTCATCATAAATCATCATAATCATCATCATCATCATAAATATCACCAGTCATCATAATTATCATCATCATAAATATATATATACATCATCATCATCAACATCGTACTCATCATCATACATCATCAAGTATCATTTTATACATCATCATTTTCATCATTAAATATCATCATCATAAATTATCATTTAGCATCACCAAATATCAACAATCGTCATCATATAATGCATCAAACTCAATATGAGTAATCATTCATCACAAGAAATCACCAATCCACACTGGTAATCGATTACAAGCCTCCTGCAATCGATTACCTGAAAGCAATCACCCTGGTAATCGATTACCAAACCTCTGTAATTGATTACCAACACACAAACTCTCTGGTAATCGATTACAGCATCTCCCTAATCGATTACCTGCGAGCAAACAGCCCTCCTGGTTGCCCAGAAAGCTCTGGTAATCGATTACCAACCCTGGTAATCGATTACCCGCGACGCAGATCGCAGTTCTCGCGATCTCTACCAATTCCAAACCTCTCTATTCAATCTCCAATCAATCCTTTTCATCAAAACATCATTTATATACGTTTATATTCATCAAACTCCACCAAAGTATCAATCTTTAACAGTTTTACAAGGTTTTCCCATCAAAACCCCAAATCATCAAACCCTTATTAATCCCCTTTTCTCTATTCATATTATTTCGTTCAATTCACTCAAGATTCATCAAGAATCATACAAACAATCATCAATCTAGAGTTTTCATCATCCATACTCAATATATCAATTATTAATACGAATTTAAAGTCTTAGGTTACTACCCAAGCACCCCCCACATGCACATATAAGCAGCACCCTCTCCCCCACCGTACCTTGAAGTGAAGATCGAACTGCAACAATTCTTAATTCTCAATGATTATTCTGCAGCAACACCTTCTTGAGATGTCATTTCTCCCCTCCTTGGTGTTTCGCTCTCTGACAATTTTGAAAAAAAAAAGGATTAGGGTGAACTGAGGACCCCTCCTTAAATAAATACTTAATTGGGCTAGGCCCACCCTCAACCCACTCATCCTATTTATTATTCTTATTATTTATTAAATAACCTTATTCATAAAATATACTAATCTTACTATTATTATTATTTATTTATTTCTATACTTTTATTAATTTTATTTTATTTAATAAAATTTGGGATGTTACAGATTAGGTCGATTTTCGATTTTTAAAGAGACAATAAATATTATATAAAAGTGATAAAATCATCAAATAATAGTAAACATTTTTTATTGGAACTTATATTTATTAAAGTAAATATAAAATTATATACGAAGAAGGACACAAGATATGAAAACTAATTTTAAATTAATTTTAAATTGATATATATTTATAGAAATATTAATATGATTTTATATAATAAAATCATAAAAGTATATCGAAATAACTAATTTTATAAATATATATGTATACCGGTATATATATATATATGATTATTTTATAAGTAATAATATATGTATATATAAGTTCTGCTTGAATTGGATCGGATCGATTTTTAATATAGGATCCGAAAACCAACCCAATCCAATAAGAGCAACTATATCGCATTGCTTATTGACCATTTGCTCAATAAGCACTAGTGCTATATGGGCATTTGCCGCTAGAGAGCTTTTTGCGAGGAGTGCTTATCGAGCATTGGTGCCCAGTTGAGCACCCGTGCTTTAAATTTTGTTTTTGGCATTCTCGACAGTTTAAACCCCTGGTAATGCTATTAAAAAGTTGCTACTCTATAGGCACAATAGTGCAGTTTTTTAGAGCATTCATAATTATTTTTATACATTCCCGGGGGTTTAAACCTCGGTAATGCTTTTTTTTTACTTAGATTCCCAGGGGTTTAAAATTTTGGTAATGTTTTTTTTTTTGCCTTGTCATTTCCTGGGGTTGAAAACTGTCAGAAATGCAAAGTTTTTTTTTAAAGTTTTACACCATGAATAATAAAATATTATTATTGTGAGTCATTGCCATATATTTAATATTATTTTATTATTTATTAATTAAAATATTGGTGAATAATAAAAATAAAAAATGAGTGATGTGTACTAGTGGGACCAATTCAAGATCTGTGATAGTAAAAAAGTGAGGTACCGAGTTATACATGAGAGGTGCTTAATAAGAACTTGCTGATGTGTATTGGTGGAACCCATTTAAGATATGTGAATAGTGAAAAAAATGGGGTGTTGGGATAAAGATGGCCTAATCAAGTTTCGGTTTTTGTGGTTTTCGATTTGATTCGATTTTTGGTTTTTGGTTCGGTTTATGCGGTTTGCATTGGATTGAATTGGATATGTACATGTCTATGAGACAGCCCAAATCGAACAATGTGGTTAATTGGGTGATCGGGTCATGAAAATAGAAAAAAAAAACACTAATCCGAACAAAATGACATGGTAATTTCTCAAAAGACACAGAAAACAACTATAGGGTCAGAATCAAAACAATTTAAAACCTATTTGACGGGATGCAGAGAAATAATGGGGTTCATTCACAAATTTAATTTTTTTCCAAAAAATTAAAAAGAAAAAAGAGAAAAAAAAATCCTAAACAGATCGTTCGAAGCTTCGAGGTGAGCAATGTAAGGTGGTTGGTGGAGGGCTTCGCTGCAGCGCGCCACATTCTACGGGCTGGGGCTTCTTTCGAACAGTGGAGACAGGAAACGAGGTGGGCTACAACGCACGATATTTACTAGATATTGGGTGCCTATATGTGTGCACGCATAATTTTTTATATTTAAAGGTCGAGTTGGGTTAGATACATTGGATTGTATTTACTGAACCCCATTACTCAACCCATTCTAGTCGGGTTTTTGCTTAGCAAACCCAAACCCAAACCCGTTGACCTAGTGGTCGGATGGAGTCGGGTTTGTCAAGTCAAATTTTGATTTGAAACATCTTTTGTTTTTCTCATTCATTTTAAAAGGAAAATACAAGTGAATAATCTTTGATACATTATTTGTTCCCTCCTCTATATGGTTGGAGGCTTGGAGGCTGGACTATTTGATTATAATTCCCAAGCTTGTTTGACTTTTTGCACTTAATTTTTTATACTCACTCTCTTTTTAATCTATTTATAAAGTAGAGTTGACCAAATCACACAAACTAATAAAAGTGATTAAAACTAGTTAATTTTTATTGAGATTTTTAAAAATAGTTTAACTTTCTAATTTTACCTTTATTTAACATCATTAACTAATTCTAATATTATTTTATAGTTGAAAAAGCATTAAAATTAATAACTATAAATAAAAAAAATGATAATAAATGATTTCTTAAAATTATAAAATAACTTATAAAAATTAGTATAAAATACTTCTAAAATGTGCCTCATAAATAGCAACATAGAGGCATTTCATTGTAGCGATTAATTCTATTTGATTATAATCCCAAGCTTGGGATTATTAACACAATCTCCTATTTAATTCTACACATTGTCGAGCATGAATACTGGAAGACTGTAAATTAGTACACGGTCCCCTTCACGGCGAAGGGAACTTTACGTGTGAAATTTAATAAAGTATGTATAGAATTTAATAGGAGAATTTATGGGCTTTGACTATTTTTCTTAAGGAGTCAGGACAAAGTCATTTTTTGACCAAAAAAAAAAAAGGACAAAGTCATTTTATTTTTTGTCATAAATATTTCAGATTCAGCCTGAGTGTAATATTGTTGCCTATTTCTTCTTTTTTATTTTTCATGTTCAAGTCTCAATACAATGCACCAGGCAAATTTTTAGTTTAATTAGGGTTGTGATAATACATTATTGCAAGATGTCACAAGATTACATTTATTAATTTAAGAAAATAACAATTTCATCCTAATGTGTTTGTGGAACCCCGTCCCCTGCAGTTGGTGTTAGAGATGCAGGTGGTGCAGTTGGCTATCATTAAGACATTTTTTCTTTCATTATTTTAACAAAAAAAAATGTTGAAAGATTGAGTCGCAAACCGAAAAACTTGATAAAAAAAATCGTGTGCCAGTAAAAGTTTTTAAAATTTCTCTAAGTCAAACAAATGACATTATATTATACGCTCGACCTACATCATTTGATTTTGAAGTGTTCTGCTATTTGAATACATACAACTGATCTCTCTGAAAAAGACCTGATTATACATATAACAAAATCTTGCCTATCTCTCACTATCAAAATGTAATGCAATCACAGACCAAACACAAAACTAATCCAGATTGCAACTATGACAAAAGGTTAGCATATGGCTTACTGAGATGGTAAGCTGAAACCCATAACCAATCTTTTTATGTTTTGTTAAGTAGAGAAGCTAGATTGCGAAGTTCCTCAAATGCATGCATTGTTTCTGCATCAAATCCTCCTGCAAACTGCATTGACAAATAAATAAAGATATTCAATAGTCACCCAACATGTTTATTGTTATGCAGTTTGATTTTTAAAACGGGAAAAAATGATTCTACAGAAGGTATTGTTGGTGTTGTTGCAAAGCACAGGTGTCTGGAATATTGGAGAGAATTATGAATTGAAAACTAAAAAAATTTGCATTATGTCCTTTCTCTTCCTGTTGACAGCTAATATTAAGAGTGAAGCAACATGAATTTCACTTTACATTGGAGGTGCAACTTAAAAGCATGGACAAAGATGCTGAAGTATATTATAGGACAGACCTGATGGATTCTAAAAGCAAATCTCACTCCTTGGAGAAGCATGTAATCCATTGCAGGATCTTTATCTAATGCTGACTTTGCTTGAAGTTCCATGGCTACCCTTTTCATATACTTTTTGGCCAATTTAACTGAGCCTAGCTTTATCTGCAAAAAATAGTTGAATCAAATGTTATGTGAAGATATATAAAATGCTTTAAAAAAGCAATATCAAATAGAACATTATGCTTTTTCAAGTTTCCTAAACAGTATCATAGAATATTACAACTATCTAGCCACATGGATGATTGTTAACAAAGACCTATTTGCCAGCCTAATCCTAAATCTATGGGTCACCACGACATCAATAAGTAACATGCTTACAAATATTTCCTTTTGGTAGAAGCAATTGCTCACAAAATTCTGACCAAGGGGTGGTGAAAATAACAATTTTAGGATTTGAACAAGTATTAATATGTTATACTCCTCTCAAGTACTATTATATTGTTCTGTACACATTTATCATTTACATTTTATACAAGTTGATGCACAATCTAGTGTACCTTGCCAATAATTCCATTATCAAGCAACCATTCTATGGGAATTTGAAACTCCTTGCAGTTTCGCATTAATGAGTCTCTTGTGCGAAGAAGGGTATAAACTGTACGCTCCATCCTGCCATTACAACACAAACATAAGTGTCTTGTAACACAGACTAAATTTAGAACCTAAAAGACTATTTTCTTCTTTCTGGGGGACACAAGCACTTTCACAGATATTTGAGTAGCTTACTTTTCTGATAATGCAACCATTTTCTTTAGAGCAACATCACAAGGTAGCCGGGGATCATCCTTGTAGGAGGAAACTTCAGATTCCAATTTCTTCAAATCTTGATACCCAAATGCTGCTTCTCGTAATGTATCAGCTTTTTTCTCTGGCCAGGCGAAATGCTTAAGGACAGCCCTCTCATCCACCTTTGAATGTACACAATCATAATCATAATAAAATCAAATGACAAATATATGCACAATAATCATAGCATTAACAGAAATAAATCTCCTATAGATCAATCACAAATTTGAATTCTATGATGGATAATTTGGACCTATTTACTCTAGTTTATACCTTAATTTGTACATGGCATAATTTCAAGTTACACAGGGCATAAGAACAAATCAACTTACAAGGAAGCAGAGTTCGTCATCTAGCCACTTCACAAATGCCACTACATCTTCTATGTTCTGGTAAACTGCATTGTTCACCTCTCTAATCAATGAATTCACAAATTCTCCCTGAGTCTCAATATCTGCCTTTATCTACACATATCAAATGATAGTTATTAGCAATATACATGTAAAAGGCAGATTTGTTCACCAAAATAAGATAGAAGGACTTTGAGAATTGAGATGGCTTCATAATTCTGCTATTGGCTTAGAAGATTCCAACCCCCCTTTCCATGTAAGCTTAAAAAGACAAGCATAAATAATACAAACATGACCCAACAGCAAAAATCATCTACATTGTAAAAGAACTTGATCATGGAAAAAACTGAACTTTAACCACTTATTTATATAATAAGATGTAAAACTACTCACAGCAAGCAAATGTGATGAACGGTTCTCAATTTCTCCAATCATGCTGCTACGAACATCTGCAACATCCGGTGCATCAGAGAGTCCTCCATTTGAAGAATCCTTTCTAGAATCTCTCTTCATAAGTGAATGGTACAATTCCACCACTTGTGGGGCTCGTTTTACCATTGCTGTGTTACTTCTTGATGCAAAATTCATAGGAGGTGGAGGAGGAGGTGGAGGTGGAGGAGGTAGAACTTGAGATGAACTTTCCTGTTTTGTTTTGCTAGAAATAGAACATGAAGGCCTTGGAGGGGGATTAGGAATGCGTAAGGCCCTCTTCTCAACATCTGAAGAAACCAAAAGTTTGTTAGTTTCTTGGCAGCTACCAAAATATTGTGGTCTTTGAACAATCTCCAAACCAGATTGAACAGATAGTGGCACTGAATCCTTTTCTATTTCTTTTGAACATACAAAATAATCAGACTGTCTTCTCTTACTCAGGACAACCTCCTCCTCTGAGCAGTTGGATCCACTGATAGAGTGTCTTCTTCTGGGGCTTCCCCCTACTTGTGGTTCAATCCAATTTTTCTCAAGGAGACTACCTGGGCACTCTACTTGTGACAAATGGTCACTAGTTATGGGCCACTTTTTTGGCTTCTTCATCAAATTGAACCTATTTGCATATCTATTGCTTTGATCAGAGAAAGAACTAACACAATCTCCACTATTAGTACTCACAACAGAATGAGGGCTAGATGGCTTATCAGAATCCAATGCTGAGCATGTATTCTTCAACTCGTTTCTTAAACATGCATTCACCCACCTCAAGTAGGCAAGCTCCTCAACCTCATTTAACCTACTTGTCTGTAAACCTTCTACTTGTTTGCACAGGTCTTCATTCGTGAGCCTCAGCAATGATGCCTCGGCTTTAATTTTAGCAACAATGTCACTCTGATCAGGACAGTAAGGAGAAAGAAAGGTGAATCAGCAAAACAAAAGTGAAGCTCACCCTTATAAATTATAATTTTAGAAAATTCTTTATCAAACTAAAATATCAAGAGGATAAATATCAGCAACCAAAACAAATCAATGAGAGAAAGAGATTCGGAATCTAAAATGAAATAAGTTCTCCATCAGTTTGTGAATGAATCAGATTGCATTAAGTAATCAAGCATTGATAAAATAATTTAAATTCATATCAATTGTCATGAACCAACAAAAGTGTATGTTTTTGGGTGAAGACAACCTAAATGGTTTTATTCTACCTTTGCCGCCTCATGCAAGAGTCCTTTGGACTTGAAGCATGGACATTGCACATGTTCACCCATCATATGCTGAAATTAAACTTTTTTTCTTTTCAGAATAATAGGGGCAATGAGTATCAAACTCTATACCACTTGGTCAAAAATAACATCTACCCAACTATCCCTAAAGCTTAAGCTTTTGGCCTTTTGGGGAAGAGAACATGAATGATTTTATTCTAACATTAATTAACTGAAACAAACTAACAAAGTGTCACAAGTATCCTCCTCCTCTCTTCTTCTAATTTGCACATTCACCTGTTCACATCACATCTATAATCTTCTATTCCGACCCAACAAAACAGGGAAAGAGGAGAAATTTTATGTCTCATAAAAATGAATAAGCCAAATTGAGAAAATTAAATTACCTCTGAAGAGTTGGCAGGACAAGACAACTGAGACTCCAGAGAAGAGAGCCTGCAAGTGAGGTTCCTCTTCTGCATCTGCAGCTCCTTATTCAACCTTCTCAATTCAACAACTTCCAGCTCAAGATTCTGCATTGAGCTATCCTTGTGTTCCCCTTTCACCGCTTCCTCTTGTCTCTCCATGACACAAGTCAATGCAGCCAATTGCTCAGAGAGGCTTGTTTTCTCTTCTTCTAAAGAAACAACCTTTTTCGCAAGTTCATCAACCTCACTCTGGTTCCTCCTACACTCTGCCAACTCTGCATGTAACTTGGACTCTCTTTCCTTGGATTCTTGCAGCAAGCTTCTCATGTGATCCAATTCGGTGAACAAGTCGGTGGATGATTGTCTCCGATGTGTGGGGTACGCATGAGGATGAACCTGAGCACCATTCATGGAGCATGACAAGTCACCCATGAGGGACCTCTTGACTCTGGAATGAGCAGGCACAAACGGGTTCTTCTGGTTTGCAACATCAGAGGATGTGGTTGTGGTTGTTGTTGCTGTTAGCGTCTGTTTCTTGGAGGTAACCGTTGATTGCTGCTTGGTTTTCTTGTCAGCTGAGAACCCTTTCACAATGTGGGCACCCCACAACCTTGGCTTTGAGTGATTGTTGTTGGGGTTGCCTCCTTTTGCATTTTGAAGCTTTGGAGGCTGGTTTTGATCGGCAAATCTTGAAGCTTTGGACCTGTTCTCTGATGGGTTATCTTCCCTCATTGTGTGAGTCTGATAGAGAGAATGAATAGCTCAGTTTCTTTAAGAATGGGGCTTTAATTTTGGATGAAGCTCAAGAAAATGGAAAACATAGCAGTAGCTTGGGAGGATAGATAGGGAAATTATGCAAGAACTTCTATTATTAGATAGAACAACATTGGAGATTTGATGATGTATGAGGAAAGGAGCAGCAGCTATGCTTCACAATTTTGAAAGTTTGAATTTTGAAATGCTAAGTGAAGAGAGAGAGAGAGAGAACCGTACTAATAGTAATGTAATGGAAAGACATTGAAGTGTGCGAGCACTACGGGGGCGGAGCCTGGGAACGGGGAACTGCAACGGTCGTTTTTTTGACGTTTTGGGACCCACTTTGCCACATAATACGTCCAATAAAAGTTGACTTTCTCTTAAAAGAAAAGTTATCACATCAAAATCAAACTATAATTAAAAGATTTTTCTAAAAAATTATTTGTCTTTTTGATTTATGAATATATTTTTTAATTCACCTCTCTATATTAAATTTGGACTTCATTCTTAAATCTTTTTTCTTACAACATCACAAGCATGGTTTTAAATTGCAATTCACAACAATAATTAATGTAATCATGTTGCGGCTAGATTGGTTGCAATTTCTCCAAATTTTAAGGATTGTAATGTAATTATAATCACAATTTAAATCTGATAGAGCTATATTTGTTGGATATTCATTAACCTCTAAAGCATTGATTCGACTTGTCTCCTATGCAAAATCCAATTGCGCATCTCCTGCTCCTCTAAAACGACATCACTTCAAGTTATTTTAAAAAATACATCTTCGCTTGATTGATCCTTCATGAAGCCTAAAATGATTTTCGCTGAGTGATTTTAAAAATTACATCTACGTTGCACGTCTCGAACCAAGTTGCTTCTCTGCCCTCACAAACCTGAGCTCTCGTTATGTTGATCGATGCTACGCTGCTGCCATGGTGTCTCGCTCGTCAAAGCAAGCGGCGTTGAAGACAGAATGCTAGCTATGTTGCTACTGTTGAAGATGGATGCAAGCTACTCTACTGATGTCACTAAATGCTAGCTCCGACAACAGTAGTGTCTAAGCTCCGGCGAGCTGCAACAGCTTAGCTCCGACGCGCTGCAACCATTGATGATGGAGGCGAGGGACATGCTAAGTGATTGATGATGGAGGCAAGCTGCAAGTGAATTTCACAATTTTGACAATTTCACAGGTTAAGGTCACCCACCACATGTTCGATCTATGGTACAACCAAGATGATTGCAAAATGTACCATAATCAATTTAACTCTATTGTTTCTTAACTCAATGTTCATTTTGGCCACTTTTTCTCTTTTCAAATTTGTCAAAATTGGAGTGAAGAACCTTTGCATTTGTTTACATCACACTATTTCATGAAAAATTTGGATAAGTTGTGTATCAAAGGTTCATCACTCACTATTCACAAACACTGATTGCCAAAGTTGTTGTCAATGCGGCAGGAGCTAATTTCAGACATATTAAGGTCGCTCTAAATATTCCATCATTTTCTCATTAGTTTTGGTTTATAGAATGTACCTCTGTTATTAATAAACCTTAAACAATTTATATTTCTTTTGTTGAATTGTTAGGGACCTGAACTTCTAAATAAATATGTTGGACAAAGTGAGCTGGAAGTTTAGAAATTGTTTAACTGCTAGGGACGTGTGCACCTTGTATACAGTGGATATATTGCAGGTTATAATTGATTCATAGCCTTTGACAGTGGTTGTGGTTGTGCTTGCAGCTTTGTTATTTGGTGGGAATTGAGAGATATTTTCCTATAATGTGATACAATAGTAATGTGTTATTTGGTGCTAATTTAGAGTTGATTCTGATCAAATGACATACAACAAGAAAAAAGAACATTAGAACAGAAAATTACATTTCATGATAAAATAGATGCTTAGCCTATGCCCTGTATTGTTGTAGCCTAAGAAGAAGAGGAAGAATGATTCAAACAAAACTCTACTCCGCTGATTTGAAGAGACAAATTTCCAATAAGAAGAAGAGGAATAAGGTTTCGACCACAAGCCTTTTTGTCATCCCAATTCTCAATTGGCATCTACTATTCTGGTTCAAGTTCTTCAATAAGACCAAAATATGATCAAAGAGAAGGCAGCCATTCAAATTAAATTTCCAGCAAAAAGAATATATGTTGTGTACCAATTATAATTATAGGCATTTTTGTTTTTTACTATAGCAGAATTTGTTGTAACTAGTCTGGAATTACTTTATTCTATCAATGTAACTATAGCAGAATTTGTCTATACCAGAATTTGTGTAACTGGCAGAATTTGGCCATTACTGTAACATATGGTCCTTCTTATCAATGAAAGATCTGGTTCATTCTATCAATTGTGAAATGTTATCTGCCTCTGCAATTCTATTATCTGTTTTCTGCCCACATGCCATTTTTTGTGTTGCCATGAGGACTGTGACTCATGTGAAGGTATTCAAGACTAGCAGCTACACCACATGCAAATTGATAAACTACTGATCTTTCATTACTGATATTTTGTTGTCATGATTGCTCTAAACTGATAAGTTACAAACTATATCCACTATGTAAGCCGAATCTATTCCCAAAAAAGGTGTCTAATAAACCTAAACCTACATCATACAAAAAACACATCAGTGGGACATAATTGCTTCTTTCGATTTGAACTTTCCAACCTAGGATCAAGAATAATTTGCTTTCCATTATTATCATTGAACATTTTAGATCTTGCTTGTCTTCCGCCAATCTTAAAAGCATGGGACATAATTGCTTCTTTCAATTTGAACTTTCCAACCTAGGATCAAGAATAATTTTCTTTCCATTATTATCATTAAACGTTTCAGATCTTGCTTGTCTTGTCAACCGCTTCAATATATATTTATTTGAAACAACCTTGACATCCTTATGAAATAATGTTCTCAATGAATGACAACACAATATTCCCCATTGTTCATATTTCCTACAAGTACAAGTAATTGTCCATTCTCCACTCTCAATATGGGATTCATAATTAACTCTCCACTCTTCTTTTTCATCCACCATTGTTAAGACATAGTCACACCGAGCTTCTGTTACTTTTCTTTCAAAGATATTTGTGGCAGCTATTAAATCCCACTCTCGTTGGAACAAATGGAACATAGGAGGAGTGTACACTGGAGAAAGTTATCAAATCAAAGGTGAACTTCGTACTATCATTCTTGGAAACTTTTGACGCATCTCATAATCTTGCTTTGACTCATTATATCGCTTTTCGTTAACAACTCGTTCAAATTGCTTGATGTTCAAGTTTGGTCTTGTGCAGCTCTTTATATCAGAATTAATGCTTTTACTTAATTGTGTACTTCGCATGCCAAGCGTAAAAGCATTCTTCATATAACATGCTGCCTATTTCACTTTGATTTGGTATGTTGATTTCAACCATGTGTTTTCTTCCACATTATACTTCGATAATAAGGCTCTCCACGAGGCTTCAAAATCTGTTTCTTTCTCACAACCATACATACACTTCTTGAAATCACGTAAAAAATGTGATCCATCTTTCATTAAATTTCCAAGATGCTTGATTCCATTTTCATTATGTGCTAAGTTCATAGACCATGCTTTGTCTCCGGTATAACCTCCCTCAGTGCTCTTAACATGGCTTGGTCTTGGTCAGTAAAAATAGTTTGTGGTTGTTTCTGGTTGTGTGCCTGCAAAAATGTTTCCAAAAGCCATTTGAACGAGTCAGTAGTTTCATCATATAGTAAAGTTGCC
Source organism: Sesbania bispinosa (assembly GCA_026901365.1). Lineage (NCBI taxonomy): Eukaryota > Viridiplantae > Streptophyta > Magnoliopsida > Fabales > Fabaceae > Sesbania > Sesbania bispinosa. Next base: position 444,523 of record QLOH01000709.1, on the reverse strand, counting down.
CCAAAGATTACCCCTCCTCTATAATGGTTGAAGCCTCAGAAAATTGCAAGGGGTCGATGATCTCTATTTGTACAATATGTGGTATCCAAAGAAATGACATCAGCAAATCAATGATAGTCAAACAACATTCTTGCATCGGCCCATAATACATTTATTATTTGCTCTTCCAAATCCATTTGGTATGCATGGAAGAATGAAGGATTATCTATCAATTATTGTTGGAAATATTGTAGCAAATACTCAGCTTCACCATAAGCCATATCTCGCCGCCTCCTAGAATTCAAATAATTCTTTGCATCTTGGCTAGTATACCCTAGATTCTCTCTACCTCCTACATATTTACTCATCAAATCAAACGAGGGTTTCTGTTGAATCCTTGCATCTTCTGCCATTTCAATTTCATATGCTTGATGTTCAGTTATTCTTTGTTAATAAGCTAGCATATACATTGTTTCTGGTGGTTGGAGTGCGCTAGATCATCAATAAAATTAATCACTCTGTATTTTTCATTGAATCGTTTGACTTTCATTCTTGCCATACACCTCGGTCTTGTCTCGGGTTTTGGATTGGTCGTTTTATAATCCTTTGAGTCTGGTTTCCGTACCCCCTCCTTACAACAAACATATAAGTAAGACGTAACAAAACCATCTTTTTACTCTTGCTTGAATATTGTTTTCTAGCTCCAAAGCCTTTTATACCTCCGTAGTTCACCCAACATTGTAATGCGTCTTCTAAATTATCGAATTCAAGATCAACTTTGAGAATCAAGTTTGTATCCATCAATTAATCCCTATAAGTGACAAACAATATATATATATATATATATATAAACTTAATATATATGTATTAAAAAATACCAAAGTGCTATAAAACATTGCTATACCACTCAACATCTTCTAACTGACCCAATAAGAATGACAAGCCCCAAAATTTAAAACACCCTGTTGACATAACCTTACAGAAATCATGCAAATATGATAATGTCTACATATGCCAAAAGAAGAACACCGGTTGGTATTGGTTGTAACTTTTGAACCATAAAATGAAAACCATTTTAAGGCAAATAAAAAGAATGAGATCCACATGTAGTTGCCAACACCAGTAAATAATAAAACCAGTGGAATGAATAAACCAGGAAACTAGAATGAGACCGGGACCAAATCAGTAGAGACAAGCCAAATAAAAGAATGTTACCTTATTTGATTTTCCTTTGATTTCCAGATTCAGGATGCGATGTTTTGCAGAGACTGGTTCAGTTTGGGAGGAGACTGATTTTATCTCAAAGCTGTTATTTCTATTGGAAAGATACGAGTTATGTTTTTCTTGTTGTACAAGTATTTGTTTCAGCGGGAAAATATTATTTTATTTACAAGGAACCAATGGCTGAGATAAATAATAACGAACGGCCAAGATTTAAATTTCAACATAACTTGAAGCGATGTCGTTTTGGAGGAGCAGGAGACGCGCATCAGGATTTCACGCAGGAGACAAGCCAAACCACTAAAGCATATAGAATTTACAATTTGAAAAATCAATCTCTAGAAGAAAGTATATATGTGGTTTTAATGAATCTAATGTTTTGAGAAAAGAAAAGTTACAGATTTAGAAGAAGAACTGGAATGATTGGACATCAAAGGAAGAAAATCTTATTCAAAGCAAGGATCCAATCTTAGAAGATGTTCAAAAAGAACATGAATTGTATGTAGAATGTTGCAAGATCTGCTTCTTAGGAGTAGAATGATGATTTCTAGCATGCCAATAATGAAGTGAGCATGCCTAGAAGTTTAAGACTAGTTACAGCCCATCCTCATGATCAAATCATTGGAAGTACTCAGGAAAGAGTGAGAACTAGATCTCATTTTAGAGGAGAAACAAATGCAATGACTTTAATATATCTTGGATAAATTTCATGCAAGAGGAACTTGACCAATTGGAAAAGTATAAGGTTTGGACATTAGTTCCTCCTCCTAAACATTCCATCATTGGAATAAGATGGGTGTTCAAAAACAAGATGGATGAAGATGGTAAGGTAGTGAGAAAAAAAGCAAGATTAGGGCTCAAGGGTACAATCAACAAGAAGGTATTGACTATGATTGTGACACCCCTAGTTACCACGGAGAATATCACGTTTTGCATGTGACAAACCGACACTTAAACGTGAGTCGGCAAAATACGAAATGTTTCTTTTCCTTATTATAAAAAGAGTTGATAATACATTGCAATTTAATATTGACCTACAACATTTCTAACTTCATTTTAAATATTATAAAATATCCCTTTCCTTATTAACTATTTTCGTAAAATGCAGAATTACTAACGTAACACGAAAATATAAACTATATACCAAATCATGTGGAACCACCATCAGTATAAAAGATAAAGTAAATAGTTAGGAATACATCCCTAAAATCCAAGGTACTCATCAGAATTACATACATCCAAATAAACCATGAATTCTAGTAGTGAAAATGATATGCTAATGACCCGAAAACAAAATACAAAGTGAAGGTCACAAAAACTCAGAGCTGAACACAACTAGACTCAAAAGAAACAGACTACTCTAATAATCACCACCAGACCGCGAGAAGCTACCCAAATACTTCGGATCCTCCTCAGGGTCTTCCTCTTCAAACGATCTATCCATAACCATATCCTCTGATGCACGCAAAATAGTAAATCCAGGAAGGTCGGAAGCCAGTGGAGGTATATCCAAGGGTTCCAACAGCTCAAGAGAATCTGAACCCTCTAAAATAGGCGTATAACATGGCGAATAGGGGATCTCATAGTCAGACGCACACGGGGCTCGTGAAGATACAAATGATGTTGGACGTGGACGTGGACGATGAAAAGTAGTATGTCTAACTAATCCTGGCGGTGTCTGGAACACCAATGTCACGAGGATGGTAAAAATGACAGGTGGACTCCGTGGAATACCGGAATGGGTGATTGAAACTGGACCTGTCCGGTGTAGACACACCTCCTAGGCACGTTAGTGACCTGCCAAATTTCGCCCTGAACCCACCTCAATTGCACCCTCATGGAGTTCATCGAATCCATCTCCAAAACTAGCTAAACGATGTAGAATAGACAGAGTCAAGAAACAAACAAAATAAGAAGAGTGAGAACACTTTATATGAACTTATGAACTCACTGGTGTAGGATATAATGACTAAAGTGAACATAAATGGGGATTCACATAATTCATACAACAACATACCCAATCATTCACATAGATAATCATAACATCATAAAATTGTGTGAATAGGCTCATGCAATGCAAATAGCCATATCACCCTCCAACATTTCTCATGACTACCATGTACCATGCATTGCATGACGGCCTAAGGTAATTTCACCATCCACAATGCACAACAACATTGTAATAGGAAGCGATCAAGAGTTAGAGTTTATACTAGTACTGGTACATAGATCCACCACTCTAAAATAATAATCATGATTTCACTAGTTAATTAACCAAAACATTAACTTCCGAACAATCTCCACCGATCATGATAATGGTCAAAGTCTAGTCAGGGTAACCCGGCCATATTGAGAAAATTCCGGATTATGGGGGTGCAACCCGTGCTACTTGGTAAACTTTCCCCGACCTACAATCCACACTCTCAAGGAAAAGTGAATGTACCCACATGGTATCACTCACAGCCATCTCTCTTCCATTTCATAAGGTACCACTTGTAGCTTCTCGTCTCGTCACAAGTCCCACCACCTTAGACGTCACTATGCATATGATGCATGTCACATATTTGTTTATAAAAACAACACACTCTGCCTCACTGGCAGAGTAACCCTGAATCTTACTCACAGCCACCCACTGTGGTATCAAAACGGATTCAGTCTCATTTTCCCCAGGAACTCACCCTCATCTTGGGTCAAGCCACACTCTCTTTCCAGGTATCACAAGTCTTATGCAGTCATAGAGTGTTGTTCATAAGTTTTTGAGGTAGGTTGCATTTCATTATCCTCACACTTCAGATTTAATTCCACTTATACCTTATAACTTACTAAATCTTATGTATATGTCTTTTGTATTTCACCTCACCCTTACTCAAGTATTGTGTCATAGGGTTTCATGCTTCATAGGATCCACTTCTTAATATGATTAAACTAGGTAACCTCAAACTTGAGTCATAATGTGTTAAGGTTAAGTGTATAATTAATCTCCATGTATTAAGTTTACCTCCTTTAGGTTTATCTTACCTTATCTTGGCTTCATCTCCTTTGATTAAGTCTTATCTTAGATGATTAAAGCTTAATAAATCTTAATCAATTAGGTAAACTTAGGTTGAGTCCTTAATTAAATGTAATTCATACTTAATTAAGTGTTAATTCTTAATTTGGTTCTTAATTAAGCCTTAATCAATTCTTAATCACCTTCTTAATCCTTGATTAAGTCTTAACTATATTTGATTAGGGTTAATCATAATTATTTAAGTCTTATTCACCAATAACATAATCCTGAATCATTTTTGGGGAAAAATCATTTTTGGAGAACCACTTTGGAAAAAATAAAAAAATGAGGGATCAAATGGAAAAATCACGATATTTTGGGGACAAAAAACATAATTAAACCAAAAAATATTAACAATTAAAAATATTTTTATATTTAATATTAGTATTTTATATATAGCTCCTTATTATATATAGAAAAAAAAAGAGCCCTTATCTCCTTGGACCAACACGATTCTCTTCTTTTTCATTTCCATGTACTTGTTACATTTCAACAAATATTACTTAGTGTGAATGCTCCCGAATCTGAAATTTTCCTTGGATCAAGAACTTTACAACTTACTCAAAAAATGGTTGCTAATACGTTAAGGTGCCTTATAAATTGGGGAGGCCTGAATCAACTTGCCATGATCAAGAGAAAGATCTGAAATTTAATGGGAAAACAAAGGGGAAAAAACAACTTAGTTTAGGTGACATCTATTATACATCCCTAATGAGAAAGATCTTGAAATTTTAAGAATATTGAATTTTCCCTTATTTGCTATTTGGTCCCTTTTGTAGTTTGATTAGGAGTTCAGTGTGTTAGGGTAATAGATAGTGCATAATATACAGAGGAGAGAAAATAGAATCGCGATGCCCTCGCCCTTTGTCGCTGGAGAAGCTTCGCACGTTGTTGGTTCCCAGACGAAGAAATTCGTCTGTGCAACCTTGTTCGTCTGCTAGCATTGTTGCTGGAGAGCGAATAGCGCATCGAAAAAATTCGTCTGCATAGTCTTGTTGCTGGAGAGCGAATCTGTTGGTCCCGGAAGTAGAAGCTTTGCGTAGATTTGTGGCTAGAGAGCGAATCAGTCACTTTGCTTCGAATCTCCGGTTAGTCGATGCGTTTTATTAACTGTGATATTTTATTCTATTTTTAGGTTTCATTCACTTGTAGGGTTTTGATTCCACCCTTTTTTTGGGATAGTGGTTGTTTATGAATGTACGAATACAAATAGGTCGATTATTTGTGTTTGGGTGATTTATGTTGAGTGGGATTTTGAACTGTATGTGGTTTGTTGATTAGATGTGGGTAGTGTAGCGTTTAATCACAAACTAAGATCTGTGGATCCTGGCTATTTTTTAATGTCGACTTGTTGGTGTAATTTATCCATTGTAATGCTTTATCTGACTTTATCATTTTGCATTATGGTAACATTGTCCTCATATTTCATCTTCAGAACTGTGTGGGCTAATTAAGATGAATTATGAAGAGGATGATTTTCTGATGTTAGATAATGAGGTACTGATATTGTAAATAAAAATCCCAATGCAATTTTATTTTCTTTGTGTATATAATTCATATTAAGATTAACTGCATTAATTATGATATAATATGGAAAACCATGTTGGTGATGACAATTCTAGTAATGAAAAATTTGGCAATGATGGTGATGAACAAGATAGTGAGGATGAATCGAATTCGGATGGTAGTTAGGAATCCACAAAAGGATCAAGTGGGGAGGACGAAGAAGAAGGTGGTGCACAGTTTAGTGGAGAAAATACATCAATTTATGGTTTAGGTGATTTTGCTCGTGTGAAATGGAAAGAGCTGAGGAAGGAAGATTATGTGAAATATAACTTTCAAAACTTAGAGATAGCGTTCAAGTTCTACAACTGGTATGCAAGAGTGAATGGTTTTTCAGCGAGGAAGGATCGAGTTGAGAAAAAGCGTGGTGTCGTTGTTCGTCAAACATTTCTTTGCTCTAGAGAAGGTGAACCTAAACTAAGGGTTGAAGGATACAAACGGGAACCAAAGCGGATCATAAGATGTGGTTGTAAAGCACTTTGTAGGGTTCATTTTAATTCGGATACACAAAGATGGCATGTGAAGGAGGTGGTGGATGAGCATAACCATGTAATGCTTTCTGAGAGGTTCCATGGCATGTTATTTGGGTATAGAAGGATGGAAGATGCAGGGATAACGCAAATGAATAAGATGAGACAAGTTGGCATCAGCACCCCTAGTATTTATCAGGCATTTGCAAATCAGTCTGGTGTATGTGAAAGAGTTGGTTTTTCGGTACGTGACATGTACAATGAGATATGTAGGCAGAGGAAGAATAAAAAAATGATGTTGAGGCACTTCGTTATCTGAAAAGACTTGGTGAGGGAGATCCTGCAATATTTGTGAGGCACAACGTAGATGAGGGTGGTAGACTATGACATGTTTTTTTGGTGTGATGGGACCGACCAAGTTGATTATGAGATTTTTGGTGATGTGGTCGCATTTGATGCGACTTTTGGCAAAAACAAATATAGGTGGCCGTTAATTGTTTTCACGAGTGTTAATCATCACCGGCTAACTACAATTTTTGCCTTTGTTGGGGTGTCCAATGAAATAGAGGAAACCTATGTTTGGATTCTAGAACAATTTCTAGCGGCCATGAAGGGAAAATCTCCAATATCAGTAATTACAGATGGTGGCAGAGCAATGAAGAATGCGATTGAGAGAGTATTTCCGCAAGCTACTCACAGGCTATGTGCATGGCACTTAATTCGCAATGCAACAAGCAATATTCCTAAGAAAGGGTTCAGTGCTCAATTTGCTCATTGTATGTTAGGAGATTATGACATTGCATACTTCAATACAAAGTGGGAAAAGTTGATAACGGAGTATGATATTCAGGATCATAGGTGGATTGTTGAAATGTTCAGAAAGAGAAGGATGTGGGCAACAACTTGTTGAGTCTCAAAATCAATTTGAGTATTCAAATTAAGCTTAAGACTCAGTATCCTTAGGTTTTAATGATTAACAAATAAGATTATATAAGAAAAGGTTTTACTAAGAAAGGTATTGTTTTGTAGATTGTATTTCAGGATGTAGTACTCATCTGAAGCCTAGAAGACAGCAAAGGAAGAAGAAAAGACGCACAGAATCTAAAGAGAAGAAAAGACGCATAAAATCTAAAGAGAAGAAAAGACGCACAAAATCTGAAGAGAAGAAAAGAATAGCACAAAATCTGAAGAGAAGAAAAGACTCGACTATCTGAAGCATATTCATCGTCTGAAGACTTGAAGATAAAAGTGAAGACTTGACTCCGTCTGAAGAGTGACTATCATCTGAAGAATTGAAGTTGATCTGAAGCACTATGTGTATTTGAAGAATGAATGTGTCAAAATCAAAGATTGACCTCTTGAAGACGTTGCTAAGTGTGAAGAACACTCTACCCAATGAACTACACTTATTTCAGCATAAGAGTCAGATATCCTTTCTTGCCTCGATCAAAAGTTTTGCACAAATAAGGAAACTCTGTAACTCCTGCTGCACCTGCAACGAAAAGCATTGTGTGCGCAGACCTGCTGCACCTACTACTGCCCAGAACGTATCAGAAGACTGAACAAGAAAGTGACAAGAAAGTTATTTGAACTAAGATTATTAAATTCAACATCATTATCTATCTGAATCACAAAAGAATAGGAAGAGTCAAAGAATAACGGAGTTGCGATCATCTGAAGAAAAGAAGAAGCAACTTTTGCTAAAAGAGAGGAACTTGCTGAAAGTGTCCTTAGCATGAAGAACTAAGAAATGCTTGAAACAATCATCTGAGATAAGCATATGTTGAAGCTGATAACATCAAGCTAAAACAATGCAACCATCTGAAAGCTCACTAATCGTCTGAAAGTATGTGAAGAGTTTAACCTTCTGAACACATACTCTCTGAACAAGATGATGAGACACTTCAGACTATCTGAAGATATGAAGACTCTCAACTCTGACTACGTGAACAAATCTCAAACTACGGGAAGTCTCAACAAAGGCAAAGACCATGTGTTCAACAGCTAGAATATTGTTCAAATATTTTTAAGGAACTCTGTTCAAAAGAGAAAGGGGAGAAAAACTTCAGAAGCTAAGCAAAAAGAAGCTAGCACAAAATGGGCAAAAGGACAAATCTAACGGATATATCCTCACACTCACAGAGAAGAAAGGTGAAAGAAAAGAAGAAGCAGAGAGAGAAGAAATATCTACCTGCTAAAGGAAAATCTCTCAAGGTTAAAGAGCTCATCTAAAAATGTGTTAGAGCTAAGCCATCTGCACACCTATTCTGCTTAAGGAGAAGCAATTGTTTAAGAAGTTATTTCACAAACGGCTATATGAGCCAAATCACTTATTCTCAACGGTAACTAAGCAATCTTCAACGACTATATTTTATCAGAACATATAAATAGCCTCAAGAAATACTTTGAAGATGTCGGCCAATTTCTCAGTAATACATCCACAAGATGTCGACCAAAAAGGGTGGCATTGAAGCCCAAGGCTGAAATTATACCCAAGATAGAAGCGGCTGAATATCAAATCCAATATCCTATCAAGCCATCTTTCTAAAGAAGTTATCCATCATACAGAGATGAATTTAAGCCTATTATGAATCAAACACTTGTATCTCTATTGTTTCCTTGTACTTAGAATTCATTTCATGTATCCTGAGTTAGACTCAGTAATCCCTTTGTACAAGAAGAATCTGAGTTTATGTTTCTTAGAAACTTAAACTTAGTTTATGTTGTAAACACTATATGTGTCTGAGAGCCTGAAGAGGCTTAGTGGAAGAAAGAATACTTGTTGTTGAGCCTGGAGAGGCTTGTCTGTAAAATAATTCTGCATATGTTGCCTGGAGAGGCAGTTGAAAACAAAGGAATACTTGTTGTTAAGCCTGAAGAGGCTATGGCAAAAGAATACTTGTATCTGAGTTCAGACAGTGGAAAATCCATTGGTGGTTTGCCCTGGGACTGGATGTAGCTCACTGGGTTGGCGAGTGAACCGGGATAAATTCTTGGCTAAGTTTTCTTTCCCTTAAACTCGTTTATTTTTAGCTTTGTATTTACTAAGGGGATTGAAAAGTATTTTCATATCAAACTCTATATCAACAATTTCAATAAAACAGTTTTTAAAGATAAAACAAACTTCAGTCAATCTCATATCATTTGAAGTAATTCAGAAAATGTTCTTTGAAGAACCTCTGAAATAACCCTCTGAATTGAGTTTGGACAAGAACTCAGTTCAGAAGTTAGAAACAGACTTCAGACGATCACCAATCATTTGAAGTAATTCAGAAACAATTCTGAAAAGATTTTCTGTAATAACCTTCAGAAGGTACTTTGGGATGTTTTCAAATAACTCAGTTTTAAATAAGAAACTAAGTTAATTGGATGTTTATTTAAAACCTTTTAAAATATTGTTAGAAAGCTTATCAACTTTATCTTTCTTACTAAGTCCTTGGAACATCTCACCTTTTTATCTTCCGCACATCTCTAATAACTCTGAGTTTAAGTTTTTCATAATAACTTGTCTTAATTTATCTGTTGTTTATTACAAGATTTCCAATATTGTTTAAAGTTTCAAAACACTATTCAACCCCCCTTTTAGTGTTTCCTGTGGTTCTAACACAACTTACTTGAGGGGAAATTTTTTTGCTGGTTTCAGGACAACATCACGATGCGAAGGACTACACTCACAAATTAAGAAGTTTGTACATTATAAAATAACTTGATTGATTTCTTCCATCACTTGGCTCGTTGTCTGAAATACATGAGGCAAAAGGAGGTTGAAGCAGATTTTAATTCATCAAATGGCAACCAACTTATTCAAACAAGTTTCTCGCAGTTAGAGCATTTTGCATCATTGATTTATACACGCAGCGTGTTCTTGATTTTTCGCTGCATGATGTTGATATCTGCGAAGTTAAAGGTTATTGGTTGTAGGAATTCATGTGCTTGCCAAATTTATTGTGTGCGTAAGCATGTTACACATGATAGGGAGTGGTTAGTGACATACCATCCCGCTACATCTGATTTTAAATGTGTGTGTAAGAGAATGGAATCTTATGGTTTACCTTGTGACCATATTTTGTCTGTGATGATGTATTTGGATATTGGTGAGATCCCTAGAAGTCTTATTCTTGTTAGGTGGACCAAAAGTGCAAAAGAATATTTTTTGGCAAGCAACCGTATGACCAATCAATATTGGAAGGCATTGTTGGAAGCTATGCTTAAAAGTTGTGAGGACATGTGTGAGGTAGCATGTCTTTCCCGGTTTGGGTACTACGATACAATGGACAAGATTGAGAGGCAGAAGGAATTCTGAAAGACGAGTAATACAGTTGCTGGAATTATTGATCAGAATTTTAATGAATCTGGCAATGTAGAAGTTCAGAACCCAGTATGTGTTAGAGGAAGGGGATGTAGTGATAGGATACCAGAAGAAGGTGGGAGTAAGAGGCATAAGCCGCATTGTAGCACATGTAGGCGCGAGGGTCACAACAGAACAACTTGTCCCTTGAAACGTTCTCTTGGCAGCAATGCGCGTGGTGATGTGGGCATGCACAGGGTTGGAGAATCTAAAGAGCATTCTGATGACATGAATGAGGTATATGTTTAGTTTTATGAAAAAATTGTTTATTATTGAAATTGTAAATTATTTCTTATATCCATGTTTGAACAAGGTGCAGTCTGGATCTAGTGAGGACCATGACCAATCTTCTGCAGAAAGTGGAGGAAGTTTTTTGTCATCTGAAGAAAATGACGAACAAAATGGGCATGGTACCGAGGTATTACCCATGGATTTAGTGTTTATTGTCATGTATAGTGGTATATACTATTTTGATCAAATTAGCAATTTCTCCCTTTGGTTATTTTGTGTTAATGATGTGATTACATGCCTTTATAGTCTGAGTTCGAATGGCTACAATGATAATGAAATGTTTGTTGACACGTCACAACAGTATATTGATTTTCTTAAGGTAAATGATTATAAACTGTTTTTGTCCCAAAATATAGACAAATTGTTCTCCTATACGTTGGTAATTTGACTAAACAATATTCCTATGCAATGGGTCTTTGTGTTTGATGGTTTGGTGCCAGTTGCAATGGATTGAAGTTACTGTTTGGGTAGACATGTTTTTTTTTTGGCATAATTAAAGGACACTAAGTAAGTAGAGTGGTTGACATGAATTGTAGAATTGATTGGATTTCCTATTTGTGTTGGATAACCTTCCATTCTGTTGACATCAATTTCCTATGCGGCCGGGTTTTCTATTTTTCGATAATTTCACCATATGAAAACGTAGTTATAATGTTTGTGGGCCATGGTTGTATTGATTCTATTTAGTTCATCAGGATAGTTACATGATTGTCTAAAGCAATTAGTAATAGACCACATGGGTTATTCATATTTTCAGTTGAGTTATGGAGTTATGTAGCTAATAATATTAATTTTATTATGAAATTAAAATGCTTATATGTTGTAATTATTTTAGTTATTTCATTTTATTTTAAATTAAAATTATAAGTCTACAACCTTGTTAAAATGATGGGTATTAGTGCACATTATTTCCATGCAACATATCTTTATAGCTAATAATATTAATTTTATTATGAAATTAAAATGTTTATACATTGTTAATATTTTAGTTATTTCATTTTAATTTAAAATGAAATTATAAGGCTACTACCTTGTTATAAGACATTATATGCCAACATTATAGAGAATATTAATATTCAATAAATTACTAAAATGATAAAGACATTATATGGCAACATAATTTGTATTTAAACGATAGCATGGATTATAAACTAACTTAGAATTGCTTACTAAACGCAATTAATAATGGATATTAGCCATGAAGGTTGTTAAATGAAGATACAAGTTACTAAAACATATTAGCCATAAGCACAATTCAAATAACGAGATCATATTTCATTTCACTGCATCTACCCACTTGTTAACTTGCGCAATTGCTCTTTAAGTTCAGCGTTTTCAATTACAGTGTCAAAATTTTCAGTATCTAGCCGCCTCACTTCTTCCTCTAACATAGTAACATTTTCATGGTTGAAATCCTTCACCTTAATTCCCAATCCAGAAGCTAACCTCTGAAACAACTCACAAGAAACACCTTCCTTGGCCATGTACTCTAACTCACAACAATGTACCTTCGACGTTGGTGGCCTTCCTATGACCGCTACTAGAAGTGATCCATAATATTTGTATTGTATTTCACCGTCACTCCTTCATACCTCTAGTTATGTGTAACTTGGAGGGGGTATTTTTAGTTTCTTACATGCATCAAAAAGCAAATCTTGCATACATATCTCGAGAAGAAACCCATTACTAAATGGAAGACCCGTGAGCCATTCTTGTATGCCATGCAAAAGGAAACAAGCAACACAAATTTTCCATTAGAGACAAATAATGGAAAGTAAGGCAAAGTACCTAAAAAAATACCCATTACCTGCGTGTGTTGAGCTAGTAGCTTGGACATTTTTTCCATAAGCTTCCCAAGCTCTCTCCGAATCTGTTTTTGATCTATAAGACTGATGCCTTACACCACTATACCCATTCACTTGAACCTTACAGTCTACCAAGGAATTATAAATGCCTGGTCTCCTACCCTCGAAACAACGTACCATTTACCAAGGTTTCCACCCATAGCTCAAGCTACAAAAGTTTTTACGCATACAAAGGAGAAGAATGTGCTGGTTTCTCAGTGGCAATGCATACTTCTATGGATAAAGTATTTATGCACACGTGAATATGAATTTTAAATTCAGAACCCGCTCTCCCACTTTTTTACCAGATGCTAATGTGTTGCTTTCGTACATTTTCATTACACCTACTTTAGTCCAACGCATTTTCATGTTCATTCAAGTGAGAAAAGTAGATTTAAAGTAACCACTAAAAGACAAATTCATAACATTCATTTCAAGTAAACACTAAACAAGTAAGGTTCTATATCACATCAAATTAAACCTACGATAGCTATTAAAAGACCGAAATTTAAAAGAAATTTAAACAAACAACACAACCATCCTACATGCAGGGAAAATGCAAAATGCATTAAACTCTTGATATCAATCAGCCCTCAACTAAAACTACAATACATTATTCCTGCGACCATGACTAGAAGAAGAATAATGACCATAAACGTCTTCATCGAAAATTTTCTCCATCCTCTTTCAAGATGCTCAGCTCCGACATCAGTATTGTTGAACCTCATTTCAGCTATCCCTAACCTGAGCCGCATGACCCATCCCAACCCTACCCCAATATCTCAGCCATGCTAAAATAGCATCTTCCCTACTATTAAAATTCATGAAGGAGCTGCCACTGTAACCATTAACCTGTGCTTGGCATTCAGGACAAGTTAAATAGAGTCTTGGCCTCCTTCCTTCAAACACTACATAGGTTTTAACCTTTCCCTCTCGCCTAATAGACATGAAGGAAACACGGTATAAGTACTTTGTTGAACAACAGTATGTGTGAATGTCCCCCTTTTGGGCATGCAACATATATAGAGGAACGATGAAGAAGTCCACATTTAATTTCCACCAACCTGGGTAGTTACATATTAATTGAAGAATAAACACATGCATATTAAATGTAACAACTATAAAAAAATATAATGCATGCGACCTATTAATGGTGCAAGTACCATCCTTCACATCATCATTTCACAAAAAACAATTTCGCGCCATCAAGGGAACATTGGGTACAATATGTGATCTACTTTTGTCTTCTAGTGTGAACTAATTTTAATACTTTTTGTAATTGTTTACCAAGGTTTGATGGTTATGCAGCTTTGTGTTGCGTAAAATCATATTGGGGAGCAAGAATTTCCCAAATTGGAATGACGTGTGAGACCTGCTCAGCGAAAGGCTATCACGGTCAGGCTTTGTTTTATTCACTACCAGGCACACGCAAGACATGCTTCTCAAAGCTCTCAAGATGGAGAAGTTTAAATAAAAAAATCGTCCAGGCACATGCATAATATGTGCACTTCACATTGCAAGAATGTAAGACACCACGTCTGGCTCCCACGTGTTAGATTTTCAAATACTAATATATTTAAAATTACTCTATATTTATTTATAATGACTAAACAAATCACAAAAAAATTAATGGAAAATACATTTTTCGTCAAAAAATCTCAAAACTTTTGCAGGAAAATCCCATAACCATACCTAAACCAAGGAAAAATTCTCACAACCAATATCAATTAATCAAGAAACCTTAATCACCCATATTTTGCCAAATATTTATCATAAACTCTAACAAATTATATTTACAACCCCATGCAATAAAAAGTCTCCAACAACTACCAACCTAGTTGTGGGGTGCCTCCAGGAGTTTGGAAATGATTTTTCCATATTTTTCCTCCACTATTTCTAATTACCATTGATTTATGACTGATTTTTAGTAAATAAATCACCAAAAATTCATTTTTTGGTTAAAATTCACCATTTTTAAAATTATCATGCTTATCATTCCAGGGAACATCTCATGTCAACATCTGGAACAATGGACATTGTTAACCAATGCCGACCAACACATTGGGTGGTTTCCCCTAAAGACAACTTAGGGTTACCAAGTTACATCTCCTGATTCGCCTTATGTAGGCCTATTCATGTACCACTTGAGTCAATCTCCATGTGAGGATCAACATCAGAGGAAGGGGTTTCTAAGGAGTGATTAGATGATTTTTCCTGGAATTAGGCTAATTACCAATGATTTTATACTGTCAAAGCACAGAGAAATTAATGGAAAATATTTTTCATCAAAAGATCTCAAAATTTTGCCGGAAAATCCTCACAACCCTACCTAAGCCATGGAAAAATTCTCATGAGCAATCTCAATTAATCAGGACACCTTAATAACCTATGTTTTGACAAGTTTTTATCATAAACTCTAACAAATTATATCTACAACCCCATGCAATAAAAAGTCTCCAACAACTACCAACCTAGTTGTGGGGTGCCTTAAGGAGTTTGGAAATGAATTTTCCATATTTTCCTCCACTAATTCTAATTACCATTGATTTATGACTAATTTTTAGTAAATAAATCACCAAAAATTCATTTTTTGGTTAAAATTCACCATTTTTTAAAATTATCATCCTTATCATTCCAGGGAACATCTCATGTCAACATCTGGAACAATGGACATTGTTAACCAATGCCGACCAACACATTGGGTGGTTTCCCCTAAAGACAACTTAGGGTTACCAAGTTACATCTCCTGATCTGCCTTATGTAGGCCTATTCATGTACCACTTGAGTCAATCTCCATGTGAGGACCAACATCAGATGAAGGGGTTTCTAAGGAGTGATTAGATGATTTTTCCTTATTTTTCCTGGAATTAGGCTAATTACCAATGATTTTATACAGTCAAAGCACAAAGAAATTAATGGAAAATATTTTTCTTCAAAAGATCTCAAAATTTTTCCGGAAAATCCCCACAACCCTACCTAAGCCATGGAAAAATTCTCATGAACAATCTCAATTAATCAGGACACCTTAATCACCTATGTTTTGAACAATTTTCATTTATGACTAATTTTTATACCTTAAATCATAGAATATTGACTTTTTATTATAATGCATAAAATCATCTTCGAAACACCATACTGATTACACTACCACATCAAAAAAGAATTCTGCAAATTATGTAACTAATTATACACATTTGTCTAATTACCTATACCATTATTAAATTATTTCATTCTTTATGTTCTTTCAACCCTATGGGTCCACCTTCCTACTTTGACCGATTTTTTAACGTTCTGGGTTAAATAAATATTAACCAAGCCCAACATTAAATACATATCCTATGTCCAACTACGTAAAAGCCGCACCCTACAAAACATTCAACCAGTAAAAGGAAGTTGGACCACTCACTTTTTCGGATTTGGGCTACACCTATAATCATATTAGATAATCCAACAAAAAATAAACAGCACTACTGGGTTAGGAAAATGTTAGCGCAAAAACCCTCTGAGATTTGGTTTTAATGACAACAAACCTATTGATCAAACTTAATGTTTTCTGTTCTTGAAGTTACTGATGTTTTGTTATGTGAGATCTTAGAAAGACAGGATTCTCATGAAGAATTCAGAAAGATCAATCACGACCAAGCTCAGACTGAGATTGAGAGGCAACCACATATTGAGATTGGTAGAAATCCTCAGACTTAAGATGAAGATAAAAGATCAGCCTGAGTTTGAGCAATCAATGCAAGTCTTTCCTGAGAGTCAGAAAGATCAGAATCCAAATGATAAGAAACATCAGACTTCAGAATTGTCTTTGAAGAATGGGCAGAGCTTAGAAGTTCTATATGCTGAAGGTAATTTCAGAAGAAGGTCTCAATACATATCATTTATCAGAAAGTCTTCAGAAGCTTTAAATGGAAGATAGCCTAAGTTGAGAGAGGTGCACATCAGAGTAAAGTCTCAGCTAAAATCAGAAAGGGTCTCTACTAGAAATGCCAATCATCAAGTCAAGTCAAGATGAGACGCAGACTCAAGCATAAGATGTTATCTCATGGTTCTAAAAATCAGCTTAAGACCAATGCTCAAAGAAGAGACTCATCTACAAACTTAAAAGGAAGGATCAACAGTCATATGCAAGAATCTGCCAAGAGATGAGACTCTAACTTAGCTTCAGAATCAAGAGATAAGATCAGAATAGAAGATGCCAAACCAAGAAGAGATTCAAAGTCAGCTTGAGACAAGCTCAAACTGTAAAGTCAGATTGAGACAAGCCCAAATTCATTATAAGATCATATTCAGTCCAAGCATGACAAAGAAGAACTTTGAAATATGAAGCTAAGCAAAGATGAGATTCAAAGGCAGACTTGAGATGCAGTCTCAACAGAGATGCAGAATCAGACTTGAGATGCAGTCTCAACAGAGATGCATAATCAGACTTGAGATGCAGTCTCAATAGAGATGCAGAATCAGACTTGAGATGAAGTCTCAACTTGAGATGCAGAATCAGACATGAGATGGTCTCAGATCAGATGCAGTCTCAAGATCAGACACAGAGATCAGATACAGACATGAGACAGTCTCAGATCAGATGCAGTCTCAAGATCAGACACGGAGATCAGATACAGACATGAGACAGTCTCAGATCAGATGCAGTCTCAAGATCAGACGAAGAGATCAGATGCAGACATGAGACAGTCTCAAGATCAGATGCAGTCTCAAGATCAGACGAAGAGATCAGATGCAGAAATGAGACACAGACATCAGACTCAGCTCATCAGAGACGCAACAGCAAAAAGCTAGTCAACACAAGTACACTGTCACAGCAGAGACTGCACCAGAAAAGTACTGAGCACATGACAGAAAAGTGAAAGACAGCTTCTCTCTCTTCCAACGGCTAGTTAACGGCTAGTTTTTCTGAAGACTATAAAAGGAAGTCTCATTATGATGAGACAGTGGAGAGACATAGAGAGATTCAGCAGAGATGCTGCTGCACAACCAGAAAAATCCAAGTCTCAAGTGAATCTCAACCTACCTACCTATGCTATCTTAGCTAATATCTTGTGGTAGGCTTAGCTCTTGTTTTGTACTGATTTGTATACACTCTTTGAGTGATTTAGAGAGCTACCATCTAGCTGAGCTCACGGTTTATCCATACTTTGTATGTAATCTAAGCTAGATCAATCACATCTCATCTCATACCATCAAGTCTCAACTAAGTCAGGAGGTGCCTGAGCTTAGTGTGAGCGTTTGTAAAGCCTGGAGAGGCACTGTAAAGAGAATACTCACTGAGTTGCCTGGAGAGGCAGTTGAAAATAAAAGAACACTCGTTGCGCCTGGAGAGGCTGCTTGCAAAAGAATACTGCATGAGTTGCCTGGAGAGGCAGTTGAAAATGAAAGAATACTCGTTGCGCCTGGAGAGGCTGCTTGCAAAAGAATACTGCATGAGTTGCCTGAAGAGGCAGTTGAAAACAAAGAATACTTGTATTGACGGGTTTGTCAATAGTGGAAATCTCACGAGTTGTGAGGACTGGACGTAGCCCAAGGTTATGGGTGAACCAGTATAAATCTCTGTGTGCATCTCTTCTCCCTATCTCTTTATTTATATTGCACATCTCATATCTAAAATCTGTTTGTTAAAATAAATTAAATCTGTTCAGAGAAAACCAAGTTGTAATTACTAAAATCTGTCCATGCATCTCATCTTACATCTCATCTCAGACCCTATCTCAACCTGAGATCAGTCAATAGTCTCACTCTTTCTCTTTTAAGGTCTCAACATTTGATGAGCTAATTAATCTTACATCTCAAATCTGTTTACCAAACTAAATCAAATCTATTAAGAGATAATCAAGTTTCATAAATTAACAAATCATCTCTACTTGATTATAAAATTATTGTTGAGACAACATCTCATCTAACCTATTTGAGACTCCAAGTGTCAAACTTGAGATCATGTCTCAACGTGAATTTAAGTGTGAATTTTCAGGTACAATATTTTCAAGTCTCTATTCAACCCCCCTTCTAGAGACGTTCAACCAACTTCAGAAAATTGATAGGTCAGGCCCACAAGTGAGCAAAGATGCGTTGCCCTGTCTCCTAACATCTCCATCACCTTCCCACGTCGCCGCAGTGTCGCCGACTTCATCTTCTCTTCTGCACTACGTCTGGTGAAGCAACACTTTTTGGACATAAAAGTGCTCATTGTTTCATCGTTTCAACCATGACACAAAGCAACAACGAAAGACCATCTAGCTGCAGGATAGGGGGTTACAAAATTATGGGCTACTTTTTTTAAACAAAATAAAAAAGGGGACCAATAATTAAAAAAGAATAAAATACCATCATATGGGCAACCGGGATATGTACAATTCATCACCACCGTTCTAGTGTTTTAATGATCATCCAACGGTTCAAATTGGAGGGAGGTAAGTTACATCTCTAAATATAGGGATGTATAATATATTCCACCCTTAGTTTAAAACGAAATAAAGAATTCCATCATCATTCTCATTTTTTCTTCTTCATTCTCGTTCATCTACCGCATTGGTGTTAAATTGTAATCGATTACCCGAAGGGTTTCTAATGTTATTTTGCCGCTGGTAATCGATTACAATATGCTTGTAATCGATTATCGTCGCTCCAGTATATAAGGTCGAGAACATGCAAAGTCAGATTTCTCATTTTCTTTCTTCCCCTTCTT
Organism: Sesbania bispinosa; assembly: GCA_026901365.1. NCBI lineage: Eukaryota > Viridiplantae > Streptophyta > Magnoliopsida > Fabales > Fabaceae > Sesbania > Sesbania bispinosa. Next base: position 425,061 of record QLOH01000709.1, on the reverse strand, counting down.
CAACCTAGAGAGAGAAAGTTCGATTTGGAGCTTACATACTGGACAGACGGTAATCGGTTACAAGCCTATTGTAGTCGATTAACAGCGGCAAAATAACACTAGAAACCCTTCGGGTAATCGATTACAACCCCTGGTAATCGATTACCACCAACCCAGATTTCCTGGTAATCGATTACAACACCATGTAATCGATTACCAAAAACTACGCTCTCGGGTAATCAATTACAACCTATGAGTAATCGATTACCAAATACTCAGCTCTCTGGTAATCGATTACAAACTCTCTGTAATCGATTACCAGTAACCCAAACTCACTAAATTTACTTAGACAAAATCCTGATCTTGATTTTATAGTTAAGTTTTAACCTATAATTCCTCAACTTACCTTCCCTTAATCACTAATACATTAACTCTCTTATTTTCAGCCTAATGAGTTATTAAAGCTCCTAATTTACGGGCTGTTACAGTATCCCAGTGCCCAACTTGTACATGTCACACAATTCATCATTCAATCACTAATATAAAACTATATTTAGCCTTGTAAAGACTTCCAATAATATAACAAGGGTGAGGCTAAATTTGGCCATATTCCACTTTTCTCACTTATAGCTAGTTCATGGACGAACTAATAGAGGTGAATTTTAATCAGCAACAAACTAGATTGCAAAAAATCTATGAAATACTGAATTGAGATTTAAAAAAATAACTAATGATAAAGGAAGCACAGAGCCACAGGTACAACATGGGACATGTGGGGATACGACAAATTTTAGAAATTGTAGAATATGACATGACTATGGTATAACATATAAAGTTAGTATAAAAGCACAAAATTAAAAGAGAGAATCGATGTTTTAAAAATCGATTACATAAATCATCAAGTAAATCTTTTTTTAAAAATAATTAAATCATGTTAAGTTATTTTTAATTAAACTTTAATTTAATTTTCTAAAGTTTAAATGAATGTCATTTTAATTATTTATATATAAATAGAATTTATCAATTATCACGGAGAACAAAGGAGTATTGAAAATAGAAAAGGTTTTTTTTTTGTAAAAAACATTAAAAATTCTGGAAAAGTTATATGTGAACTAAAAATGGGATAAAAATACTTTCAGGAAATATGATTCAACACTTACATTTCCATGAATACTTTAGACAGATGTAAACATATTCGTAACATTTCTCGAAATTATGATTTTCAAGAAATATAATTCCCATGAATGAAAAAAAAAATAATCTTACCAAACACCCAAATTTGGGACTAGAGAAGAGAATTCCCTTGTAATGCAAACAATAAATTAGGACATAATTGTAACATCCCAAAAATTAGACTTAAATCAAACTAGAGGAAAGTTAGGAGTGGGTTGAGAGGCTGAGTAGGAGAGGAAGGATTACAAGAAATGATATGAGGATTAGTAAGAATCTAAGGGTATTAAAGGGGAGATTTCAGAAGAATGATTGAGTTGAGTATGAGCTATGGCAGAAGGAACTAGGAATGATAGAGTAGGTGAGAGTTTAGGAGAGTTAAATTTAAGAGTTTAAGTGTTAGAGTTCTCATGGAATGTAACATCCCGCAAATTAGAAGTTTTATTAATTCATCAGGTTAAACACATAGGATTATGTGTTAGTAATTTAGAAAAGAAAAGATGAGGAATTAAGGGTTTAACTTAGTATAAAAACCAAGTTTCAGGTTTTAACTTAGTGAATGTAGGGAATTTGGGTCACTGGTAATCGATTACAGTGGGTTCGCAATTGATTACCAGAGAGCTAAATTCTAGGTAATCGATTACTAACAGGTTGTAATCGATTACCCGAGAGTTGAGTTTTTGGTAATCGATTACCCGAGAACTGAGTTTTTGGTAATCGATTACTAACAGGTTGTAATCGATTACCCGAGAGCTGAGTTTGTGGTAATTGATTACCTAGTGTTGTAATCGATTACCAGTTTTTCAGAAGAGTTTTGGTAATCGATTACCAGGTGTTGTAATCGATTACCAGTTTTCCAGAAGGGTTTTTTAGTGTTATTTTCACTGCTGGCAATCGATTACAGTAAGTCTGTAATCGATTACCGTCACTTAAGTATATAAGAGCTGGTGCGAAAATTTGATGAAGGCTTTCATTTTCTTCTTCCCCTTCGACCTAGAGAGAGGGGGTTTTCTAGTGAGAGAAAGTTCGGATTAAGGCTCGGAGGAGAGAATCGAAGCTAGGAATCACCATTTGGGCATCTCTACTCATCTTTTCTCTCTTGAATTTCAAGGATTGGTGAGTATAACTCACACACACACTTCCCTTTGATTTTGAGTTCTTCCCCAATGTATGAACCCTACTCTCTAATTCCTTTTCTATATGAATATTGAGGTTAGATTAGTGATATTTGTATGTGATTGAGTAATTTTGTTAGGTTTTTCATTGAAAACCTTAGGGTAGCGAGATTTACGAAACTAGCGATGATGACAAGAATTGCACAGGATCTAGAATTGAGCAAAACAAACCAATTAGAACCACAAAATAGCAATTAATTCACGAAAATTAGGTGCTGGACAACAGCTAGTTTGCGTGAGAAAATGAGAGAATATGAAAGAAAAAGTGGAGAGGAAAGAAGTGGAGGGACGCCACTGAAGCAAGAATCCTCCTGCAGCAGATAAGTCCAATTTCCAGACGCCACTAATTCAGGAGAATTAGATAAATCTCACCATGGTTTAAGCAACAACCACCAAGCCTCACTCAACTCACAAAGGGAGGAGAAAATTTGGCATAATGCCTTTACTTCAAATTCAATGTTAAGAATACATGGAGAGAAGGCTCCTATTTATAGGAGAGGAGCGGGAAGGGGCGGATTTTTAGGAGCCCAAAATAAGAGAAAAATAAAAGATGAGTGAAAACACTCCTAAGTGGGTTTTGAACCCATGACCCCCAAGGTTTATGGCTAAGCTAAGTCTTAAGCCAATAAACCTCTCAAAATGGCGCCCACTCATGTAGGAAAATACAAGATTAGTCAAATTTCTATCCTATGTGGGAATAGAACCCATGACCTCCTAAGCCTTATAGCAAGGCAACCTACTAACCAATAAACCCACTAAAAAAAGCTCCCAAGTAGGAGGAATTAAAATAAAATTACAATCAATAAAAAGAAAATATAAGAGAGTCCTAATTAAGGGTGGTCCATAGGACAAGGGTCCTATCCAAGGTCAAGGTGTCCTTCTGTAGGGTAGTGACCTTTATTTTGTAGGGTAGTGACCCTTTATTTGTAGGACACTAACTTCTCCAACTTTTCCTTGCTTGAAGCTCAGGCTTGTAGTTGGTGCATATCCTCCAGTGTAGGTCTTGCAGGTCCAAGCTTCTAGCAGAGTGTCATCATTCCCCCCCCTGAAAAGGATTTGACCTCAAATCTGAAAATTCAGAAAGGAGTAGTAAAAATAATGAACTGGGTAGAAGAAGGAGTTGGATGACAAAATATAGGAAGTAAGAAGATGCTTCCCTTCGCTTTTGGAGAGTAGAGTCAGAGATCCACAAGTTGAACATCTTCCTTGAGCCTAGACAACAAGAAGAAGACCCATAAGTATTATTCCAAAGCAAGCAAAGTGAAGGCTCATAACAAAAATACTTGGGGATCATAAAGATTAGCAAAAGAAAAACATATGATATGAACAAGAGGTATTTGAGAAAAGGGTTAGAAAACTCCCTCAATGGAGATTGAACCATCTTGTCCATGTACTCTATGGAGTTAGATCCTGGATCAAAGACTAATCTTTTGAAGCCCTCCCTTGCAAGTAAGAGAAGTAAGTGGTCATGGAGAAGGCTTAGGAAATAAATTCCACATAAGTACAAAATGTGTTTCAATGTGCAACATTCATCAAAATATTCTACACTATGTTCCCAAATAAATGCACAAGTGAAACTATGTGACGTGAATGGTTTAATATTTTTCAATAACATCCCAACATTTTTATTGAACATAACACATGCATCTTGAGTATGATTGTAAAAATGGTAGTGTATATGTTCATGCCATGATGTATCCATGCAAGTTTGTTCATGAGGCATATCCATTCTAGTGCACTTACTCAAGTAATATGACACCTTTTGCATATTATCATATGTATTCATGTAAGGTGAAACATTAAAAGAATCATTTTGAACAAGCACACTATGAAGCATATCATGTAAACAAGTTTTCTCATATGTGATAGCTTCATCTAAATTTTTATCCTTTTTACTAACTAGTTCAAGAGCATAATACACATCTTTATATGAAATAATTATTTGAGGCTCAAAATGTGTATTCAACTTATAAACCCAAACCAAAGGTGCATGCATATTCAATCCAACTTTGTTATCATCCAATCTAAATTGATCAAAGGAATTAACTAAACATGCATCTCTAGTAAGTTTCATGGTACTCTTAAACTTAGTTGGCTCTTCTAAACATGGAATAGATTTCAAAGCATCATCAACATTTTTTATTTCATTCAAACATGTAATGCTTTGAGGCATATAATCGTGCATAGAAGAAGGCATTTCATGCATAAAGAAAGTTAGTCTAGGAAACTCCCTTTCAATCACTTGAGTTGTCCTCCTTGCAACACTAGAAGTGCTTGCCATCAACCTATTTATGTTTTCAAACAAAGGGTTAGCATTTACTTGTTTATCTAATGGAATTGGTTGCTTCCCTAAATTTTCTTTGTTTTTCTTTTCTTCAATTTGCATTCTTTCTACTTCCTTTTCTTTTTCTCTCTTAAACCTTTCTTCTTCTTCTTTTTCTAATTGTTTCTTCTTTTATATTTTTCTTCTCTCTTCTATCTTAATTAAGGATTTTGAAAAGCATTTTGAGAATTTATCTTCAATTTCATTAGAAAATTTATCTAACTTTCTCCCAATTCTATCTTCAAAAGAATCTTTTGTAACTTTCCTACTTTCTCTTCTTCTCCTTTCCTCTTTTTCATGATCTTTTCTTCTAATTTCACTCTCATAATTTCTCCTAAGTTTTCTCTCTTCTTCATATCTTCTCCTTTCATGGTTAGAGTTATCATAACTCCTTTCCTTATCTTCAAAATGATACTTATTTATTTCTCTCCTTTCTTTCCTATACCTTTCATCAATTTTATCATGAGAAGAGTGTCTTCTCACTTCTTTTTCTCTTCTAAATTCTCTCCCATCTTCATCTAGCTCCTTTCTCCACATTCTATATGACATCTTAAATTGATTTTATTTAAAATATTTTAAAGGACCCTCACCACTCACTAAGTGTTTACACTCAAAGGAATGTTAACACTCGTGTATGTCACTCTTTTTGGCTTTTTCTATAATGAGACTCTCTTGCCTCTTCTACTCGGTTGGAGGTTGATTAGAAGTTGCAAAGACCAGGTTGAGTCTAAGTCTTAACCCTTACCCAAAATAGAAGCGCACTAACAAAGAAAAATACCTACTGGAAGAGAATAGAAAATCCTAAGACAAAACAAAAGAGTTGATATGACAAACAAGAAAAGCTGGTACTCAAACAAGCTTATACACAAGAGCAGACAACAAACAAGACAGGATGGAAGAAATTTCAAAGAGAATTGTTTTTTGTGATTTTTGAAAAAGAGTTGCCAAAATTGTCATTTTTAAAGAAAACAGCAAATACAACTCAATTATGGTATACAGGGAAATGAAACAGAAAATTACAGTAAAAATGTCACTGTATTGTTGGGATACTTCTTTGTTTTTTGTTTTTCTATTTTTCTGAATTTTTTTTGAATTTTTTACTCTTTTTGGGTGTCTTTTGACTCTTTTTCTTCCTTGTTACTGACTTTTGCACCCTTTTTTGCTTTTTACACCTCCTTTTCTATTTTTGGTACGTACGTACTTTTTATATTTTTCTTGCCTTTTCTTTTTTTTTGGCTTTTTCCCCAACGAAAAATTACAGAAATTTGTACACAATGAAAAGAAAATATATTGAACCTACTGTAATATTTTTGGAATTTTTTGACAGTAAACTGGTCCAAGTGGCCCAGAAAAGCAAAAATAATGAATAAACTGATTTCTAAAAACTGTAAAAACGTGATGGCAACTTGATTTCAAAAATGGCCAAAAAAATTGCTTAGCACTTCCTTGTTGATTATACAAGACCAGTGTGGTCACAGAAACACGCTTGGTTCAATTTTAAGTTTGGAATTAAATTGAAGGAAAACCAACAATTAGGATTTGTTGATCTTCTTCCAACACTATGAACCAAAAAAGATCCTATAGGTGAGCGTTTTGCACAATCAAATAAGGAAAGTCCAAGGTAGAGATAGCAGTCAATCCAAATTTGCAATCAGAATGCCAATCAAACAGACATAACAAGAGTGGAATATGAACAAAACATGAGCCAAAAAATGCGCATAAATGGAAAAATAAAGAAAGAAAAATTGCGCAAAATAAATGGCAAGAATTAAAAGGGGGAAACTGAAATTAAAAGGATGGGGAAGACAGAAATGTAAATGGCAGAAAGTAGAAGGGGATGGCAGAAAGTAAAAGGATGGGGAGAGCAGAAATGTAAATGACTGAAATGTAAAGGGGATGGCGGAAATTAAAAGGATGGGGAGGACTGAAAATAAATGACTGAAAGTAAAGGGAGAAGCGGAAATTAAAAGGATGGGGAGAGCAGAAATGTAAATGGCAGAATGTAAAAGAGAGAGGTGAAATAAAAGGATGGGGAGAAGCGGAAATTAAATGGCGGAAAATTAAAAGCGGAAAGTAAAGAGATGAATATGGGGATGAACAATTAATGGTGAAGGGGAGAAAATGTAGGTGAACGATCATTGGAAAAATGAAGACAACAATGCCTCCTCTTACCACACTTCACCAACAAACAAGCAGTTTATAGCAATTACATGTAAGAATCACTCAAGAACAACTATGAGCAATTAAGAGGCATTTAAACAAACACCTAGGGGGTGGGAATTAGCGGCCCAAAACAGCCCCCAAACTAGCAAGAAAACACACAATTCAATCAAGACAGACAAGTGCTGATAGCAGCAGAAAGGCACCTCGGGCCCGGGAAACAGTCCAAATCCAAATTACAATTGAAAAGAGGGATTGAATTACACTAAATTGATGAAATTCTGCACATATGAGGTGCAGTTTGCGCGCCCAAGAACAGCCCCAATTTGCTCCAATTTGCTCAAATTCAACAAGCTCTTGATACCAAATGATGGCAGGAATTGCACAGGATCTAGAATTGAGCAAAACAAACCAATTAGAACCACAAAATAGCAATTAATTCACGAAAATTAGGTGCTGGACAGCAGCTAGTTTGCGTGAGAAAATGAGAGAAAATGAAAGAAAAAGTGGAGAGGAAAGAAGTGGAGGGACGCCACTGAAGCAAGAATCCTCCTACAGCAGATAAGTCCAATTGCCAGACGCCACTAATTCAGGAGAATTAGATAAGTCTCACCATGGTTTAAGCAACAACCACCAAGCCTCACTCAACTCACAAGGGAGGAGAAAATTTGGCATAATGCCTTTACTTCAAATTCAATGTTAAGAATACATGGAGAGAAGGCTCCTATTTATAGGAGAGGAGGGGGAAGGGGGCAGATTTTTAGGAGCCCAAAATAGGAGAAAAATAAAAGATGAGTGAAAACACTCCTAAGTGGGTTTTGAACCCATGACCCCCAAGGTTTATGGCTAAGCTAAGTCTTAAGCCAATAAACCTCTCAAAATGGCGCCCACTCATGTAGGAAAATACAAGATGAGTCAAATTTCTATCCTATGTGGGAATAGAACCCATGACCTCCTAAGCCTTATAGCAAGGCAACCTACTAACCAATAACCCACTAAAAAAAGCTCCCAAGTAGGAGGAATTAAAAGAAAATTACAATCAATAAAAAGAAAATATAAGAGAGTCCTAATTAAGGGTGGGTCCATAGGACAAGGGTCCTATCCAAGGTCAAGGTGTCCTTCTGTAGGGTAGTGACCTTTATTTTGTAGGGTAGTGACCCTTTATTTGTAGGACACTAATTTCTCCAACTTTTCCTTGCTTGAAGCTCAGGCTTGTAGTTGGTGCATATCCTCCAGTGTAGGTCTTGCAGGTCCAAGCTTCTAGCAGAGTGTCATCAAGCGAGATTTACGAAATTGTCGAAAAGCTCATTGTATGAACCCTATCCCTTTAATTCCCTTTCTATATGGTTAATTGATTGGATTTGTAATGTTTGTATAGAATTGAGTGATTGATGTTAGGATCTACTTGAAAAATCTTTGAATATCGAAGTTTACGAAACTTGCGAACTTACGACAAGTGATGTTATTGTCATTTGATGAATATCATTTATTAGTTCATTGAGATTATGTGCATTTGAGTAATATAAGCCGGTTTCGACCGTGAGTTAATTCAAGCCGGCTTTTGCGCTGTGAGTTAAAAATTAAGTAATTAAGTAAACACGACTTCGGTCCAGTATGGGTGGGATTCGTCCCCGGGAAAGCCGGTTCCCGTAGTCTGAGCTCAGGTCTAACTCCAGAAAGTGATAAGATCATGCCTGCTGGGCACAACAGTGAGTGCATCATGAGCATCATAACTTGCATTATTCATCAATTCATATTAATTAAATTACGTGTTGTTTTTAGTTGGTTATTGACTATTGGTAACATGTTTTATGTAATTAGTTCGTGAATATGTCATATATGAAGTTTTGTAAAATTGTTAATTGACATTGATATCTGCTCCCTGCATTCATGCATGTGGTTGTATTCACTGGGATTATTATCTCACCCCACGTTCCGGGGATATATTTTAGTGGTGCAGGTACCTCCGGTGAGGTCGATGGCAGTTAAGGTAAGGGTGGAGCAGAATCTTATTTCAGTTGGAAGATTAGTTATAATAGAAATAGTTCCTGAAGTATCTGTATTTGTTTAATTGGTTTTTGCTGAGGTGTATTGATGTAAATTGTTATAGTGTAATTATTTCTGAGTTGGCCACTGAGGCCTAGTTTTAATACTATGATAGGTATGATATTGGAATGTACTGGTTTTGCTGATTTTCAGGTTAAGCTGAATGAGGTAATTGTCCGCTTGTTTAGGGGAGACTCTGCCGGATTTCCGGTATGAGTTCATTGAATCACCCTTCTCCAAGTGTGGATTCTTCCTTAAGTTTAAGTAAGATTTACTCTTATTTAGGGATTATGATGTTTTATTGTAAATTGCTTAAGCTAATCGTTGGAAAGTTTTAAGCGAATGTATGACGATATCGAAAATTTAACGAAATGATTTCAAGAACTTTAGGAATAGTGTCTCCAACGGATATTATTTGTGAGTTAGAAATTAGGGCGTTACAATAACCATTATAATGCTCACATTATTAAAAAGATTTGAGTATAATTTTAAAGTGTTTAAGATATGATTACAATTAATAATATCAAGCTAGAGTTTTAGAAGGGTACAATAATATGGGTTTTGGGTGTTAACAATTAGGCATTGGAATCAGGATGTCATGGTCGGGTCAGGTCGAGTTTATAGGTATTTTGGACCCGGTCCGATTAAAGAAGTTCATATTAGATTGGGTCAATTTTTTTTGTTTTTGAATTGAAATCCGAGCCGAACCAACCTGATTATACAAGTAGAAAATGACACGCTAATCGATATACTTAATTATGTAAAAAGACTATATTCTTTTCTATATTTGTATATTGGTTATAAAATAATGTTAACAATTCTAGTAATTGTTGCTTCAGCGGAAAGGAGTTTTTCCAAACTAAAATTAATGAAACCTTATCTAAGATTAACTATGCCTAAAAAAAGTTTGTATAATTATTGACTTTATTAAATGAAATTGATTATAAGAATTTAATAAATATTTTTTCATCTTAAAAAATTAAAAAATGAATTTTAATTAAAATTATAATATTCTAATAATTTTTTTTTATTCATTTAAAAAGCTCTCCTGAAAAAGATCATAAATCTTTGGGCGGTCCTTGGATTCAATATATATCTCAAAGAAAATAAACTCAAACAAACCTATTAAGTGTTAATCTGAGCCGGAGTGGGAATGTTATGCATGTCAGTTTTTTTAGCTTTTACAATTTTTGGTTGTATTATTTTTCTTCCCTATTAAAGGGGTTCCTTTTTGTATATTTCCAGATATGCATGTGGGTTGTTCCTTTGGCTGTTTCCGGTAGAAAAATAGTTTCTGATTACTTGCTTGCCTGACTTGTTTCTTTCTTTTGCATGCCTTGTTTATATTGAATTGCAGGACTTAGGTACCCTACGCCATATCTTCTCAGGCGACACGTTCTGGTTATGGATTTTAAAGGCATTGCTTTTATTTTGCATTTTGAGAATATAATCTGATGACTCTGGTCAATGTGATTGATTGTCCCACATGTAATCAATTGCTCTCAATTAATCTATTTTTATTATATTAAATAACATTGCATAAATGTCTACCATTGATAAAGAAGAAAAAGAAAGAAAGAAAAGTAATGCATTGTTTACTATTGAGGATGAAACTACTTGTATATTGATCAATTTTATCATCAGTTCTAGAAATTTTCAACTTCTTGCCACTATAAGTATTATATTGATCAATTTCTTATCATCAGTTAATAATATATATTTTTTTAAGCTTTTCCTTCTCAAGTACTTTCTCATCTCCCTCATAATCACGATATTTTACTCTTCGTAGCTCTTTTCTTTCTCCTTCTCTCCCGACTTCTCTGCTTTCTATGCTCTTCTTTCTTGCTTCCTTCACCCTCTACCCTTCTAAAAAATTTTAATTGACCAATCATAATCAAATAAATTTTAATTAACCAATCAAAATCAAAGAGAATCTTATCGGAATTATAGGAAATCTCATCAATCTCAACCAATCAAAATTAAAGAAAATCTTAACAACCAAATTAAAAAATCTCAACAACTAGTCATAAGTAAAGGAAATTTTATTAACAAATCAGAATTAAAGAAAATCTTAACAACCACTTAAATTAAAGGAGATCTTGTTCAAACAACAATATTCTTTCATTGATGATAATTATTTATTCAAATATTTTTTTTAATTTTAATTTTCTAATTTGATTTTTTTACCTTTTATATATTTTGGAATTTATAAAAAAAACTAGATATAAACCACGCATGCGCGAAATTTTTAGCGAAAAATTTAAATATTTTTTAAAGATAACTAAATAAATGAAAGGGGAATATAGTAAATGAAAATTCAAAAGTTCATATTTCAATTTTTATAAATTTAATAGATAATAGATGTATGAAAATTCATTGAGCATTTTAAAAGAAATGAACTTATAGTTATAGAAAAAATTGTATTACTAACATATTGATGTAATATATTGATGCTTTGATACAAACTGTAAGTTGTAACACCCGCATTTTTACCGTTTTGCTGTATTTTGTGTTTTATTGAATTTTGAGTGATTAAAATTATTTTTAATCATCAAAATTTATATTTTTTGAGTTTAAGAATGAATTTCCTATTTTTATAGAATTTCTGGGGATTTTTGGAATTTTTCTGTGAAAAAATGACATTTTTTGCCCCTCCTGTCTCTTGAACCGGGCCCGAATACTCTTGATCCGGGCCAGAAAAATTGCACAAACCTTCCCTTGACTTCTCTTGCAAGTCGTGCATGTGGAGAGCCATGCATGAGAGACACTTGTATTTTTCTTTCTTTTTCTCCAAGCCATGTGTAAAAGTAAGCCTTTATGGCATTTAAAACTCCAAACTCACCTTTTTTCTTTCTTTCCCACACATGCAAGCATAGAAAATTTCTCTCATTTCTCTCATTTCTCTCTTTCTCTTCTTCTCTTGGCCGTGGATCTCTCTCCCATTTTCTCCCAAAAATTCTCAATCTCCATTAAACACTTCAAGCCCAAGGTTCCATCTTTGAACCAAGCTTTAAACACCTAGCCTACAAGCGTTGAAAGCTCTTGTTTGGTGATCAAATGAGGGATCTTTGGAGCTGTTTCAAGGGCTGTTGCTGCACCTTATTTTGAAGAAATTGCTTAGGTAAAGGGGGGGACTTGAACTCTAGTAGGATTGGTGACTAGAGCCAAGGATTACCCTTGATCCTTGTCTTTAATCTTGTTTTCCCTTGAAAAATGAGTTGTTGGAACCTATCTCTTGGGAGATATGGTTCGGCTATTTCATAATAGCCTTGCATGGTGTTTTTGATTGTTGTGATGCTGTGAAAAATGCTTGGATGATATTTTGGGTTACATGCAAACCATGTTTTTGCTTGAAAAAAAATTCTCTCTTTTTCTCCCTATATGGTTCGGCTATTTTGAATAATAGGGCTGCATGTTTCTAAAATTTTAATTGATGATGGAAATGTGTTTTGATGATGGATTTATGAACATGCATGAGGTTGTTTGAATTTATGAAATTGTTTGATGTTTGATTCTTGAAAAATTGATGTTTATGAGCTTAGAAATAAAGTTATGAACTTGAATATGTGTATGGATGATTTTGGATGAATTAGCATGATGTTGGTTGTTTATAATGCTTGTTGGTGATTGTGTTGAAATTTGGTAAAGTTTTGGATGTTGTTGGAAAATTGGTGTTTTGATGAACATTCAAGGTGTTCTTGATGTTCTTGAGGTGTTCTTGATGAAACTCATCAAGAATGCTTTTTGATCTTAAAAAGGGTCAAGTGAAGTTGAAAAACATGTTTTTGGGTCCTAATGGTCCAATAGGTCAAAACACTAAATTAATAAAAGGATTTTAATTTAAATAATAAATTTTGGAAAATATAAAAGGAATTAAATTCGGATTCAAGCTTAGTCCAAATAAAAGTCATCACAAAAGTCAACATTTTGACTTGTCATGTGTAAAAATGGGCTCCTATGAGTCATCCAACCTTTGGGCCTTGGTTCAGGCCCAAAATGTTGACTTTTGTGATGACTTTTATTTGGACTAAGCTTGAAATCTGAATTTAGACTTGTCATGTGTAAAAATTGGCTCCTATGAGTCATCCAACCTTTGGGCCTTGGTTCAGGCCCAAAACCTTTAAAAAAAGAGAGTCAAAACTCATTAAAAGTCAACCAAAAATAATTTATGAGATTGGGCTTAGATTAGAGTTGGACTTCAACTCTAATCCAAGTTATTAAAATTAAAACTTAGAAATTAATTAGTGGGCTTAGCTAATTAAATATCTAAGTTAATTAATCTAATCTACTTAAGTTAATTAAGTAAGAATAATAATTAAGGCTAAGTTAATTAACCTTAATGAAGATTAATTTTAATCTTAATCAATAATTACTAATGAAGTATTAATTAAGTAATTAAGCCCTAATGACGATTAACAATTAATTAACTATGATTAACCTTAATTAAATGTAATTAAAAGCTTAATCCAAGATTAAGGAAGAGATTAAAGGATACTTAAGAATTAATTAGGACCTTAAGTAGGGATTAAGACTTAATTAAGGAGGATTAAGATTAATTATAGTAGTTAGGGTAGGTGATGCTATCCATAGACACAATCATAAGTCTTAGTAAATATAGGACTCAAGTGGAAATGAATATTGATTCAAGAAGAACATTAATACAAACTACCCTAAAAGATTATTAACCAATACACTCTTTCTGCATAAGACTTGAGAAGCTTAGTGAGAGAGAGTGCGGTTCCAACCCAAGATAGGGTTCGGTTTTCCCTTGAAGGAAAGACATTGAATCGGGTCGTACCACGGGTAAGTGGCGACGTTGAACGATTCGATGGGCTTTGCCTGTAAGGACTCCGTATGCTGAGAAAGAATTGTTTGGTTTTCCTTGAAGAAAAGACATTGAATCGGGCCGTACCACGGGTAAGTGGTGACGTTGAATGATTCGATGGGCTTTGCCTGTAAGGATGTGAATGTTGTAGGCATTGTTGTGTGACATGCATCATAAAGCATTGTTAATGTTCAAGGTTGAAAACCTTGCGACCTATATGGAAGTGACACTCGGGTACAGTGTGAAACTGGTTGGGACGGGTGCCACTGGGTTTTGCAAAGAACTCCAGCGGGTCCTCAAAAGGGACGCCAGCCCTGAGGATAGTCAAGTTCCAGAAAGGCTCAGGTGACGTAGGCTCGCACCCTACTGTCGAGTTTGCAAAGGGGATCAGGCTTGACTATCCTGTCGCTCTCAAGGTTTCGGGGTCAGTTAAGATTGTCTGGAAGTCGGATAATAAATTGGCCAAAAGAAAATATAAGTACCGCGCTAGTACAGACTCTAACTCCTGATACATTGTGGCATATATGGTCGGGCAGTTGCTGTGTGCACTGTGGTGGTGATGTTTCCCGGGCCCTTAGCATTAGTCTAATATGCATACATGATGATATAAACTGTATTCATGTTGATTGAATTGTGTGGATATCCTGTGTGTGTATGCTCTAATTTACTGTATCCTACATGCTGTGAGTTCATGCGATGTCTTGAGTATATGGTTGAATCACATGAAGGGGGGTCGAAATTGTGATTCTTTTTTAAAATTCTGCAATTTATCTTCTAATAAAATTTTGCTCAAGATAAGTTCTTGGCTGTTTATTAGAGGATGGATCTCCACAAGTAGAATTGTAAGTATTAATGCTTATTATGCTGAAAATAGGATTCCTTTGGTGGAATCAATTTAGTTGCCACTTACTTAGGTATTATTAGTTTTGAAAACTTTTTGTGCACATGCAGAAGTTAAGAGAGTAAGGGAAAGAAGAAAACACAAAGGTTTTTATACTGGTTCACCTCTTCCACCTGAGGCTACGTCCAGTCCCTACCCTCTGTAGGATTTTTTCTCACTAACAAATCAGTTACAACCTTGGGTACACACTACCACTAGTATTCTTTTCCACAGCTCTTCAGGCTTTCTCCAGAATCACCAAACTCACAGAAACAGACCCTGACTTACTACAGGACTTTCTGCAAAAGCACAGGTCCAGAAATCTGCAGATATTCCTTCTGCAGACACTAAACCACACACAGGCTCACACCAGAGCCTTTACAACCTCTCCAAATACTTCACCTAATGTGTCACAAGAGATTTTACAACAAACCAATCTCTCTGACCTTACAGAAGCACAGAAACAGCAAGGTAAAGTACAAATAGCTCACTAGATTACAATCAGAGTAGCAGCGGAATTTCCTAGTGAGAAAAACTCCCCCCTCAACACTTGTATAATCCGATTAGGGAAGAATTCGAGGAGAGAGAAAAGGTGTCCAAAAGCTGGCAGTGAGACATCAGATAATATTTTATGATTCTTGAATGAGAGGTGTGTCTCAATGTGAAGGAGAGCACTCCTTTATAGGTGAGGAGCCTTTGTAGCCGTTGGAATATAAAATGATCCATCTGGATGTTTGACAAGTCCCTTTCAGGTACAGCTGCAAAAGATGACAGGTACAGCTGTCCAGTTGACTGGGCCTTCATGCTTCTGCAGGACTTGCTTCTGCAGATAGCAAAACTGGCTATTTCTTCACCAATGCTTCTGTGAATGTACTGAGGATGATTTCAGGATTATTTCAAGTGTATTTAAACTTGTGTTCCTCAGCTAAATCAACAGGAGATCATATTAGACTTTCTGGTTTTGCTTTGCTGCTTCTGCAGAATCTAGACTTGCACATTCCTTCTGCAGAATGCTTCTGATCAACTGCAGATAATTCTTATGCTCCTGTGACATGTTTCATGTTCCGCAGTTGATATATCTTAAGAGTGAACTTCTGTTTTTGCTTTCTTCTTAGAATTTCCTCTAAAATGAATCTCCCTTCTAAAGCAATTTCATTTGAAGTCTTTGAGATGCTTCTTCTTGCTTCTGGAAACTGTGAGAAGTGCTTGATAGCTTCTGCATGCTTAAATAAGTTGCTTTCAACTTACTCAACTTTATTTCAAGTTTTCCTTCACAGATTTGTCATTCTTTCATCTTATTGCTTCTGTTAGCCATTAATATGAAGCTTCTCATATTTGTCCTTCTGCAAGATGAAACCTATTGCTTCTGGACACATTCTCAAATGAAATGGTTAGTTCTTTTGGAATCAGAATTATGCTAAGTTGCATTTGATTTGGTTGTCATGATTAAAACCACTTCTGAGGGGATTCTTGGACCTTACAATCTCCCCCCTTTTTGATGATGACAACCCAATCAAGGATCACTAGATAATTATGATTTTTAATACCCAAACTCCCCCTGAATTTTAGCATTATTTGGGAAATAATGATTGTTGCAGATTATATGATTTGAAATCCGATTCACACTTCAATTTGATCTTTTGCAGCAAATTGTATGATTCAATCATTAAGTAAACTTAGAAATATGCAGCAAACAATATGCAGCAAACATTATCATTTGTCATTCATCATTAATCAAAGGATTACACCAAAAAAATTCAATCATAAAATAGTCACAATCAGAATTCAACAGATATCAGCAAATATCAGCCCTTAAACTAAAATGTCAGCCCTAAACTACTTAGTACTACTTCTCCCCCTTTGTCATCAATAAAAAAATACAGGGAAGTGTATGAGGAGAAGCAGAATCATCATCTTTCACTTAGATGGAGATGAGTGGTCAGATGATGAAGAATTAGAAGGCTTGCAGAAGGTTCTGTGGGGGCTGAAATGCTGTGTGAAAGGCATTGGAGGAGCTTGAGGTGCAATTACTGGAAGCACAAAATTGTTAAACCAAAACTGATGTTGTGTGAACCTCTCAATCATTTGATTTACTTGTTTTGGAGAGTGTTCACATTGGAAAACTGTTCCTTCATGTCAGACTTGAGCTTCTGGATATTCTTCTCCATGGATTTGGAAGGAGAAGCAGCCTTAGAAGGTTCACCAGAAGCAGCAGGATCAGATTTTGGAGCAGCAGGCTCTTCAGCAGGTTTTTCACTGCTCAGTTGCTGAATAAAAGTGTTCATTGAGGAAAGATGTGAAGAGATAGCAGGTATATTATCCATAATTGGTTCAGCAGCAGGTAACCCAGAGTCCAGTATTGGAGAAGCAAGGAACTGATTAACCATATCAGTTCCAAATGTACCTACTGAAGGAGCTGAAACAGTAGCTTCCTTCTGCCTTCTCACTCTCCTTTTCTTTCTTCTCTACTTCTGGAGCATCAGCAGTTGGAATTGATCTTGTAGGGGATTGAATATGTACTGGAGAATTATTCTGAGGGGAAGAAGGGGAATCAGGAAGAGCTTGAGCCAAGTTGACAATTTATCAACTGTCAGGCCCTCTACAGAAGCATTGATAGTTTCTTGAGAATCTTCCTGCTGGGATGCTTCTGAAGGGGGTGACTTTGGGACATAGAAACAAGCTTTCTTCACTTGAAGTGGAGTTCAATAGACATTTGATGTAGCAGGTGTGGATTTTGCAGACACATTTGGTTCCAAGGAAGGGGAGGAGACCCTTAGATTCTTGCTTGAGGTTCTCCATAAGTACAAACAAGATAGTTGACCTTTCCCCTTTCTAGAGAGGTCTGAAATCTTTCCTTTCTTTTCTTGGTTCTGGGTGCCTGTATTATCCTCTTCTTCACTTTCACTGGACTGCAGTAGTATGAGACGGCTTAGGTTTTTCATATTACATTCTCTGCACTATTATCTTTCCAAAGGTGTTGCAAGAGTCACCTTGAACTTGTTCTTCTTCTAAAGGAATGTTATTATTGTAATTGAAAGATTTCTGGTTAGAAGCATCCCATAGGGAAAGCTGGCATATGCCCTTTGGGGATTTGCAGAATAAATCATGCTTCTAAGGATTAAATAAGAAAGGGAAAAGGGTTTACCAATAAGGAGAATGATAAATGACCATAAGTCAATGTCAGAAACTCTTTCAAGCGTGCCAGCCTTGGGAGAATTGAGAAGGAATGCACAGCTTGTGAAAAAAGCCACTGCATATGGGGTTAAGCTTGCTTGACAAAACGACTGGGAGGGAGGAGTGGTGAAGGACTTTCTTTTTAACTTCTTCCTTGGTTACAAACCAGCAGCAGTGAACCAGTCATCATTATGTGATTCTAAACAGAACTACATCCAAGTACTTCATCTATGGTCTCAGCAGTGACCAAAATTGTTGATCCTTTAATGTCTACCCCAAGGAGTTGCCATCACTTCTGTACTGACTAGAAAAAGCATAGAAAGCTTTCACTAGTCTCTCATATACTGGCTCCTTCAGAAGAAGGAAGTCTCCCCAGTCCTGCTTCGGACGAAATGTCCAATGTCCCATCCACATTTTCTGATTTCTCTAAGGAGAAATATCTTCCCAGGAATGACAGTCTTCCACTCCCATTTCTCATTGAAGATTTTCAGCACTTCCTCATCTTGAAAAAGATCACAGTTAGAATCTTTTGATCCTTTCGAGGGCTCACCTTCTTCCACCCTTCACTTGAGCTTTCCTTCTTCTTTTCAGCAGATTTGGTGTCCTTATGGCCATGGGAAGGAACTGTAGTGTGTTGTGTGGTAGAGGGAAAGTCTACATCTATTGGTTTTGTTGGGATCATTTCCTATTGTTTTGAAGGCTGAGCTTGCACGACTCCTTTCAGACCTTCTCACATAAACTACAGAATGCAGTTTGTGCCTTAGAGGTAGTGTCGGCTGAGGGTGCTGGTGTAGGTTTGAGGTTCAATGGTTATAGCTTTTAAATTTCCCTAATTATGTAACAACTACCCTGCACCTTTTCAGCTAGGGACAAAAGCTAGCTTTTCCTTGTTCTTTTTGTATCCATTGATAAGGTGAAAAGGTTGCTAACCCTACACAGTTGACTTACCAAGAAAGGCTGTAGTTCATTGACGCTCGTGATGGATAAAGACTTTCCTAGGATACGTGATGTGACTAACTATATGATTGTTGGTCAACAATCACTGTATACAGCCCCTGTACCTCACCTGATAGCAGGTGGACCAGAAAGCAACTGTGAACATGTCCTTTAAGAAGGATGTCCTGCAGAAGCTAAGATTTTCATTTACTAGGTTATGCTATAATCGTGTAGAAGTGATGAAATTTATTATGCACCTTCTAAAGGAAGGTGGTTCTACGGAATGAAGAATATTTCCACTTAACTATTTTAGGCTTGATCTGCAGAAGGTGAACATTTAATCTCAAATTTCAGAAGTTGTGACACTCACTGTAACTGTTACAGTTTGGTGCTTCACTGCCTGAAGAAAATATGCTTTCCCTATTTGCTTCTGTGGAAATTTCAAGTTCCAATAGCATAGCAGATTTAATTCACACATCAAGAAAAAAAGTATTTCATATTAATTTTATTCTAAGAGAACACAAATCTCTCTTCCAACAAGAGGTTTTGTAAGAATATCAGCACTTTGAAGTTTGGTTTCATGAATTTCAGTTTAAATGTCTGCTTCTGGACATGATCTCTATGAAATGATGTTTAATATCAATATGCTTAGATCGAGAATGCTGAATGGATTCTTGGACAAGTTAATTGCACTGGATTATCACAGAAGATAGGAATATTAGTGATACCTCAAGCAATAGTCCTCCATTTGATGTTTAATATCCAAAGCATTTGAGAACAACAAACTTGCTGCTGAAATGTATTCTCTTCTGTGGTGGACAAGCTATTGTGGGCTGCTTCTTGAGCAAGAGCAGAGATTAATGATTCACCAAGAAATTGGAAGCTTCCACTAGTACTTATTTCTGTCCAATTTATCTCCAGCATAATCAGCATCACAATATCCTGTGAGCTCAAAATCTGTGCCTTCTTGTAACCATAATCCAAGATTTGTAGTTCCCAGCAAGATATCTAAAAATCCTTTTTACAGCTGCAACATGTGATTCTTTGGGAGAAGATTGAAATCTTGCCATAGACTTACAGAGTAATAAAATGTCAAGGTCTACTAGCAGTTAAGTATAATAGAGATCCCATCATTCCTCTATATTCCTTTTCAGAAACATGTTTAACCATTTTCATCCAGATTTAAAACTGTAGAGGGGATGCATAGGAGTCCCCATGGATTTGAACCTTCCATTTTATATTCTTTAAGAGATCTTTAATGTTATTTCTCTTGATTTATGAAGATACCATGCTTCTCTTGTCTGATTTGAAGTCCTAGGAAGAACTTCAATTCCCCCATGAGACTCATTTCAAACTCACCTTTCATAAGATCAGAAAACTCTTCACACATTTTCAAATTAGTAGATCCAAATATTATATCATCAACATAAATTTGAACAATGAGAAGATCCTTACTGAAAGTTTTTCTGAAAAGGTGTAGTATCAATTTGACCTCTTGAAAATTGATTTTGTAAAAGGAATGTGCTTAGTCTTTCAATACCAAGCTCTAGGAGCTTGTTTTAAACCCATATAAAGCCTTTGTTAATTTGAAAACATGATTAGGATGGTTTTTGGTTTCAAAACCAGGAGGTTGGTGTACATAAACTTCCTCACTTATGAATCCATTTAGAAAAGCACTTTTCACATCATTGATAAAGATTAAAGTTTTTAATTGCAGCAAAAGCAAGAAGGATTCTAATAGCTTCTAATCTAGCTACTGGAGCAAAAGTTTCATCAAAATCAATACCTTCTTGTTGGTTGTAACATTGAGCTACTAACCTTGCTTTGTTTCTAATAACTTTACCTTCTTCATTCATTTTGTTTCTGAATACCCATTTAGTGCCAATTATGGTGTGATTGTCTGGTTAAGGCACAAGAGTCCAGACCTTGTTTTTTCTCAAATTGGTCTAGTTCTTCTTTCATGGCTATCAACCCATGATCTTCATCAAGTGCTTCTTGTACACTTTTTTGGCTCAACTTGAGAAAGAAAAGCAGTGTCATTTATTTTTGTTAATTGTCTCCTTGTTTTTACACCTTCCTCAACATTTCCAATTACTTGGTCATGAGGATGGTAAGTCACATGATTTCCAGCTTCTGGGCAGATTCTGCTTCTGACAATCAGAATCTTCTCCAGAAGCACCTACAGCTTCTGCAGGTTCTGCAGCTTTTGCAGGTTCAACAGCCTTTTCTGCAGAGCTATGATTTTCAGAAGGCACTCTCTTTGGCTGACTTTCATTCATCAGAAATCTTGCTTGTCACATGCTTGAGAAGGAGAGTTAGCATCATTGAAAATTAATATGCTATGCTTTCTATTGTCTGATTTTTGAGATTATAGATTCTATATGCCTTGGAAGTGATAGAATACCCAAGAAATATTCCTTTTTCAGATTAGCATCAAATTTCTCAAGGTTATCCTTATTGTTTAATATGAAGCATTCACTTCCAAATATGTGAAAATAGGCAATATTGGGTTTTCCTTCCTTTCCATAGTTCATATGGAGTTTATAAGGATGCTTCTGATAGAACTCTGTTAAGTAGCTGTCACATGCAGTGGGAAACAGCCCTCACCCCAAAAGTAATTTTGAACTCCACTGTCACTTAACATAGTTCTGGCCATTTCCTGGAGGGTTCTATTCTTCCTTCTACAACTCCATTTGTTGTGGAGTGTCTAGGACAAAGAGAAGTTGTGGGAAATTCCATTTTCATCAAAGTAGTTTTTGAAAAAAAAATAGTTTCAAATTCCCCTCCATGATCACTTCTTACAGAAGCTAGCTTTTGGTTTCTTTCATTTTCAACTTTCTTGAGAAAGATTTTGAATATTCAAAAGTTTCATCCTTAGTAGCTAAAAGCAAAACCCATGTGAATCTAGAGTAATCATTACTATTACAAGCCCATATTTCTTTTCCTCCCAAACTAGGTGTTTTTAGTAGGACCAAAAAGATCAATATGCACTAATTCTAAAGTTCTTTGGTAGTTATTACATTTTTAGAGAATGAAAGCTAGATTTGGTATGTTTTCCCTTTACACATGCTTCACCTATTTTTCTTTATCAAATTTTAGTTTTGGCAATCCTTTGACAAGTTCTAGTTTGGATAATTTAGAAATGGACTTCATGTTTAAGTGACCTACCTTTCTATGGCCAAATCCATTTTTCATTTTCAAAAGAATCAAGACAGGTTTGATGTGAAGTTCTTCTAGACTTATGCTATATAGATTTTTGCTTCTAATGCCTGAGAATAATACCCTTTTTAGTAGATGATTCTCTAATTTCACAAAATGTAGGTTGGAACATAACTTCATAGCCACTATCACAGAACTGACTAATGCTAAGAAGATATGTTTTAAACCCTTTCACATAATATACATTATTAATTTGGGTAGAACCTTGCATACCTATCTTTCCAATACCTTTGATTTGAGCCTTGTTGTTGTCTCCAAATGTTACTGTTCCACCTTCCATCATGTGTAGGTTGGGGTGAATTTGCTTCTGTTTCCAGTCATATGTCTGGAGCATCCACTGTCCAAGAACCATAGCTCTTTCTTCTTGGATCCTTTTGTTTGTTCCTACATCAGAGGACAACAATGATTTAGGTACCCAAATTTTCTTGGGTCCTGTGATGTTACATACCTTTCTTCCTGGTACTACTCCCTTTTTCTTCTGTAACAGTTTTGGTCCTAGTGTCCAAGTCTGTTACACCAAGAGCAATGAGGAGGTTTCCTTTTGGCTGGAACAAAAACTGTTTTATGTGATTTTGTAATTTTGTCTTGATTAAATCCTAAGCCTCTTTTATCAGAGGTTTCTCTACTGTTTCCTATTAGCTTATTTTAAATTGTGAGTTGCTGTTAACAATTTACATAAATCATTTGAAGTTCATCAATTTTCTTCTGCAGAAGCATATTTTTCTTTCTGCAGTCCTGCAGTTTTTTCTGCTTCTGCAGAGTTATTTCTCACAGTTTTGACTTGTTCAGATAACTTAGAGTGAGGTTGTTGAAGACAGTAGTTGGTTTTAATTAACCTATTATTATCTTCTCTAAGTTTGTCATTTTCTTCTTTAGATTTTACTAATTGTTCTTTAAGAGAAGCACATTTTTGTGCAAGTGTGTGTGAGTCAGATAACAAATTTTCAAAAGCATCTTCAAGTTCTTTATATGCAGAAGGAGTATAGGTAATTACCTCATCTTCTTCATCTTCTCCGCCATGAAGCACAAATGTGCAGTTCAGCTTCATCTTCTTCTTCTGTAGAGCTGTCAGAATCATCCCATGTAGCCATCATGGTTTCTTCTTCTTCTGGAATGGCCTTGATTCTTTCAGCTGTGGACATCTGCCTTGATATGTCCTGGTTTATTGCATTCATAGCAGATGATAGGACCTTTGCTTTTTCACCTTTTGGTCCTTCCTTCTTGAAATTGAAAAATTTCTTTCCTTTGCCTTTTCTTCTGATTAGCCTTTGTATTCTCTTTGATATGAAGGCTAGTTCATCATCATTTTCAGAAGATGATGATTCTCCTTCTGAAGGTTTATCTTCTGCAGAAACACTTCTTCTGGATGTGTTTGCTTTTAGAGCTATTGATTTGTCCTTCCTTGGCAATTCATCCATGAGCTCTTGTTCATGACTTTTAGAGAGCCAAGAAGCTCATCCAGCTTGAGTACAGCTAGATCCTTTGCTTCCTGAATTGCTGTAACTTTTGGTCTCCATATTCTTGGGAGACTTCTAAGTATTTTTCTTACTTGTTCTTGATTAGAATAGCTTTTACCAAGATTTTAAATCATTTATAATGATAGTAAACCTACTAAACATTTCATCTATAGTTTCATGTTCAATCATGTTAAACATTTCATATTGGTGAATTAAAATATTGATTTTAGATTCTTTTACTTGGTCTGTACCTTCATGAGCAATTCTTAAAGTATCCCATATTTCTTTTGCTGTGTTGCAGCCAGCAACTTTATCATATTCACCTCTACTTAATGCACAAAGAAGAAAAAATTTAGCTTTAGAGTTTAGAAGATACCTTTGTTTGTCATCTTGTGTCCATTCTTCTCTAGGTTTGGTTTTGGTGCTTCTTCAACAACTTCAGACTCACCTTCTGTGGAAGGAGCCAGAACTCTGGTTCTTCTTGTAGTGGGAATGTAATTCCCATTTTCTATAATATCCCATAGATCAATATCTTGAGATTCCAAGAACAGTTTCATTCTATCCTTCCAATAGTAATAATCTTTTCCATTAAAGCTGGTGGTCTGTTTGTGGATGATCCTTCTGGAATGAACATTGCAGCTCCATGGTTTGCCATCCCTTTGATCTTTTCCTCTCTCACTGTTAAGTGAGTTCAACCCAAGAGGCAAGCTCTGGTACCAATTGAAGTATATGGTTGAATCACAAGAAGGGGGGTTGAATTGTGATTCTTTTAAAATTCTGCAATTTTATCTTCTAATAAAATTTGCTCAAGATAAGTTCTTGGCTGTTTATTAGAAGATGGATCTCCACAAGTAGAATTGTAAGTATTAATGCTTATTATGCTGAAAATAGGATTCCTTTGGTGGAATCAATTTAGTTGCCACTTACTTAGGTATTATTAGTTTTGAAAACTTTTTGTGCACATGCAGTTAAGAGAGTAAGGGAAAGAAGAAAACACAAAGGTTTTTATACTGGTTCACCTCTTCCAACCTGAGGCTACGTCCAGTCCCTACCTTCTGTAGGATTTTTCTCACTAACAAATCAGTTACAACCTTTGGGTACACACTACCACTAGTATTCTTTTTCCACAGCCTCTTCAGGCTTTCTCAGAATCACCAAACTCACAGAAACAGACCCTGACTTACTGCAGGACTTTCTGCAGAAGCACAGGTCCAGAAATCTGCAGAACTTCCTTCTGCAGACCCAAACACACACACAGGCTCACACCAGAGCCTTTACAACCTCTCCAAATACTTCACCTAATGTGTCACAAGATTTTACAACAACCAATCTCTTGACCTTAGAAGCACAGAAACAGCAAGGTAAAGTAAAATAGCTCACTAGATTACAATCAGAGTAGCAGCAGAATTTCCTAGTGAGCAAAACTCCCCCTCAACAACTTGTATAATCAGATTAGAAAGAATTCGAGGAGAGAGAAAAGGTTCCAGAAGCTGGCAGTGAGACAGCAGATAATATTTTATGCTTCTGGAATGAGAGGTGTCTCAATGTGAAGAGAGCACCTCCTTTTATAGGTGAGGAGCCTTGTAGCCGTTGGAATGAGGTTAAAATGATCCAGCTGTGATGTATTGACAAGTCCCTTTCAGGTACAGCTGCAAAAGCTGACAGGTACAGCTGTCCAGTTGACTGGCCTTCATGCTTCTGCAGAACTTGCTTCTGCAGACAGCAAAACTGGCTCATTTCTTCACCAATGCTTCTGTGAATGTACTGAGGATGATTTCAGGATTATTTCAAGTGTATTTAACTTGTGTTCCTCAGCTAAATCAGCAGGAGATCATTTTAGACTTTCTGGTTTGCTTTGCTGCTTCTGCAGAATCTAGACTTGCAAATTCCTTCTGCAGAAATGCTTCTGATCAACTGCAGATAATTCTTATGCTTCTGTGACATGTTTCATGTTCTGCAGTTGATATATCTTAAGAGTGAAATTCTGTTTTTGCTTTCTTCTTAGAATTTCCTCTAAAATGAATCTCCCTTCTAAAGCAATTTCATTTGAAGTCTTTGAGATGCTTCTTCTTGCTTCTGGAAACTGTGAGAAGTGCTTGATAGCTTCTGCATGCTTAAATGAGTTGCTTTCAACTTACTCATCTTTATTTCAAGTTTTCCTTCACAGATTTGTCATTCTTTCATCTTATTGCTTCTGTTAACCATTAAGATGAAGCTTCTCATATTTGTCCTTCTGCAAGATGAAACCTGTTGCTTCTGGACACATTCTCAAATGAAATGGTTAGTTCTTTTGGAATCAGAATTATGCTAAGTTGCATTTGATTTGGTTGTCATGATTAAAACCACTTTGAGGGGATTCTTGGACCTTACAGTTCTCACCCTTCCTTTCTATCTTTTTTGCTGTGTTCTTCTCGTCACGTCGATAGCCGGTATCGGAGATTTCAGCTATGACATCGATGCAAGTGCGGCTACGGTGGATGCCGAGGGGCACCTGGAGGGTGACAGACATCCCTCGCAGATGTGAGTTTACGGGGGAAGTCCGTGTCATCATTTCTCATCCCGGACTTCCGCTTGTACCAAAGTTGGACTTCATTGTGCCTGTGACTCTCGAGTTCCCGATGCCACCTAACTTGGTGCGCTATACTACCTTTCGTCCTTCACGTCGTCGCCCCGTTTCTTCTTCGTCGTCGCGGTCATCTCGGATGGCTGATATGGTCGGACCAGACTCTCCTAGGTAATTCACCTTCTTCTGAGGCGTCAGATTCTCAGCCTATGCGTCCTGATGCGCGAGGCCGCTCTCTCACAAGTGAACTAGATCTGATTGTGATTGACGAACCCTCGGAAGAGGAGGAGGCCCCGGGGGAGGACTCAGAGGAGGATCCAGAGGGGATCCAGAGGAGGAGGAGGATCCGGAGGAAGACTCTTCTAGTGACGAGTAGGACTAGTGTGGTTTGAGTCTAGGTAGTAGCAACTCTAATTTAGCGACCTCTTCTTTTGTATTTTGTTTGAGGTCTTGTTTATTTTGGTCTACTAACAGAACTCGTATTTTGATGTAGATACTTGGGTGGCTCGAGAGATACACCGATGTTATGTTTGTATGTATATATTTCATGTCGTTTCCCTTTCTTATGCTGATTTTATAACTGCGTGTATGTTGTGTATGTGCGCGAGGTAATAATTGTTTAGATGTTTTCGGAAAACGAGTTTCAAATTAAGGAAAGGATATTTCGTAAATACTTAAAATGAAATTAGAGATGTAATAGGTTGATAACGATTAAACTCTTTTAAAAAAAATAATTTCGTATTTTGACGTTTCTAAAAACAGTAAGTCTGTTGGTCACGTGTCATATGTGATATTCTTAGCGGTATAACTAAGGGTGTCGCATAAGTCATTTTATAAATTTTTTCAATAAAAATCTTTTGTCAAGTTAATTATAATTGTGTGAGTGCAATGCAATTTTGGTGAAATATCTTTTATTTTATTATTTTGAAAATTTTATACAAATAATATATTGAAATATATGAAATCATGAAAGAATGATTGAATTATATGAATTATTCTCGTTTACTTTGTATTTATATATATATATGAAAAAATGCACATTTTATTGAAATGATGTTGGAAAAAATATAATAATGATTATCTAAAATTATTTAGAAAAGTAAAAGCTTCAATATTTTTTAATAAATTAAAAAATAACTTCTTGTATATTTTTAATAGGTTATTTTTACTAGCCAATAATAAGGATGTGTCTATAGGTAATATGGTTTGTAGTCCTGAGAGTGGTTTGGGTTGGAATTGGGATTGGCGTCGTACCCTTTTTCAGTGGGAAGAGGAACTTCTACAACAACTCTCTCTTGAGTTACCAGTGGTGCAGCTATCAGAAAATCAATCGGACTATTGGAGTTGGAGTGTGAACTCTGAAGGAACGTATTCTGTTAAATCCGCATATAAGGTCATCATAAATGAAGGTATTTTTGTTGATTTCACTTTGCACAATTTCATCTGGTCCAAACTTGTCCCCGCCAAGATTTCCTGTTTTGTTTGGAGAAATATGTTGAATAGCATTCCTACTAAGCAGAATTTAATTCGTCGGAAAATAGTTAATGTTACGGATGATGGTTGTGTGTGGTGTGATCAGATGGTGGAGTCGACTAGTCATTTATTTTTCAATTGCTCTTTTGCTTACTCTGTATGGATGGAGTGCCTGAAATGGAGTGGTTTCAGTTCTGTTTTATCAAGTAGATGCTTGGAGAATTTTTAGCCAATTTGTTGGCTTACCTGTTTGTAGTGCTGCTGATAGACTACGTTGGTCCTTGATTTGGATGGTGACGATTTGGTCATTGTGGTTAGCGCGGAATGATGCAATCTTTTCTAACAAGCTTTTGGAGCCCATAAATGTGTTGAAGTTAATAAAAATAAGATCTTAGACTTATCTGCGAGCTAAGGATCGTTCGTTTTCATATCCTTTCCTAATGTGGAATGCAAACATTAGCTCATGCCTAAATTTTCACTGTTAATGATTTTGTTATGTGTCCTGCTGTACTGTACCTTTGTTGATGGAACTCACTGGTGTTTGGTATGTGGGACGACCTTAACTGAGATGGAATGGATAATGGTCTAGTGTGTATCTTGTGCGTAACTACTAATACTATTTTGCTACTGGCTCCTTTTTGCTGGCCTATCTTCTACATGATTGGCTACATTTGTTCTTGGCACGTTGTCGTGGAGTACTTCTACCAGGGAAGAAGTCATCTTCTGGAGTAATGGCTTGGACCATTTCCTATAATATCTACTGCACTTTATGGTTTAAGTGGTTTTGATAATTTATAATTGTTTAGGTTGTGGCTTGGAACTGGTGCTATGTTTTGTATTGCATTTTTCTTTTAGGTGGGTTATGGTTAGGTGTGTTACTTTCTTTATTTCTTGATACTTGTATATGGGTCGGAGTACCCCCTTGTACTCCTTTCAATTTATTATTTGCTTATAAAAAATAAAAATATATAGTAAAGTTTTTTGTAATGTTTAAATAAATGTATACTCAAGTTACATAATTACAATAAATTGATGAGATTAAGAGTAACATGAATGCTAATTGTAATTATCATTTGAGATAAATGCTAATTGTGAGAATATATTTGAGAGATGGATTGCAAGCAAAGAATATAGAGGTGATACCCCAGATTTTCTTGATATGGCAAATGTAGAGTTATGTGGCATTAAGTGAGGTGATATGTCAAGACATCATTACGCGACTCAGCTTTAATATATAAATAGATAATAGATTAAGATTGAAATTAAGTTAAAATTTGAATTAACTCAGATAAAATTGGGTGTTAATCATCCTTATTTCACTTTTTTCATCTTTTCCTATACCTTCCAATTTTGATTATTTTCTATCATCTTCCAATCTAACTCATTGATCCTTACTTATTTGTTTAATCCATTTTATTTTATGTCGCAACCGGGGCCACGAAGGGTCGGCGAGTCAGGAGAACAAAAATAAGGGAGTCGCCACCAATTTATTTGGTTTGGGAAAATTGGAAAACCCGAAAATGATTTTAAATTGAAAAAACCAGACTACGAACAAGAGATCCAAATTCGGGAGTCGATTATGTGTAGGGAAGGTGTTAGCACCCTACAACATCCGTTAAAAACGGTTACTTTTAATTAATTGTGCAAAATAGATTAACCTTAAAAATATTTATTTTACCCCAATTCTAAAAAGTTTAACACATTAAAAAAAATTGAGTTCTTTTTCCCCCTCTTTTAAACATTTACCCAAACATTTAATTAATTAATTAGCCAATCAATTAGATAATTAACTAATTAATTTATCAAATGGTTTTTATTAATGACTAATTATTGAATATTAGTGAATTAAGTAACATTTGGGTAAAATAAAAATGTAAATTTTCAAACAAATCAAAATGAGCTGCAAATAACTTCCGGACAAAATTGGGTGCTGACAGCAACCCCCTTTGCTTGTTCTTTCAATTGAAAGAATAAGCAAAAATAAAGAAGCACCAATTTTATTTTGACCAAATATGATTAGGAAAAATAAA
Source organism: Sesbania bispinosa (assembly GCA_026901365.1). Classification (NCBI taxonomy): domain Eukaryota; kingdom Viridiplantae; phylum Streptophyta; class Magnoliopsida; order Fabales; family Fabaceae; genus Sesbania; species Sesbania bispinosa. Next base: position 395,651 of record QLOH01000709.1, on the reverse strand, counting down.
AGAAGGCCTAGAAAATCATAGGCAACAGGACATTAGAAATGAAATCCCCGGAAAATCACAGGGAAATCTAAAGAGGCCCGGAAAATCACAGGTAATTTGATGAAAGTCCTGGAAAATCACATGGTGTTAGAAATGAAAAAACCCTGGAAAATCACAGGGAAATTTTAAAAAACAGTCTGGAAAATCACAGACAATTTGATGAAAATCATGGTAAATCACAGGACATTAGAAAACGAAAACCCTGGAAAATCACAGGGGAATTAAAAGAGGCCTGGAAAATCACAGGCAATTTGATGAAAGTCTTGGAAAATCGCAGGACATTAGAAATGAAAACCCTGAAAAATCACAGGGAAATTTTAAAAGCGGCTTGAAAAATCACAGGAAAATTGATGAAAAGCATCAGGAAGAAAGTGAAAAGACCTGGAAAGCCATCCGGTCAAACTGATAGAACTCCTGGAAAACCATCAGGAGGAAAGGGAAAATACCTGGAAAACCATCAGGAGGAGAGGGAAAAGACCTGGAAAAACCATCAGGTCAAACTGATAAAACTCCTGGTAAACCATCAGGAGGAAAGGGAAAGAGACCTGGAAAACCATCAGGTCAATTGATGAAACTCCTGGGAAAGCATCAGGAGAAAAAGAAAAAAAACCTGGTCAAATTGATAGAACTCTTGGAAAACCACCGGGAGGAAAAGGAAAAGACCTAGAAACAACATCAGGTCAAATGATGAAACTCCCAGAAACAACATCGGGAGAAAAAGGAAAAGACCTGGAAACAACATCAGGTCAATGATGAAATTCCTGGAAACAACATCGGGAGAAAAAAAACTAGGCTTCACAATACCTAGCGGGTGTCTCAATACCCTAAAAGAAAAGAATTAGGCGTCACAATACCTAGCGGGCGTCTCAATACCCTCAAAGAAAAGAAACTAGGCGACATAATACCTAGTGGGCGTCACAATGCCCTAAAGGAAAAAAACTAGGCGTCACAATACCTAGCGGGCTTCGCAATACCCTAAAAGGAAATGAACGAGGTTTCATAGTACCTAGAACAAATATCAGAGCGCATCAATGCCCTCAAAAGTTGTTGTTAAATGCATGCAAGAAATGATATTGGAACATTTTTTTAGAGAATTTTTAAAATTGGAAAATTTGATTTGATTTTTTTCAGAGTAAACTTTACATGAACTTGAAATCAATTTCAAAAACCTATGAAAAATTCAAAAGAAATAACATTCCCAAAATGATTTATTACCTCTTTTTTTTTTTACCATTTAGTCAAAACACTTGTTCAATTGCTTAAGAATGCAAAAATGGCTTTCAAGGTTGATGGAAAAGCAAGGGATTTTTTTTAAGGTATGAAAATAGAGAAATTATCTGAATTAAACCCCCCAAGTTGGGAATCTATGCAAGAAACACATGTCTAATGATTTTCAATATAAGGAAAGGGTTATCAACTACTCTGATCATCATATGGGAAAAGGACAAATGAGCCCCCAAGTCAAGATTTTGATAATCAATTTCGCTGATAATTCTTATCTCACTCATTCAATGAATAAATTAACATTTGCTTCAATCAAGAAGTAATTACAAGTGTCTCAATACTCCAAAGAATTTTCATTTCTTTTTGACAAATTTTTCTCTTTTTTTTTAGCAAAATGTACTAACAACTGTAAGTAATCGTCTTAAAATTAAATATGAGAAAGTAGGGGCAATCAATCATTAATCTGAATGGACTTTATTAGGCTTGTAACGTGGCCAAGGGCTAAAAGGGTTATGAAAAAAAGGACATTTAAAGGCTCAAATGAGTGTTTGAAGGTTGATTATTGGGACAAAGGATCTTTTGCACACTTATTATTTACAACATATGAGACGAAAAATTATTCATAACATTTTTATTTTTTCATCTTTTTTTTTCACTTTCAATTTCATTTTCTATTCTTCAATTTTCTTTTTTTTATCATCTATTTTTTTCACCTTTTTTAAAATGGAACAAAATTTGTACAAGCAACATTCCAAATGGACTATAAGAGATACAAAACGTGGTCAGCCCCCAATGTAAGAGCAATGACATTACAAATTGAATGACATTTATTCAACTATATTTGTGCTAGCCCCCAGTATGGAGGTGATCCTAGTCCAAGGTTAATTGAAGAATTCTTTTTTTAGGCTCAAAGTGGGTAGCAAGGGATAGTATTTTATTGTGGATAAAGAAACAAGGCCAAACTTCATTTCAAATCTTGATTGCTTATTTTCAAAAATTTAATTTCAAGACAAAACTTATTGAAATCGGTACACTTGCTCTTTTCATTTTCTTTTCTTTCTTTTTTTAACTTTTTCTCATTTCAATTATTTTGGAAAGAGACATTGATGAGGCAATGAAACAAACTAATTTCTTGATGGAAAGCGAAGTTCAATTGTTGTGATAGGCTCAACAATCTTAATCTTTTTTTTTTACATTATGCCCATTCTCCTTACTTTTCCCTCACTTCCATAACTTCAAGATCAACAAGAGGTTCGAATGAAGAGTGATAGTGGGAAGAATTTGGTCAATGAGATGATTTTTTTTTTGTGAATGAGTAAGACAAATGGATATTACGAAATCAAGATGGCACTGAGAAATGTGGGGACAAATTTAACTGGACAATGGCAAGTTGTTAAGAATAGGTGGATGATGAACACGAATTATGACACAATGGTGAATTTGAAAACAAATTATTTTAAGGAATGTTAATTCAAAACTTGAATTTTTTTAATTTTTATTTTTCTTTGCAATGAAATATGCATGAATAAAAGATGTTATGATGTATGCAAATTTTTTATGAAATGTAATGTTATGAGGATGAATTGGATTCAACAATTATTATGCAAGAAGAAATGCATTGATGTTATGCAATGCTGATATAATTATCATGAATTATTTTTGAGCTCGAAAGGCTATTGGATTTTATTAGAAAATAAATACACAAATGGATTTTGAGAAATTTTGAACTTTTTGGATTTTTGAAATTAGAAGGAATGAATAAATAAATGCTCCCTTTTTGTCCTAAAAGGTGAATCCTACTTAGGCTGGCAGCTATGGTCAAATTAATAGTGCATGGTTTAGGGACAGATCTAGACTCCTACAGGTCATGGTTCCCAGATTGCCCTAATCTAGAATATAGATAAGGACCTAGTCCATATCTCAACCAAAAGTAGGGATAAAGCCCTAAAATATGATTGGTCCATGGTACTAGTAACAATTTGAGTGGGAAATTAATGACTGTCAAGGAAGCATAGCCCCAACAATAACAACACTAAAGTCCCTTCTAATCTTATAGCTTTGAGAGCTCGGGTATAGAGCCCAAAATTGTGTGTGAGGATAGTGATGGTGAAGTGTGTGTTGGGAGCATGAAAACCTACACCAACTACCAACCTGCAAAACAGAGACAAGGAATACAAATATGTACAACAAATAATGGTCTTCTACCTAAGGTTGAAACAAAGTATATTTACAATACATGAGATGCAAAATATTCACAACAAAAAGAATGACAATAATGAAGATATTTACAATAGAATATACAAAACAAAAAATAAGAGGGGTAAAACAAATATAAAAGTTAATAATTTTGCACAATTAATTATGAAAGGCTTGACTGTCAAAATCCCCAGTGGAGTCGCTAGCTGTCGCAACCGGGGCCACGACGGGTCGACGAGTCGGGAGAACAAAAATAAGGGAGTCGCCACCAATTTATTTGGTTTGGGAAAATTGGAAAACCCGAAAATGATTTTAAATTAAAAACCAGTCTGCGAACAAGAGATCCAAATTCGGGAGTCGATTATGTGTAGGGAAGGTGTTAGAACCCTACAACATCCGTTAAAAACGGTTACCTTTAATTAATTGTGCAAAATAGATTAACCTTAAAAATATTTATTTTACCCCAATTCTAAAAAGTTTAACACATTAAAAGATTTTTTTGATTTTTTTAATTTTTAATGTTTTTTATATTTGTTAGAATAAATGACAAAACTTATTAAAAAGAAACAAAATTATGGATTAAAAGGGGAAAAAATATTTTTATTTATTTTGGCTTGACAAGGTAACCTCGCTCCTATGTATCCCCAGGTGCAGTGAGGAAATCAAAGCCACGTAGTTCTGAAGGTCAAATGATTGGAAAATGATTGATTTTAATTTTGAAAAAGAGAATTTGAAAACATTTTAATTTTGATTTTTGAAAGTTTTTTGTTTTGATTTTTTTTTATTTTTTTGGGATTTTGGAAATAGGATTTTGTTGAAAGAAAAAAAAACATATTGCACATGCATAAACACATATTTACAATTACAAAAGGACAAATTAAATAGGTCAAACAACTATAAAAAATATTGACAAAAATTGATGATAGTAATATGAAATGAAACACATAATAGACAAAATACAATAATAATGATAACAACAACAACAACAATAATAACAATAATAGTACTAATAATAACATTAACAACGATAATAACAGTAATCACAAATAATATTAGCAAATAATAATAATAAAAATAAAACGAACATTAACAACAAATAACAAACTGAGTGAAAAAAAAGTTGGCCTCAGATATTCATCATTGGCCCAAAAAAATGCATATGGAATAATTATGATAGTAATGACAATATAAGACACAAAATAAAAGACCACAAAATAAATATGCATGTAAACAAGTGATAGAATAAACTGGGCAAAAGGATAAATTGGGCCTCAGACTTCATCACTGGCCCAAACTCACAACAAACAAAAAAGAGGGGAAGAGGGGTTAACGGGCCAGCAGACAAGCTGGCCCTAAAAACTCAAAAAAAAGGATCAGATCATGCAAAAAATGTTGGCCTAAGGCCCATCAGCACTAAGGCACAAAGGGGGGTAACCCTAACACATTCACACATCTCTAATTTCTGATAGGGTTTGAGAGAAAATAGAGAAAGGGAGAGAGCAAGAGGGAGGCAGCGACCAAGGCAACAGCAGCCATGGAGGGGAAGGAGCCGACGGCGGCGGCGAAGAGAGAATGACGGCGAGCGCTGTCTCGCGCACGGTCTGAAGGAGAACGGCCGCTGCAGCGGCGCGGTGAAGGAACGGTTGAGGAGTAGCGGCCGAGGTGATTTTGGCCGCTTGCGGGAGGCTGCTCGCGGCGGTCAGTCGCGGCTGATGGTGGCTGGACGAACGAAAGCGGAACAGAGGCTGGACCATTCCGCAGCGGTGGGCTGCGGTGGTGATGGCGCGCTGCGGCCGCTGGTTGGGGTACGACACCGGAGGCGCGAACAGCGCCGTGATGAAAGGAGAGGCCGTGAGCAGTGGCTCACGGCGGCCGTCTTGGCCGCGGCTGAAGATGGTGATTCCCCTCCCTCTCTTTCTTTTCTTCTCTGTATTTTACTCTCCCTGTTTTGGTTTCTCTGTTTTGATTTTCTTTCAATTCATGGAACTTAAGCTTATGATTTTTGTTTGATTTTCTGCTTCTTTGATCATAGGTTGAAGGGATGAGAGCAACCAAGATACACAGGGGGACTTGATGGTAGAGAGCAGTGATGAGAGAGCTGGTGATGGCTTCCCTTTTTTATTTTATTTTTCAATACTTGTAAATGGACTGTGTGAATGGATTTGATAAAACTCTGTTGATGGATCTCTGTTTTTTTTTACTCCCTTTTTCTTAAAAAAATGAAAATTGTATGTACATTTGATTTGCAGAAGTATTACAATATAATTTGCAATGAGATTAAACATAAAAGAAATAAATGTAATGCAAAATTTGAATACTTTCAGATCAACTTCAGCAGCTTGAGAATCCTCTGGCTCCCCTCTCTTTCTCCGTTCCAAGAATTTTTTCTCTAAGAATTGACATTTGGAGAGTCTCCAAAGAATTGAGACTCTTCTTTCAGAATAGAGACCTCTTTTTCTTTTCTCCAAAAGAATTGGGATTTTTCTCTTTTTTTTTTAAGATTGAGAACCAGAATGGTGCTCTGAACTCCTATTTTTCTTGTGTGCCTCTTGAGTGTTTCCTTCCCGGCTTCCCCCAAAAATTCAACTTGTTTTCCAAGCAAAGATGATTTTTTTTATTAATATACAACTTGGGAAACAAGCAAATCCCTTTTTATTTTGTTCTAAATAATAATAATAATTTTTTTTACCATAATGGCCTTTTTAGCCCAAATAAAAATAAGACAACAAAAAAAATTTTGAGTTCTTTTTCCCCTCTTTTAAACATTTACCCAAACATTTAATTAATTAATTTAGCCAATGAATTAGATAATTAACTAATTAATTTATCAAATGGTTTTTATTAATTGACTAATTATTGAATAATTAGTGAATTAATTAACATTTTGGGTAAAATAAAAAATGTAAATTTCCTACAAATCAAAATGAGCTGCAAATAGCTTCCGGATAAAATTGGGTGTGGTGCTGACATTTTAAAAGAGATTTTTATGGTCACAAAAAATTTCTAGGTGCAAAAACAAATTTTGGCGAGAGGAGATGTATCTGTAGAGGATGAGATTGCTGACTCTGTATTTGTGCAGGTAACCTTCCTTATTATGTAAGTATTTTTGTTATGTAAATCATAAATATTCTCTATGGGAAACGATATTTCTTGAGTTGGAAATATGTACGGGACTAACTCTCCTATTGAGAATTTTTTTTTTCATATAGAAGACTGAACCGGACCTTGTTTATGGGGAATCAAGCATGTACCACTTGAACCAACTCCGTTCTTATTATGTAAGTTATTTATTGAGCTGATTTCTTTTTCTGTACATTTATATTTAAATCAATCTTTAGCCAAGCTAGTGATTGAAGCCTTAGAAAACTTGAGGTTCTGGATGAATTTCATCGACACCCCATAGGGTTTGTTCGGTTGAAAAATAGTGGAGGTGAAAGAAAAAGCTAAGTGTACTTGTTTGGAAAATTTTTAGGGTGAAGAGGAAGAATGAGGTATATTCACAATTTTACTTAACTCTACAAAATCCTTTCAACCTTTATTTTGAAGTTCTGCAATTCACAGATTCTGATGTGATGGGAAACCAAGTTAGGATCTAAATCGAAACAATATTGTTGAGATATGATATTGGCATGTTAGTTTATTAATATATAAAAAGATTAAAAAAATCATTATTTATCCTAATATAATTTAACCCTCCAATTACTTTCTTGTTTTCTTGATCTCAATCTTTTGTTGTTTTATGTATTTTGAAGAACTGAAATAGGGTTCAGATTGGTCTTTGAAAACTTTCTTGACCGTGTATATTTACATTGATCTTTTCTTGCCTTTCTTGCATGTAAAATTTCCTAAACTCTCATTACAATCTTTCATTCCAAAGACACTAGAGGGTGTTAAAAATGCTTAGGAGAATGTACAATGAATAACAAGTGGGAAGGAAGGACAATGGAGATTTATACTATCAGATCATTACTGGACTTAAACATGCTCTATCAAGAACACAACCATCCCTACGAAATGACCAGCAAAAGCAGAAATCAAATCCTACAGCAGATTCATGTGCCATTTCTGACGGAAATCTAACCTCTTAGAGAGTGAATGCGGAGTCTCAATTCAGTGAGGACGAAGATATTAAACGGGATTCTGAAGAGAATTCATTCTCTGAAAGTGAAGTAGATGCTCCTATTGATAAGAAAGCTGCTAGAAAAGAAGCTAGGGAAGAGAATAGAAAGAAGGTCAAAGCGGAGAAGAGAGAAGCACGAAAAAAATAAAGTCCCCAAAAGAAAGAAAAAGTTTGTACCCTTAATGCCAGATAAGCAGAAGCTATCTGTAATGTTTGAGTATCAATTTTTCTGGTAGTTTGGATTTTTTTGATACAAGTTATAATGCAGCAGGTATAAACAGAGCAATTTTGTTCAGTCATACGATTGATTAGGAGACATTAGAAGATTTGTGACACGACAGAACATGGTCCCTGGCCCTTGGGTTTTGTAAGCATTCCATAGACAGTTTCTGCAATATACAACATCACTTGGTTTTTTCTATATAGTCTCACTATTATTTCTGTTAAGTGTATAATGGAATTAACTTTATGATATACATAGTCTTTGTCTATTTAATTTTATAAATCCTTCAATTTTGTTGTTTTCTTTAATTAAACTATGACAATATGCATTTTTTTTAGTTTCTTAACGTGTTTATATACAATTGAGATGATTATGCAACTTTTGCCTTTTTTTACCATATGGCGTTTTACTGACTATTTAGTGTTGGTTTGCTTTAATGTTCTAACAGTAAAAATTGATTATTGAAAACGTAAAAGGAAATCACTTCTATGAAATTTGCATCGTACGTAACTTTTAGCTATCGATTTTAAAATCAATTTTATTTAATTATAAATTAAACAGACATTTACTAAATCAAGATTGGTTCATAATTTATTAACTTTAGTTTTACGTGCCTCTCTCTTCTCATTTAACTATGTTGTTGCTTCTTTTTCACCTTCTCCATTGCTTCTTTCTCTTTTTCCTTTCTCGTGTGCTTCTTCATTCTTTTACATCTTGTGTTCCTACCCTATTTTTGTCTTTTTGCTTGAGCATATGGGGAAGGAAAAACAAATGAAAGGGAGGGATTGACACACGTGTCCGATAGATGCAAGCCACACTTTAAATAGCCTTTCAAGGAATATGACAATTTTTTGGTACTTGACTAGGGTATCTACCACCGACAGCAGTGACTAACAATGTAGTTAAAATCGACGATTTTACACGTAAAATCGCGATTTTACGATTTTTTTTCAGGCTGAGCGATTTCGTGCAGGTGAAAGATCGTAATCGTGCGAGGATCGTAAAATCGCCGTGTAAGATCGTAAAAACGATGGGATCGATCGATCCCACCGAGTTAGCTAACCTGCCAAGCTTAAATTCCATTTTACGATTTGTGCCCTAATTCTTCTTCGACAACGCCTTTCTTCTTCTTCTCTGTTGTGATTGTGCGCGTTTCTTCTCTGCAGCTGCTTCGTCGTCATCTGCGCGCATCTTCTTCTGTCTCTGCGTCGTCTTCTTCTCTGTTGCTGGTGTCGCATCTGAGCGCGTCTTCTTCTCTGTAGCTGCTTCATCTTCCTCTGCGCGCGTCGTCCTCTGTCTCTGCTTGTGCGTCGTCTTCCTCTGTCTCTGCTTGTGCTTCGTCTTCCTCTGCGTCGTCTTCCTCTGCTTGTGCGACTGCAGACTGCAATGGTTCGTTTTCTGTTCTCTAAATCTTGTGTCTTCTACTATGTTTATGCTGAATAAAAAATTTCTTCTCTGAATTCGTTTTCTGTTCTGCTGTGTTTAGACTTGAATTCGTTTTTCTTCTCTGAATTCGTTTTCTGTTCTCTAAAACTTGTCTCTGTTTTGTTTGTTCTCTGTCTCTGTTTATGCTAGAGTAGACTACTACTGCATTTTTCAGTGTGTTTTCTGTTCTGTAAAATGGCCTCTGCTTCTGGTGCTGCTGGTGGATTTGTTCCTCCTGGTAGAGACAGCTCTAGGGTTGTTTAACTTTCAAGACTTGTTTATGGCTTGTATTTGGTTATTTTCCTATATTATGTTTGACAATGCAGTTTGAATTTAAGCCTTGAAGGATTTAATTTCTCATTTACAGGTATTTTGTATGCATATATATGAATTTATATGCATACAACATATATATAAATATGAATTAGGTTTTTTGTAGGATCTTACGATCCGTGTTACGATCCCACGTTCTACGATCTTGGGACCCCTTTCCGATCCTGAGTAAGATCTCGATCTTAACTACTTTGGTGACTAATCCCCTCGCTGGTTTGTAGGCACCTCGATGGGTGGGACAGTTGGCCCTGGATTTTAAAGGAGCTGCATGCCCAAGGCGGGAAGAAATATGACAATTTCAAAAGGTAACATGTAAATCATTTTCTATTCATTTCTTTGTTTTCTATTTCTGTTCAGTCACAATTTGTTAAGCACAAATTACATATTACTTTGTGTTGATTTAGCTAACATGAATCACATGATAAATTGTATTCATGAGCACAAATGTGGCAGTAAAGTTTTTGGTTAAACAAAATGAATAAATGGTATGTGCACTATCCAACCTAAACATTTGTTCCATTTTTAGTGTCCTAAAAACTTGAGGGGCATCCTAAACATATGTTCCATTTTGAGTGTCCTAAAAACTTGAGGGGCATCGTAGCGAGAACATCCAACTGCATTTTGTGCACTTTTGTTGTTGTTATAAATTTTCTTTAGTAATAAAATATTTTCATATGTGAGCTTTGTCGGGATATCTTCATGTGAGCCTTGCTATGCTAATTTGTTTTTTAGCCTTCATGATTTGATTCTTTTCATTAACTTTGGTAAATTAATTGTTAATGAAACTATTATCTTCTTGCCTTCACTTTTCGTTCATAACTTTGATAAGTTAATTAAGTTAGGAACAGTGTAAAGTGAAGGCAAGAAGCCAATATTTTAATTAACAATTAATTTATCAAAGTTAATGAAAGGAATGAATCGTGTAAGTTTCAAATCGTGAAGGTTAAAAAACAAGTTAGTATGGCAAGATTCATGTGAAAATATCCCAGCAAAGCTCACATATGACATAATATTTTAATTAAAGAAAGATAATAATAATAATAATAATAATAATAATAATAATAATAATAATAACAACAACAATAACAACTAGCGTATAGACAGACACTGTCGTGCCTGTCTATCCGCATTTTTTATTGGGGGGAAAGACATAAAATTTGCTTTGTATACATTTAAATATAACCATAATTAATTTGGATGAATTAATTAGAACTATATATAACTTTTTAAATTAAATTAAATTAATCACAATGTAAAATGTAAATCAAGTTTATATGCATTTAAAAGTAAATAAATATAATTTATATTCAATAAGTAAATAAATATAAAGAGCTAAAATAAAAGAATAAATGATATCTGCATTTAAATCAATCTAAAATAGTATTTTTATTTACAATTCTCATTATTATGTCAACTTTATTTCTTCCTTAATTAGGAGACAAAATAATGAATATATATCATAAACATAATGAATATATATTGAATATAAGTAAATAAGTAAATATAATGAATGTTGAATATAAGTAAATAGTCAGGTCTATACTTCAAAACAAACAGGAAGAATTGATAATACAAAGTAAAACATTTAGAAGGACTTGAATTTAAACGGTATGTTATTTGACATGATTCATAATAGTATATCATGACTTCATTTGATCCTTGTAGCCAACCCCACCTTATAGGAAAAAACTTTGGTGGTTGTTGTTAAGGTTGTAAAAAAAATTAAAAAAATCTCAACAAATAAGGGAAGAAAACAACTTCAATAATGTTTAAGAGCTCTATACCAAGAACTTCCCGTATCATATTTCTCTCAAGCCGAAAGCCATCCCCAAACATTTTAAATAAGAAATCTTTTATGTCCTGGTGAAGCTGATCATGCTTTAAAATATTTGGCTTGCTTTTTTCACGCCAGATTCCAATCATCGACAGCTCCTTCGCGTCCAACTTAATTGGCTTAGTCATATCGTAAGACCCATTTGCTGATGGCATGGGTTTGACATACTCCTTACCAATAAGGCTTGAAACACTACCTACTGAAACTGGGGGAACTGTACTGGAAGAGGTTCTGGACCTATGGGCCTTAAGATTCTGGACCTACTGAACCAGTTCCAGAACCTTAAGGTCCTGGACCTATGGGCCTTAAGGTTCTGGACCTACTATACCAGTACAGTTCTAGGTTCCAGAACCTTAAGGTTCTGGACCTATGGGCCTTAAGGTTCTGGATCTATGATATATATTCATTATTTTGTCTCCCAATTAAGGAAGAAATGAAGTTGACATAATAATGAGAATTGTAAATAAAAATACTATTTTAGATTGATTTAAATGCATATATCATTTATTCTTTTATTTTAGTTCTTTATATTTATTTACTTATTTAATATAAATTATATTTATTTACTTTTAAATGTATATAAACTTGATTTACATTTTACATTGTGATTAATTTAATTTAAAATGTTATATATAATTTTAATTAATTCATTCAAATTAATTATGTTTATATTTAAATGTATACAAAGCAAATTTTACGTCTTTCCTTCCAATAAAAAATGCGGATAGACAGCCACGACAGTACCTGTCTATCCGCTAGTAATAATAATAATAATAATAATAATAAAAGAAGTATAGAAAATGTTTTTGGAGGTTCCCAATATAATGTCCCTCAAGTTTTAAGGATACTAAAAAATGGAACACATGTTTAGGTTGGATATTGCACATACTAGTTGTTCATTTTGTTTATAAAAAAAGCTTTGTTGCCATATTTGTGGTCATGAAAATAATCTATCATGTGATTCATATTAGTTAAATCAACACAATTTTATGTACTTATCAATTTGTGTTTAACGGATTATGACTGAACAAACATAGAAAACAAAACTGAATAGAAGATGGTTTACATGTTACTTGTTTGAAAGTTGTTGTTGAAATTGCCAAACTACTTGAAGTGTGGCTTGCATCTATCGGACACGCTAGCTTGTAGATCCCTCTTTTACATTTGTTTTTCCTACTCCATATCCTCAAGCAAAATGACGAAAATAGGGTTGGAACACAAGATGCAAAAGAAGCAAAGGAGAAGGAAAAAGAGGAAGGATCAATGGAGAAGGAAAAGGAGAAAGGAGAAAAAGAAGCAGCAACAAATAGTTATACAAGAAGAGAGGCGCGTAAAAATAAAGTTGGTGAATTATGAACCAATCCCGATTTAGTTAGTGTCTGCTTGATTTATAGTGTTAGATAAAATTGATTTTAAAATTAATTATTAAAAATAAATTATGCATGAGTGCAAATTTAATAAAAGTGATTTCTTTTTATGTTTTCAATAATCAATTTTCACTAAAAAATCCCCGCTGGGAGAGCTAGCCCCACCATGATGTGGATGTTCCCGGCTCGAACAAGATTGCCTCCCATGGAGGATACCTGTGGTCAAACCAAAAAATAATCAATTTTCACTATTTTAGAATATTAAAGCAAACCAGCACTAAATAGTTAAGAAAACACCATTTGGTCAAAAAGGCAAAGATTGCATGCATTTACATGAGTAGAAACCCCATTGTATATACACACGTTAAGAAACTAGAAAAAATGTATATTGCCATAGTTTAACAAAAAAAATACAAAATTGAAGGATTTATAAAATTAAATGGACAAAGACTATGTATGTTATAAAATTGATTCCATTATACACACTTAACAGAAATAGTAAGGCTATACAAAAAAACCAAATAATGTTGTATATTGCAGAGACTGTGCATGGAATGCTTACAAAACTATAGGGCCAGGGACCAGGTTGTGTCATATATCTTCTAACCTATCCTCATAGATAGTATGACTGAACAAAATTGCTCTGTTTTATATCTGCTTTATTTTAACTTCTATCAAAAAATCCAAACTATCAGGAAAATTGATACTCAAACATTACAGATGGCTACTGCCTATCTGGTCTTACGGGCCTTAGCCAACTTTTTCTTCCTTTTCTTCACAGCCTTGGGGACTTTATTTTTTCGTGCTTCTCTCTTCTCCTCCTTGATCTTCTTTTTATTCTCTTTCCTAGCTTCTTTTCTAGCAGCTTTCTTATCAATAGGAGCATCTACTTCACTTTCAGTGGATGAATCCTCTTCAGAATCCCTTTCAGTATCTTCGTCCTCAATGGATTGAGACTCAGCATCACTCTCTAAGATGTTAGATTTACTGTCAGAAATGACACATGAATCTGCTGTAGGATTTGATTTCTGCTTTTGCTGTTCATTTCGCGGGGATGGTTGTGTTCTTGACAGAGCATGTTTAAGTCCAGTAATGGTCTGATAGTATAAATCTCCAGTGTCCTTCCCACTTGTTATCCGTTGTACATCTTCCTCAGCATTTTTAACATCCTCTAGTGTCTTTGGAATGAAAGACTGTAACAAGAGTTTAGGAAATTTTACACATAAGAAAGGCCAGGAAAGATCAATGTGAATTATATGTGATAAACGGTCAACAAAGTTTTCAAAGACCAATCTGAACCCCATTTCAGTTCTTCAAAATATATAAAACAACAAAAGATTAAAAGCAAGCTCGTATCTACAGCTTTGGAAAGAAAATAAGAAAGTAAATGGAGGGTTAAATTAGAATATAGATAATGAATTCTTTTAGTTTTTTTTATATAGCAATAAACTTCTATGGCAATATCATATTTCAACAATATTATTTTGATTTAGAACCAGTTAAGTAACTTAGTTTCCCCATCAAAATCCGTGAATTGGGGAACTTCAAAATAAAGGTTGAAGGATTTTGGAGTTAAGTAAAATATACCTCATTTTTCCTCCACCCTAAAATTTTTCCAAACACGTACACTTAGCGTAAGTTTGGTTGAGGTGAAATGGGAGAGAGAATTAGCAGAGACAGAAATAGAGCAAAAATTCCTATCCACCCTTGTTTGGTTAAGTGACGAAACACTGAAGAGAGATTTGCAATCTGTGGGTCCCATAGCTTTTTGCAATCTCTCTTCTTATGCAGAGAAAAAGAGGTGAGAGCGTTGCTTTTAGTTACTTTTCCAAATATAATCCTGTTTTTAATTTAAGTTTTGGCATGCATACTCTGTTTGATACTTTGATTCTTTGTTTTTTTTCAATTATTCTCATTTAAACCGTTGATCATTAAATAATATATAATAAAACATAAATATATTAAAATAATTAATAAATTAGATTATAATAATATATAATAAATTTTAAAATTATTGAAGTTATAACTTATTATTTTTATTGATAATTATAATTTAAGTTATTATAATTGTGATAGGGACACTTTTGTCAAATTCTATTTTTTTCCTACTTTCTCTCTTCCCATTTTCTACTCAACCAAACGAGAGGAGGGAGAGAATTACACCTTTTTTTTTTCTATTTCTCCACTATTTCTCTCAAACCAAACAATCTATTAATCAACTCTATTTCTCACCACTTTCTCTCTTACATCCAAACATAGTGTTAAGCATTCCTTTCACTCCATTATTTTTCAACCAAACATACCCTATAGGGTACGGATGAAATTCATCCACAACCTTAAGTTTTCTAAGGCTTCAATCACTAGCTTAGCTAAAGATTGATTTAAATATAAGTACAGAAAAAGAAATTGGCTCAGTAAAAAGCTGACAGAATAAGGAAGAATACCTGCACAAATACAGAGTCTGCAATCTCATCCTCTACAGATACATCTCCTCTCGCCAAAATTTTTTTTTGCACCTAGAAATTTTTGAAGACCATAAAGATCTCTTTTAAGTTGTATAGAAATGTAAATAATACTACACAAATGACAAATACCTCTTCCAAATAACTATCGACCGCATCATCAGCAATGGATGCATCAACAATAAAATCAAACAGTTCTCTTATTGTCATGACAGCTACACCATGCTTTTTAAAGAACTCCTGCAACCAAAACAACTACTTAATCAAATTTTTTCCTTATTAGCCCCACAACACAAAAGGAAGAGGACAAGAAATATGTAATCTATAGCTAGTGCACACAAGTACTTACAGATATATGAACACAATCCTCACGCAGAAAATCAAGAGCATGAGGATGGTCGGGATCAACAGCTTGGGAAACATCAATAATATACAAGTGACCCTGACAAATAAAGAACAAACAAATTAACCATTGACAAAGAGACATTCAATCACTGATATAACAGGCAAAGGAGTGTTTACCTCAAAATAAAGTATATTATATTCACTGAGGTCACCATGCACCAATTTGCACTTTTGATACAATGTCCGCATTGCTATAATAATCTGAAATATAAATGCTCATATAATGTCAACCTTAAAAATTGGCAGAAAAGACTACAACTTAGCACCCTTAGAATTTAGAAACCTATAAGAAATATGTGACAGAAGTGTTTCCATGAGAATCCCTAAATGATACTCCAAAGAGACAGTGTAGACTGTAGACTTCTCAAGCTTTAACCACACAAGTGAGCTTTTAGTAATCATCCTAGATAACAGTCTTCTTAGGAATGAGGACCTATACAGGAACCTTCTATTGATGCATCCCAACAACATACGATCAAGATACCTACTAAAGGACTAATTTCTAACTCCTAAACCATGCAAACATTACTAGACTAGTGTAACACACACCTCAACATAGCCTTCCCGTAGCTTGTCCAAAGATAAAGCTGCATCTTTGAGACGAGGAGCAGCCCAACCAGCCTTTCCTGCATGAAACAAATGACCAGAGATCTTCAATTAAAATCTTACTTGAATTTCTTATGCATAAACAGCAGTATGCATCACCAAAATGAGATGATATATGCTATACTACCCTCATTCCTATTTATCTGTCCAATTAGAAGAATTTTTTTGTTTCTATTTATTTGTCCCATTTAGAAGTTCAAGAGAGTACTAATTACCTTTTCCCACTTTTACCCTCAATAAGAGAGATAATGAGTGGAAAAAAATTAATGATTAAAACAGAGATATAAAAGGATATATTAGGGGGAAAACAATAAATTTAATGTAAATCATCAAATTTATTGCATTTCTTAAGTGTTTTCTTGTAATTGGACAAATAAATAGAAACAGGGTCGTAGCAAGAAATTGGTTTTTTCTAGAACTGATAATAAATGTGATCAATATTGGGGGTAACTACTAACTACAAGCAGTTACATCTTCAATATAAGTGAAAAGAGCAAGTAAACTATGCATTACTTTTCTTTCTTTTTTTCTTTATCAATAGTAGACATTTATGCAATGTTATTTGATATAAAAAATAGATTAATTGAGAGAAATCAATACTATTACATTGGAGAAGCATTGGGGAGTACTGTTCACTCAAAATTTTTTTTTTTGTTGTTTTGTTATTGGTCTTTGGGCTTTGCTTCACGGTATTGGCCCGGTCCTTTTGTGTGTGTGAGGAGGGTATGGGGGTTGTCTGGACCCGGTTGTTTTGTTTATTATAGACTCATTGGGTCTATTTGTTATGGAGAGAGAGTGGTAGATTTAGGGTTTCTTCTGTCGTGTCTTTCGTAGCCATAGGGTTGTTTGAGCTGCTGTGTGTCGCTTTGTAGGCTAGCGGTGGCATGGTTTCGTTCTCTGAGGACGCGTGGGTTTGGGCTCATCGTGACAGAGGGAGGTACTACTCTATGGCGTAGATTTCTGCTGGGGGGGGGGGACGCGTGGAGCGACGTCATGTGAATAGTGCCCTGTTGAGTCTATAAACGAAGCATATCAACTTCTATATTCATGGATTCACATCTTACATGTCATTTCTATTGTGTTTTTGAAAAAAAATATTGCAGTTTCTGATTTATTTTTGTGTGTCTTGGTCATTGCATCTAGGGTTCTCATATTTGTTTCATGTTTTTCTATAGGGTTTTGTTTTTTTTTTATTGCCTGTCAGGATGATGTGGTTCTGTTCATAGCTATGGTTGTATTCGAGACTGAAATTAGGGTTTCTCTGTCCAATTTCTTTTGCTTCTCTGATGTATCCTATAAACTTTTGATTCGATCAGATCTTTCCCTTTCCCTTTTCCACGATTTTGGCGGAGAAATTTGCAGGCATCACTTCCGATTCCGTCATTGGTATCGCATAGGGTAGGGTTTTGTTAATTTTGTTTGATTGGGCCATCTGTATTAGTTGGTGATTAGCATTCCTTATTTAGGTTCTACACGTTTAGCATTTATTTATTTGGGGTTAATGTATGGTTCTTTAAGAACCATGTCTCTATATTGTTTATTGGATATATGTAATATATTTTTCCTTAGTGTCTTTTATTGTTCTCATGGGTATTTGTATTTACCATTTTAAGATGATTTGGTTTTTCATGTTTGGGTTGTGTTAAGCATTGTGATTAGTTGTGTTTCTAATTAGCTTGAACCATACAGTTCAATGGTGGACCATATGTATTCGATTAGACTGGCAGAGCTGTCTCGTGAGGTTGACATGGCTTCATTGTAGTAGGGTAACCAAGTTTGCCATATGTGGTAATATCTCAATTCCATTAAACTGTTGTGAACTATGTTGGTCCTGATTTTAGCCAATTGTAGTAAAAATTTTGTGTGTGCTTTAAAAGTGTTTGTGTATGTAACCTTAGTTGTGTTTTATTGAATTCTGTTAAGTACATCCGTCACTGTTTTAATGAGCTTCTTTGAAAATCCTTGGTTTTATATGTACAATTTTAGGTATTTTGTGTTTAGGGTGCATGTTGATCTCATTGATATAATATGTTTAATTTCATAATCATGTTTTGTGCATACTTTCATTTGGTATGTGATTCTTAATCTCCACTGAAAATTATTAGTTGGGTTGTTATGTGATTAGACTATATAGTGAGGTTTGTTTTGTGGGTTTATCAATGTAATAGTTGATATGAAAAGCATCTTTTTGTATTGTGCAGGGTGCATCTCGGGTTAGATGCCAGCCCCCTCTGTGGTTGAATGAGTAATGCTTTATGGGAATTAGTCTCATAGGGCTGTCCCTTCTGGCTGTCCCCTCAGGTTTATCTCCTTGATATCCTATGATACCTCCTCATGAGTTTTTTGTTAGGCATTTTTTAATTTTTGCTATTTGATATGAAAAGCATCTTCTTGGATTGTGCTCGGTGAGTCTGGGGTTAGATACCAGCCCCCTCTATGGTTGAATGAGTAATGCTTTATGGGGATTAGTCCTCAGGTTTATTTCCTTAATAACCTGTGATACTTTCTCATTAGTTTTTTTATTAGGCATTTTTTAAATTTTGGCTTTCAACTGCTTTAGTAGGGTATGCAAAATTGCCATGTGTAGTAATATCTCCCTTCTATTGAATTATTGTTTTGTATCTGCAATTTTAAGTGTTAGGTGTTTGGGGTTGATCTAAATATTAATACCATGGTACCGTTGTCTTGCTGTTGAGTTAGGACAGATGAAGTTTGGTTTAATATGTTAATTTTCATAATCATCTATTTGTGCATGGATTTCTTTGGTATGTGGTTTTAAATCTGAATTGAAATTATTGGTTTGTGTGTCATTCTGTGATTAGGTTATTTAGTGAGGTGTGTTTTATGTGCTCAACAATTTAATGTCTGATATGAAAGGCATCTTTTTGGATTGTGCAGGGTGCATGTGGGGTTAGATACCTTTGGGTCTAATCTAGCCCCCCTATGGCGGGATGGTTGAGGTTCTATGGTAATTAGTTTGACAGGACAGTCCCCTCAGGTTGACTTCCCTTCACTGTAGTGGTGTTAACGAAGTGTGGGAAGTGTGGTTATATCTCACTTCATCAATTATAGTTAACTATGTGATGATTATGAATGCTTATTTATCCTCTATGGGTTTAGTACATATTTAATAATACCTTAATGTGTTTTGTTGTTTCATGGTTTATTATCTTATGCATTTTTAAAGGTTTTGCTTTTAAATGGTGTAGTTTTGTTAAACTTTAATTTTGATTTGTGCCTTTCCCATTCCAATCATGTGAGTCCTTTAATTATTTTTGTTTTGTTTTGTGATTAGTTGGTTGTGTAATCACCATCAACCATATATTGAATGTTATTCTTTGTCTAGCCATTGGTTGGGTGTATATGTTACCGATGTGTGTGGGGACCTTCCCAGTTTCATTAGACTGACAGGGCTGTCCCTTGAGGTTGACATGTGTTGGTTATAGTGGGGTAACCATATTTGCCATATCTGGTAATATCTCACTTCTCTTAAACTATGGTGAATTCTTTTGGTGATGATTTTACCCAGGTGCAGTGACAATTTTTGGGTGTACTTTGAGAGTGTTTAGGTGTATGTATCATTGGTTTAGCTTCACTGATTTCTTTTAAGTATGGATTTCCTGTGGGTTAATATATTACTTTCACATATTCATCTTTGTGTCTATAACTTTATTTTGTTATCTATGATTGTCATTGTATATTGAGAATTAGTGTGTTTGCACATGATTATGTGGTTATATTATTTAGTGGGGTGTGTTTTATGGATTTATCAGTGTAATATGTGATATGGAAGGCATCTTTTGGCATTGGGAAGGGTACATGTGTAGTCTCACTGTACTGACCCCTGAAGTTTTAAGTTTGATTTGTTTTGTGGTCTCATCAATGGACTATTTTATATCAAAAGTCATCTTTTGGAGGTATGCACTTGCCACTGTATGGGTATGTCACCAAAGTTAAATTATTTGGGTGACGTGAATGGAATGAAGGGGCCTTTTTTGTCAGATATGATTTATGTTCCCCGTGTGGGTGGATTAGTTATATGTGATGGGAAGCACTATATGGGCATATTATCGATGTGTGTGGTGCAACCTATGTGTTAGACGCATCGGTATCTCTGAGTTGTCCCCTCAGGTTCACATTTGTTAATTGTTTTTGCTGGTAACCACATTTAAACTTATTTTTTGTCACTCATGTGATCATTTTAAAAGGTATAATAGATCCCAAAAGGGATTTTTGTTTGTTTCTCCTTTACTGTGTGAGATAGTTATTTTTTTATTCATTGGATGCTATCAGTCAGACATGTCACTTTCTGTTAAAAAATGATGATCTTGGTTGTACCCATACACCTCCTGATTTTATTAGTATGGGATGGGATGAGATATCTTTGTTTTTTTGTTTTCTGATTTTATTATCCTTTTGTTAATGTTAGTTTTATTAGTATTATTGTGAAGGGATGAATATGTACCTATGATTTATATTGATATTTTTAGCTATTGTGTTATTTAAAATGAAAAGGTGTCTTTGCTTTAAGAATTAATAAATTAATCAGTTTTTTTCCCTATGTGAATCTTATTGTATGGCATCTCTGCCTATGCTAATTAAAGATGAGATTGTCTTTGTTTTTTTTTGTATCCTGATTTTATTATCTTCGGAGTCGTGGTGGTGAATTTCAGAGGATACATGAGACTCACACATCTTATATACCTCTCCAATATCCTTTGCTTTTTCCATATGGTGAAAATGGATATATGGAAAACATTGAATTTTGTGCTCGTGATGTTTCCCAAAGAATTGGTAAGAGGTGGCGAATATCACTTCGAGAGTTTATTTCTTTCAGATTGCAAGAAAGATCGATTGAAGACACTAGTTTTAAAAAGCAGGAGATTATTTCAGCAATTTGTCGTTGATTGCTATTCAATGATTGAGTCTCAGCGGTTATCGTATTTGAGGTTGAACCAGGCTTCAATAAGACAGGATTTTTTAAGTGGTATTGAAGAAGCTGTTGACCGAGGTGATATGAGACCTGCTTCAATTGGAGGAAGGATTGTGTTGCCATCATCATTCACGGGTGGTAGAAGGTACATGTTCAACAACTGTCAAGATGCCATGGCTATTTGTAAACGTTTTGGATATCCAGATTTGTTTTTTACTATGACGTGCAATCGTAAGTGGCCTGAGCTTCAACGTTGCCTAGCAGAAAGAGGGTTAAATGCGTATGACCGACCTGATCTTACATGTCGGGTGTTTAAAATCAAATTAGAACAAATGATGGTTGATTTTAAGAAAGGAGAATTCTTTGGCAAAGTTATTGCGGGTAAGTTCTTAATCTTATTGTTATTTAATATAGGGAACCATGACATCCTATGATTTATGAATCAATTTTTTTTTCAGGAATGTACACAATTGAATTTCAAAAGAGGGGTTTACCACATGCACATATATTATTGTGGTTGGATCAGTCTCATAAGCTACAAACTCCTGATATGATTGACTCTGTTATTTGTGCTGAATTGCCTGATCCCTTGAAGTTTCCAAGGTTATTTAATGTTGTTTCATCATATATGATTCATGGACCGTGTGGTGTTAGTCATGGACAGTCTCCCTGCATGAAGAGTGGGAAATGTTCAAAGTATTTCCCTAAACCATTTGTTGATCAAACACATTTTGATAATGATGGTTTTCCTGTTTATCGAAGAAGGAATAATGGTATCACGACTCTAAGAAAGGGTGCCCAGTTAGATAATAGATTTGTTGTTCCCTACAATCCAAAACTATTGTTGAAGTATGAAGCACATATCAACTTGGAGTTTTGTAACAAGTCAAACTCCATCAAGTATTTATTCAAATACATCAATAAGGGGGTTGATAGAGTTACTGTTTCTATTGGGTCTAATACTAATGGTAATGGTACAATTGAGGAAGTTGATGAGATCAAACAATACTATGATTGTCGATATTTATCGCCTTGTGAGTCAGTTTGGCGGATTTTTATGTTTGATATACATCAAAGATGGCCTCCGGTTTATAGATTGACTTTTCATTTACCCAATGAACAAGTTGTGGTCTTTAAGGACCATGAAAGGATTGACAATGTGCTTGGTCGGAGTGTAGGGAAGAAAACGATGTTTTCATCATGGATGGATGCAAATGATAAGTATCCTCAGGGAAAGGGTCTAACATATGGTGAGTTTCCATCTTCATTTGTATATGATGCAAATGAAGAAGAATGGAGTCCAAGACAAAGAGGTTGTGCAATTGGAAGAATGAATTATATTCCTCCAGGGTGTGGTGAAATGTATTATTTGAGGTTGCTATTGAATGTGCAGCGAGGTTGTACAAGTTATGAGCAAATACGAACTGTTAATGGTGTTATTCATGGTACATTTCAAGATGCATGTAATGCACTTGGGTTGCTAGCGGATGATAGGGAATTTATTGATGGCATAATTGAAGCTTCAACCACAGTGTCCGGGGTTTGCTTGAGGAGATTATTTGTTACTTTGCTATTGTCAAATACAATGTCAAAGGCTTTTTTAGTATGGGAAGAAACATGGAGAGTTATGTCAGATGATATTCTATATCAAAAGCGAAGGGAATTACATTGTCCAAGTAAGTTATATTATTGTATTTTTAATATTTTTGTCCACACATCTGCTAATTGTATTATTATAGGTTAAATGTCAAGTAAGTTATATTATTGTATTTTTAATGATTTCTGTTTACACATGTGGTAACTGTATTATTATAGGTTTAATTATCTCGGATGACGATCTTAAGAGGCTTTGCTTGCTTGAAATTGAAAAGATTTTACTTATTAATGGCAAGTCATTGAAGGATTTTGAAGGTATGCCAATCCCTACACAAGTTGATGTTGACCAGTTTGGTAATATATTGATATTCAATGAGTTGAATTATGACATTCATGAAATGAGCACTAGGCATGATGAGTGTGTTGTTTTGTTGAATGACGATCAGAGATTTGTTTATGACCAAGTTAATAGTGCTGTTGATAGTGCAGATGGAGGGTTCTTTTTTGTGTATGGATATGGGGGTACAGGTAAAACGTTTTTGTGGAACACTTTGTCTTATAGGTTGCGGTCGCAACGAAAGATTGTTTTGAATGTAGCATCGAGTGGTATTGCTTCATTATTATTGCCGGGTGGTAGAACTGCACACTCTCAATTTGCCATCCCTTTGTCTATAAATGAAGATTCGTGTTGTTGTATCAAGCAGGGTAGTCCCAATGCTGAATTACTACAGCATACAAGTTTGATAATTTGGGATGAGGCGCCTATGGTAAGTAAGTGGGCTTTTGAAGCTTTTGATCGTACCATGCGTGACATTATGAGATTTCATGTGGATGATAGCATGGATAAACCATTTGGTGGGAAAGTGGTTGTTTTAGGTGGTGATTTCAGGCAAATATTACCTGTTATACCAAGAGCAAGTCAACCCGAGGTTGTTATGGCCACTTTGAATTCTTCGAAGTTGTGGAAACAATGCAAGGTTTTAACATTATCAAAAAACATGAGGTTGCAGGATTGTGAGAGTGCTTTCGCTCGGGATGAGATTAAAGAGTTTGCTGAGTGGATTCTTGCATTAGATAATGGTGATTTGGGTACATATGGTGATGGTGAGACTGACATTGAGATACCTCCAGATTTATTATTGAATTCTGTAGGTAATGCCATTGGAGACGTAGTTTCTTTTGCTTATCCTGATTTGTTGTCAAGTTTTGGCTCCATTGATTTTTTCCAGGATAAGGCAATCCTTGCCCCTACCTTAGATATTGTTCATTCAATTAATGATTATGTCATGTCATTAATTCCTGGAGAAGAGAACATATATCTTAGTTCAGACACTATATGGAAGATAGATGAGGAAATTGGTATTGAAGCTGATTGGTTGACGACTGAGTTCTTGAATGATATTAGGTGTTCTGGACTTCCTGACCATAAATTAGTTTTAAAGGTTGGAGTCCATGTGATGCTGATGAGAAACCTTGATATATCATCTGGGCTTTGCAATGGAACAAGATTGATAGTTAATGACTTGGGATCTAATGTCATTGGAGCAACTGTTATTACTGGCACACATTTAGGGACAAAGGTTTTCATCCCTCGAATGAATTTAATTCCATCTGATCATCTCACTCCCTTAAAGTTTCAACGGAGACAATTTCCACTGTGTCTTTGCTTTGCTATGACCATTAATAAGAGTCAAGGTCAGACATTGTCACATGTCAGTGTTTATTTACCAAAACCTGTTTTCTCCCATGGTCAGTTATATGTTGTTGTATCTCGGGTTAAGTCTCGATGTGGGCTTAAGGTTCTCATATGTGATGACAATTTTAAGTGTTGTAATGTGATAAAAAATATAGTGTACAAAGAAGTCTTTCAAAAAATATAATTTAATGAGGATGTTTAATGCTTTAATCGATTCCTATTTATTTACATCTATTGTGGGTGAAGAATATTTTTTCTTATTAATATATATTTTACTTACATATACTAAAGATACATTTAAAATGATACAAAGTATTTAGATATTGTTGTTATTTATTTAGACTTTTTGAATGAAATATAGAAAATCACATACACAATATTATTAGCTAATTAATCTGGTATTATCCGTGCATCGCACGGGTGTGCGATAGGATACTAGTTGATTACATGTGGACAATCAATCACATTGATCATAGTCATCAGATTATATTCTCAAAATGCAGAATAAAAGCAATACCTATAAATTCCATAACCAGAACGTGTAGCCTGAGAAGATATGGCGTAGGGCACCTAAGTCCTGCTGCCTTTAGTCTGCAATCCAATATAGACAGGGCAAAAGAAAGAAGCAACTCAGGTGAACAAGTAATCAGACTATTTTTCTACTGGAAACAGCCAAAGGAACAAACCCACATATGCATATCAGGAAGTATTCAAAAAGGAACCCCTTTAACAGGGGAGAAAATCAGAAAAATAATACAATAAAAAGAGTAAAAGCTCAAAAAAAAAAAACTGACATGCATAACATTCCCCCTCCAGCTCAGATTAACACTTAATAGGTTTGTTTGAGCTTATTTTCTTTGAGATGTACATTGAATCCATAAAAGATCCCTCGACTATCAGGAAGGATGACTATAGAAGTTCTTGGTTTAAGGTCATCATAGAAGTGTTCTAAGATGAAGAGTGCTAGCAACACAGTCATTGACACTCTTTTCGACACACTATCTATCACCAGTTGCAATTCATTTGGGTCCCATCAAATTATATAGGTTCCCCTCTCAATATGGTGGGACCCACTCCTTATTTGATGGAATTCATGTGAATTTCAGCCAATGATAAAGAATGTGTTATAAAAGAGTGTATCAAAGAATGTGTCGCTAACATTTCTCGATCAAAGATTTGTCATTCATGCTTCAATTCATAGCCTATAGGTAAGGGACTAAGGGGGTTAATAACAAAATCCTCAGTAGTCAGTACAAGGGATGAAGTTGACTGACATGATTACCTTTTTCCTTCAATTATTTTTCCTTTTCTTATTATTTTGATAGTATAACATAGTATATCATATTTCAACAGCATTTTCTATTAGTGATGTGCATAACCAACAAAAAAGGAACCAAAAAAAGGAAAAGCAAACCTCATAAGGTTCCTCATTTCTTTCTCTGCCCATGTTTTTACCATTTTCCTGGGATTATGTCTGCAATATCCATTCCTAAACCGGTAGTCTCCTTGTACATATCTATCTCTATCCCTGATATCAATCAGATCATAAAGTTCAGCCCACAAAATTAAAAAAAATCTTTGGAACAAGAAAATTGGTTTTCATTCAATGTAGTAGAAACAATCTGTGCTGCATTTGTGTTTTGTGTGTATTAAAGGAATTTATCAAAAGAACATGTATCAAGAAAGTTTCAGTAATCCTAAGTCTAGACAGTTCACTATAAATTCTTTAACCTTATATATGACACAAAAACGGAAAGAGAACATAATTTGTACAAATTATCTAACACCAAATATAATTAAGTGAATACTCCCTCAATTCAATCAAAAATAAAAGAGAAGAGGAAATGGATAATAATATCCAGATCCAACCCATGGAAGAAACTTTTTCATGATGAAACAAAAATACTATTACAATTTTGCTTGAATACATGCCCCAGTGCTCTCTTTTGTAATTCTTTCGTAATATTTCGGCCTGCAACATAATCTATAATAATAAAAGAAGCAAAATTAAGCCAGCACTTATAGAACTTACTTAAATACCAGAACAGAAGTTTTGTATACTTTAATTGCAAGTTCTTGACCATCAGCTTTTGTTGCATGATAAACATTTGCCTGTAGAAAACAAGAAGAAAGAAAAAAAACAGAAATATGATGGCTTGATAACATATATAACCAATTATCCACATTGAGTTCTAATAATAGAACCCAAACCAGAAGATCCAAAAAAAACAAAACTGAGATATGTTGAAAAGCATCTAGTGTATCACATACTTCCTTTCCAGTTGAAATGCATCCATTAATATCATGGAACACACCTCTGTTCAGCATTTTGAATAAAACCATGCGCGTTCTAGGATCAATTGCCTGGGGGAGATTATAAAGTTAGCTGCATAATATAATTATAAAAATAAAAAAACAAACAAACAAGCCTCAAATGCCTCAAAGATATATAATAAAAAGAATAAAATAAAGTGTATTAGAAGTTGAGTAGGCAAGAAAATGATAGAAAGGGAGAGAAAATCTCCAAGAGAGAATAAAAATTGTACATTGAACATTTCTGAGAACTGAATACAAAGAACTGAAGTGTCTCTGAAATGCAGAGAACTAGTTATTTATAAGGAGGGCCTAACAGTCATGGCAGTTAGAGATGTCTGAATTCGTTGTAACAGATAAGAGCAACTGATAAGCTTCTGTTATAACTGACTATTTCAGTCAGTTATAGACTTATAGCAGAATCTGTTGCAGAAAGTTATTACAAGCTACACTATAGTTGTTACATCACATGTGCAGCATAGTATAATATACTGTAGAAAAAAATGAAAAAGGAAGCATGTAATAAAAATAAATTGAGCTGGTGAAGTCAAATGATTATACTTTATAATTAATGTAACCAGGTGAGAAGAGAAATATATTGTATAACTTCTTTTCTTTCTGAGTATCAAACACTGTTTATAAAGGAATACACAAAATTTAGGTACTAGATTTTATAAAACAGAATCACTTACCTGCTCAACAGTGGCTCGGTCTGCTTTCTCAGTAGTTTTGGTTTTACCAATGGCCATCTCCCTTACACTTTCACGGATTGCTGTTGTCACATAGTTAGACATGCCAACATTCATCCTCCCTTCCCACTCCTGCACCACCAGGTGTCTAGCTTAAAACTAGAAACAAACAAACAGATTCCACAAAGCCCATAAACATATAAATCACCCCAAAACTGAAAAATCAAACTAAAATCATCCGAAAACTGAAAAATCAAACTAATTCATATCAAAGAAACACTTGAGAGTCAATAAATAGAAGTCACAAGTCAAGACCACGAACTACACATACAAAAACAGCTACCACAGCAATTCAAAACTCAATTTCTTTTTATGGAAAATCAACTAATATGGAAACTGGAGGAAAAACTAATAGTGAATTAGCATGATCGAGCACATTGATTGGCCTCAAAAAAAAAGGTTTTCAAGTCATACATTGGGATGGGGTACTACAACACCCATGTTCCACCATTGACCCTGACTCCTGAGGAACACCATGGTGAACCCGGCTTAGTACACCCAACACACTCCTTACCAGGCTGAGATATCTCAAGGGCATCTTGAATACTTTCTGAATTTTCAGACCATGATTATGGATCTTATTGGCTTGCCTATGTCCAATGGTATTATGGGGAGTTCATTAAGAAAGCTCATGCTCATGAAGTTAAGGTTGTTACGGCAACTGATCTCTTGGCAGTTGGCACCGACTGTGTTGAAGCCTCCTGGTGAGCTAGGGGTAGACATGTTCTTGGCTTGGCTCAGAGATTTGGGGTTCCAATGGGTTATTGAAAGAAAAGAGAGAGGAAGAATGGTGCGAGAGAGTAGAGAGTAAATCTGAATCTGAAATTTTATTGATTGTGTTAAAAAATGAAAATTACAACAGCTGAGCCTATTTATGTCTCAAGTCTTCTTTAAGAGGCTTTCATATTTCATATAGTTACAGGACATTTTAGGCAGTTAAGCCTTCTAGCTAACTATAACTATAACTGTAAGCTTCTAGACCCTAGCTATAAGTTATAACTAACCAGGGGAAATCTGAACCGCCACACATACAACAACAGCTACAGCGAGGAAATCAAGTTCACCAACCAAAGGCACTCAAATTATCCCAAAGTTGAAAACAATAATAACAATAACATTGAAATTAGCATGCTTTATGAAAAAACACATAAAAATTCCACATTTAATGGATAAATGAATTTATAAAAAACCCTTTTGAAGTGCATAATGGGATGCCCATTTGGGATTTCAGAATTCTGCATGCATGTCAAGGATAAGAGAAGGAGAAAAAGGTGTTTGAAGAATGGAACCTCCAAGGGGGAAGCTCGAATGTGATGGGAGAACTTTTGGTTGCGATTGGAGAGAGGTTGGAGTGAGGAGGAATGGAGGTGGTGGCCGCCATGGGCGTTGGGGCGCCAGCAACTGAGGGAAAATGAGACCGACCCATCCAACACTTCACCCTCGTCCTTGGAGTCCAACCAGTCCAACGCTTCCCCGAATTCCGAATCCGAAGAACATGAAAACTCAACCTCTTCCTCTTGTCCCTGTTCTTCTTCTGGTTCTTCGTCTTCATGTTCTGTGTGATGGTGTTTGTGTTCGACCTCCTTGTCCATTGTTGATTGTGCCAACAAGCAGAGCAGAGGGATGCGAAGAAGGAAGGCAGTGTTTTGGAGGTGATTAGGGTTTAAAGTTCAAACAGCGGAGGACTCAGGTGAAAAAAAACAAACAAAAAAACAAAGCAAAACAAAACAAAACAGAGTCCATAGGCTTGTTAATGCAAGTGCTAGAGTGCTCATAACCTGTGTTTGACAAGATTAAGGGTGTGTTTCGTCCTGCGTTTGGAACCTTTGAACTTGAGTTTAGAGCAGTCAAATTTGAGTTAGGGAGATTTTGGTGTTGTTTGGATTGACATCAATTACTCAAGTCTGGAGCTAAACTTGAGTTTATGTAGAAGCAAGAATTTGTAGCTTCTGCGTTAACATAAACTTGAGTTTGGTGGCACAATTTTTCTGTTTCATTTTTTACCCTCTCCACCCATGAAATCTATATCTATATAACAAATAAAGACATGTCATTTTTAGTAATTATACCTGCAAACATGATTTATAAAATCTAAACCAAACAACATTTACTTTCTTAAACTCACGTTTGCAACAAACTATCCAAACAAGAAATCACGTTTATATAAACTCAAGTTCGCTTCAAATCACGTTCAATAAATCACGTTCATCTAAACTCAAGTTTGCAAACGTCAATCCAAACACGCACTAAGGGTGACAAAAAAATCTGAGTAACGAAAGTAGCACATCGTTTGGTGACTCTCGGGAACCATGAAATTTTGTAATTTACTTTTTTAAAATAACATTTTAATCTATACTTTAATAAAAAAATATATATTTAGTCTTTCACTTTATTAAAAACATGCACTTTAGGTAAAGTGCATGTTTTTAATAAAGTCAAGGACAAAAGTGCTATTTTAAAAAATTCGCAGATGAAACTGCATGGTTCCCAAGAGTCCGGACCGATGCACTAGTTTACTCCAAAAAAATCTCTATCGTAATTGGTATATACCTACGTATAGGAATGTCGGGGCGGGGCGAAGACTGGTAGTGCACTACCCGTATCCATACCCGATAAAATTAACGAGTACTCATGTGGGTAGCGGGTATCCGCAGGTATTCATGTATCCATTAATATTTAAGAATTTAAATTTTATAAAAGGAAAGAGAAAATATTATATAATATATTATAAATATCATATTATATATAAATAATCATTATATAATACCATTACATGTTAATATATTAAAAACATCATCATAAAATAATATAAAATAAATTATATTTCATCATAAAATAATAAAAAATTCCAATATTCAAATATATTTAATAGAAAAATATGTTTTAATAAGAATGCGTGTACCTGTGGGCGGGTAGTATAATATTTGTTCCCACCCATTATATAAATATGTGGGTACCTATTATCCACATATATCCACGAGTACATGTTTTTTTTATATCCATATACCCACGGATATATCACAATGGGTAACCGCATATTTATTAAATAGGTAGGAATAAATATTATACTACTCGTCCCACAAACATAATCATTAAAATATGTTTTTTATTAAATATATTAAAATATTAAAAAAATTATTATTTTATGGCGAGATAAAATTTATTTTTTAGTATTTTATACTGATATTTTTTTAATATATTAACACATAATGATATTATATAATATCAATTTATATTATATAACACTTCTTCTCGTTTTTTCTATAAATTTTAAATTTTTAAATATTAATAGATACTCATGAATACCCGCATGGGTACTCGTTAATTTTAGCAGGTGTAGAGGAGAGGGCTATCAACGATATGTAGTTGCCCGCGGTAATATTGAGATATGGACATGGTTTTGGAAAGGAGAGGACTGTCTGTTAGATGGAACGGCCCCGGGGAGAGGCCACCCTTCGGAGGAGAAAGCTATCAGTGAGATGGAGCCTCTTGTCAGTTCTATCATGAGTGATCTCTATTTCACATGATTTATATTTTACCTAACGTATTTTACTTTCAGAATTACTTATTTAAGCTGACATATGTTAAATTGTTATTGCTCTTGACATGATGAAAGAATTACAGGCTCATGGATATTGGATACAAGTTTATTTGAAATTGTTGGATTTACTAAATTCACTTGTATAGCAAGTTTGTATTGATAAGTAAATGTTATACCTAGACTGATTTCTATTAAACAACTCATGCGTTAGTGTGTTTCCCTTCTAGTTCATGGTGGTTGTTAGGCACTCACTAAGTCTTTGTGACTTACCCATTTCCATTGTTTTTCAACCAGATTCCTTGGCAGCTGAGTAGAAGGCTGCTAGCAGTCTAGCTGGTTCAGCTTTGTTGTTTATTCATTTTGGTAGGCCTCCTTTATGTTGATGGTCATTTGATGTATTTTGATTATATGTATATTCTGCAACTATAGGGAGTCTAGTTATGGATTTATGTTGAGATATATATTTGATGTTTATTAGATAAATATTATGTTATTGGAAACTCTGACCGGATATATATATATATATATATTATTGGCAGGGTATCAGAATTTTTGGGATGTCCAAAATATAGGGGAGACTCTATCAAAATTTATGTAAAATTTGGGAGCATGTTTATTTTGGAAATTTTTTTGTAAAGTATTGTAAGTTATTATTAAGCTTTCCAGGCTAACGGCATTAGTCTATGCGTCGGTCACGACCTTGGATTTGGGTCGTGATGTGTATACTATACATTAATTGTTATATGGATTTCATCCACTATTTACAAATTGCTCCTTACTAAAGATTTCGTTAAAATTAACTTTGGGGGATAATAAGTTTAGATGTGGGTACTTTTCTTGGGTTGATGAAGAAGGTGATGTCATTGCAACTGATGCAAATATAGGGGATGACTTTTGAAAAATGAAGCTTTTAACAAAGATTGACAAATTGCAAATTGAGCTTAAGGGATTAAGGATGAGTGTGAGAGTACTTTGTATTTTCTAGTTGGTAATAGACATATTGAAGTTGATCTAATACAAATAACAAATTTTTTTTAAACTCTCACTGAGTAATAACCTCGTAAATTAGACCTAAACACCCTAATCAAGGGACCCATGAAACCTTTAAAAAAGAAAAAACTTCTCTCACAGGACCACATATTCCTTACATGTAGAGTTATTTTACAGTAAAAAAAGTATACTTTTTACAACAATACAAGAAAACGAAAACAGGGATGAAACACGCACCTATGTTAACGTTCGATTCAGGTTGGTAAAAGAAGAATCTTCAAACCGAAAATCACCAAACATTCTCCTCAGCACGATCGCACAATAAATGCATAAGTGGTTATGGAGGTTTCTTGTAGTTAGGGTTTTAACTTTGGTAGTTCACTAAGGTGTATGAGAAGGGAAGGTAAAAGGGGGGAGAAATTTGGTGTTTGATAAAAACGTTTCTACGACTTTATTTTTGTCTTTGTTTATACGACCTTCATTTTTTGTCCCTGTCCTCCAAGAAGGAAGCCACATGGGTTGTCAA
Source organism: Sesbania bispinosa (assembly GCA_026901365.1). Lineage (NCBI taxonomy): Eukaryota > Viridiplantae > Streptophyta > Magnoliopsida > Fabales > Fabaceae > Sesbania > Sesbania bispinosa. The sequence continues at coordinate 363,073 of QLOH01000709.1, read as the reverse complement.
CATGTCATTTAACGTGTCACACAAGCATTACCGGCGTCGTTAAGTAATTTCTGTTAATAGAAGGACTAACTTGATAGACGGAAAATAGTTTCAAGGATTGACTTTTAGTTTTTGACCATTCAAGGACCAACTTGATAATGAGTAACACTTTCATGAACCAAATTAATGATTTTTTGAAGAAAAAATCCTTAAAAAAGGTAATTATTTAAGGAATGATTTTATTTCACTTTTATACAACTTGTTGACTTTTACTTCATTAATAGGAGTCGGATTTTTGGTTGGTTTAAAATCTATATTTAAACCAACCATCCATAGATATTTCAGATTTAAAAAATTATTTTGAATTCAAGAGTATTAAAATTATTTGTTAATATTCTAATTTTAAAAAGTACATGATTATTATATTCTTTTATCATCTTTTATTAATTGTTTCTTTTAAAAATATAAAAAAATTACATGTTTCAATTCCTATTTTTCATGTTCGGATAAGATTTAAAAAAATAGTGGAAAAGAATTCTTGAATTTATTTATTGTTTAATATGTGTTTAGATATTTAAGCATAATATATATGCCATAAATTTAATTATTAAAAAAGTATATAAAGAAAATAAAATTTAGAAATTTTATCTGTGTTTTTAGTAGTGAATTGCTAGAGATAAATACAATGGTAAAATGTTTTTCGTCCTTGTATTTTTTGTCAACTTTAGTCTTCTTCCCTATCTTTTAAAACATTTGTTTTATCTCCATATACTTTTAAAATACCTTAACCATAGTCCCTGACGTTGATTAGCTTTTATAAGTTGATATATGTTGAATTCAAGTGCTTAATAAATGGATTAAGCATCCACATGAATTAAATGTGATCCAACACTAAAGGGTAATGTGGGAAGTCTATTAAATATGTCAATAACTTAACATGGTTAATTAACGTTAGGGACTACTATTAAGGTGTTTTAAAAATATAGAGATATAAAACAAAGGTTTTAAAAGTCAGGGACGAAGACTAAAGTTGACCAAAAATACAGGGATGAAAAATATATTTTACCCTAAATAAAAATAGTTGTTTTATTTGAATTTGACATGGAGATATAAGGGTTATTTTGTATGAATTTAAATGTAATATTTTTTTATTTCATATGGATTACATATATCTATAATATTACAGGAGACTTCTAGGGTGGACCACCATATTAGGTGGTCTATGGGTGGACCATGATTTTAACTTATTGAAGCAGGTAAATTATTTTTATCATATTTATTTTATATCCCTTCTATTATTTATGCTAAGAAGGTTAGTTATTCAAAAACGATTTCTTCTGCATCATTCGCAAATCTTCCCCAAACCATTAACTCATGAAAACGCAATAGGAGGTGCATTGCAGCCACATTGCACCAAGATACCAATCGTGAAAAGCGACATAACCCTAAGCGAAGACCCTGTATCGCACCAAGATACTAATCGCGAAAAGCGACATAACCCCAAGCGAAGACCCCGTCTCTATCTCAAATTTTCTTACGAAAAGCGGCATAGAGGAATCGTTCTTCTTCGACCAATTGGAACTCTGCTCTAGGTGGGTACCTTATCTCCAAAATCTGAATCAAAAACCCTAACTTATTTTCGTTCAAGGCCGAAAATCCATTGGGTGAAAATGGTTATTGTTTTGAATGCAGGACAAGAAAACCTCACATGGTATTTTTGACCCAAGCACCAAGTGATATTTGCATACGTATTCAGGATTTGGAGTAACAAGTGAGTTTTCTTATCTCTGTAAACATACTCATGGCCTAGAAATTCACAAATTCCATTTTTTCCATTGTGAAACATTAGATATGTCAATACCTACCCTTCTCCATATGATATGTGAATTCTTATAATTTTCATTATCCCTCTCTTGATAAAGTACACTTGTGTGGTTGCAATAATTTAAATTTGATATTCACATGTTAAGTTTGGCTGAGTGGATTGTCACCGGAGCATAGAGTTTAAGTATATTATAAGGTGTTGTCAATTTTGGTATGTGGGTGTGATTCAATTTTGTCAATTTATCACTTTGTTATGGAGAAGCCGAGCAAGGAACGATCTATTGTTTGATATTTAGAGAGTTTGTTGGACTAGAGCATTGATCATGATTTTGCAGCATTATAGTTATGGACCCTTTACTCTATGCCATTGATCCTAACAAGATATGATCTTAATTGTTACTTAGCACTTAAATAATATGAGAAAGAGTGAATGAAGAAGATGAAGTAAACTACTAAAAGATGAGAAGCAAAGGATAGTTGTTTGAAAAACACTTTAGCAACTTTATGCAATTAACTGTTATATCACGGTTTAGTGAATGCAATGCCTTCTGTCAACAGAAAATCAAAAGTTGAACATATGATGAGAAAAGATTGTGAGATATAGCCAAATTGAATGTAATGCCTTCTGTCAACAGAAAATCAAAATTTGCTCGCATTCAAAAATTTGCTCGCATTCAGAAGACTTAACATTGATAATAAGATGCTCTGATTTTCAAAAGTTGTTTAACGCAAGTAGCACCTAGTCTTTGGCTCTCTGTATCTAGTAAAACCATTTAACAAATAACACATGGTCATAAAGTAATCCTGCTTATAGCTAAAAACATTGAATATCTATAATTGAGAGCATATTCTATTTAGATAGTGCAGAACAGTAAAATTGAGAGCATATTAATTTTCGTCAACACCTTAGAGTTAGTTTTAAAATCATGTATTCTTTTTGCTACAATTTTGCAGATTAGTTTAGTGTAGATAAATTCTGCATGTTTTCCTACAATTCTACAGTAAACTCCTTAACAAAAAATCAGCATGTTGTGCCATGACTCTACAAAAGGTTTTGCATTTGTTGTGTATTGTAAATTTTGTATTAATTATTTAGAAGAGTTGTTATAAAGATCAAATTTGAACTAAGATCTAAAATAGGAATACATTATATAACTAAATGCCTTTGATGCTTTCTATCCAAGATCTTGTAATTAAGCCAATATGTCTTAATATAGTGACTTTTTTCATCTTTAAGGACATTTGCTCATTACTAGAGAAAAATAAATGTTACGAAAAAGGTCATGGTCCTTTAGGGTTAAGAGTGATATCTATAAAAACCCGTAAATTGTTTCCCTTTGTTAGTTTCTTCTTCCTAAACAATGAATATGTGTCCTTTGTTATTTATGGATTTAAACATAAAAAATGCCTTAACATTGTGTTAGATTCTAGATATAAATATGTAGGGAAATTTATTTTTGAAGTTTAGTTCTTTGTTGAAAATTTTTGGGTATAACTGGATGAAAATTCTATACTATCATGCATGCAATATATTGGTATGTGTTGTTTAATACTTTAACATGTGTGAAATAATGACATTCAATTCAATGACAGGAATCAACAGTAACGTGAAAGAGTCACAACAGATGGATGCAAAGAATGATTTATTGCAAGTACGATATACAATGAGTGATTTTGTTCCTTACGTTAAATTTAATTATTAGTTATAGAGATAAAGTGTTGTTATATTATGATCCAAAGGTTTTTATATAAATTTAGGACTAGTGTAAGGTTTAATGTTGAACAATTGTTTTGATTCTGTGGAATTATTGCCACAAGGGCAAGATTTTTAACTATTTCTATTATTTATCAATTGACTGGTAACTGATATGTTGTTTTGATGTCAGTGGTGTGGAAACAATGTGGAATGGTTTATTAGTGATGTCTGACATTGGTTTGACATTTTGTTTTATAGGGTTTGGACGATATGACCATTACTGATGAAGAAGTTGAAGAAAGTAGTGATGAGGAGGACAATAATCCTTGTGTTGAAACAGATGGTGAATATAGTGGTGATGGAATGGAACGTGCTAATATGGAAGAAGCTATTAATATAGATAGTTTGCATGATATTCGTAATTTGAATTTGAAGAATATTAGCCCCGAAGATGTAAAGCGGTATGATTTTGCTAACATGAGCCTTGCATATGAGTTCTATTCTGAATATGCAAAAGTGAACGGATTTTTTGTGAGAAAAAGCAAGGTGATTAAAAACTCTACAAAGGATATTGTGCAAAAAACTTTCCTTTGTTATAAGGAAGGGGAAAGGGATAAAAAGAGGCAAATCAGTAAACTTAAGCGTGAAGCAAAACGTGAAACAAGGTGTGGTTGTAAAGCAAGACTTCGAGTCCATGTTGACATCAATTCTGGTCGTTGGTATGTGACAATTTTTGATCATTTACACAACCATGAGATGCTAGGTGAAAGGCTTTGTGTCATGTTGCCAGCCCATAGGAAAATGAGTCCAACAGATATAATGGAAATGAACAGCTTGAGAAATGTTGGGATAAGCACACCTGATATCTATCATGCATTTGCAAGTCAATCAGGGAGATACCATAAGATTGGATTTCGAAAAAAAGACTTGTATAATCAGATTGGTAGATAGAGGCGTCTTCGAGCATCTGATGCTATAACAGCTATAGAGTACTGATGGAATCCTGGCAAGTGTACCAAAAGTCCAGCAGTTATAGAGTAAGTAAGATATCGTATCCACAGGGTGCAGTTGTAATTTGTAAAGTGATAGTGATTGTATTTTCAATAAAAACGGTTTGTAAAAAGGTATGGTTGTTTTCAAAATAATAAATAATAAAATAAAAGTAAAAACAGATAAATGTGAGGAGAGAATAATAATTTGGATTAGGATTTGACTTCACTTCATCTCCCCCCTTGTGTATGCGAATCTCTTCCTTTAATTATGATCATACTCATAATCACCTTAGTATTGTGTAACTACAATAATTATAAGACATGCCTGGTAATTATCGTACCCGCAAATTCCCCTATAACACCATAATTAAACGTCAGAAACTATTCTCTACAGGAATTCAAAGTGGCTTGGCGACCCCGAACATTCCCCGTATTTTGTAACTGACACTATCATCTTAATCATATTTTCACATAAAGCACCTATGAAGGGGTGTGTCACTCACTGAACCTTCAATCGTTAGAATACAATCTTTATACTACGATACGACTAAAACGAGTACCTTTAGCAATCGGAGATTAAGCTTCATAGACATCTCTATGCTCACCTAACTCTAATACTAGCCGGAGTTCCACTTTTTGTATCCAGAGCACTAGCCTACCACCCCGGCGCACGCGCGGAGGTGATGCATTACAAACAACATAAAGATACCGATAAATTACAAATAGAGAATCATAATTAAGAAGAAGAGAATTCTTTATACACAAGGGGATTGAATCCACTACATCAAATCCTACTGGAGAGCTTAGCTACTCATGGTAGCCATTACAAATCACTGAGAAATTTGTCACCTTTCTCAATCCTAGAACTACTCTCTCTCTATATCTGTGTTGGGTCCGGAGGACCTACCTTTTGATCTATGCAAAAGGCTCTATTTATAGAGTAGGAAAACCCTAATTCTGCTCTAAGAAGTCAATCTGGATCTAGGTTTAGAGGTTGCTGCGCATGAAGCGCAACCAATCTGCTGTTGCGCTTAGCGCAGGTGGAGCGTGTTACGCATTACAGCTTTCCTTCCAATCTTGATCTAACTTTTGGATCTCTTTCTGATCTTATCTGGTTTTCCTTTATCCTTTATCTGAGTTGTTTTTGTATTTAATTAGCTTGGATTTGAATTGAAGAGGTTATCCACAAGATTCTCTGAGATTAACTAACTGTTAATCTCCTCTTTATTTGGTCTTTATTTGAATTCTGAATCTGCAACAACCTCCTTTCTGATGCTATTTTCTCTCTTATTCCAAATCTTCTGTAAATCTGCATAAAATAATAGATTTCTATTTAAAATAGCATCATATTCAAATTTAAACCAAATAATTACAAATATTGTAAATATTAATAAAAAGGGATATTTTGGGGCATATATTACTATTTTAACCTTGATAAGTGTAATAAAAACTATATGAAAATAACGCTAATTTTACACTTATCAAGTACCTTGAAGGCCTTTGTGTACATGATCCATACTTGTACTACCGACATACTGTTGATGAAGAAGATAGATTGCAACACCTTTTTTGGTGTGATGGTATTTGTCAAATGAATTACCAAGTTTTTGGTGATGTTTTGGTCTTCGAAGCGACTTATGGCAAGAACAAATATCGATGTCCATTGGTGGTATTTTCGGGGGTTGATCACCATAACCGTACAACAATTTTTGCTAATGCAGTTGTTGCTAATGAGACGGAAGACACATATGTTTGGCTGCTTCAAAAATTTAATGAAGTTATGAAAGGAAAGTCACCAAAATCAGTCATTACAGACGATGATATGGCCATGAGGAATGTAATAAAAAGAGTATTTCCAAATGCTCATCACCGCTTATGTGCTTGGAACTTACTTTGCAATGCCACCAGTAATGTTGGAATTCTTGATTTTATTTCTGATCTAAAGAGGTGCATGTTCAGTATATTGATGTGGCGAAATTTCAAATCCGATGCGACCAAATGGTGTCTAAATTTGGCTTGGAAGATCATTGTTGGGTGAAAGAGTTGTAGGAGAAGCGAAAGATGTGGGCCTCAACACATATCAGAGGTAATTTTTTTGCTGGACTAAGAACCACATCTCAACGTGAAAATCTACATACTCAACTTGGTAAGTTTGTGAAGTCACAGAATAATCTTACAAAGTTTATTCAACATTTCCAGCATGCCCTTAATTACATGAGATTTAAGGAAGAAGAAGATTATTTTGCCTTTGTTCTTGGTGAGGTTGTGTTGAAGACTAATTACCATCCATTAGAGCAGTCAGCATCTAAGCGCTTCACAAGCCAGATTTTTTAAATGTTTCGTAAGGTGTTGGAGAAAACATCTCAGATTATTGTAGTTGGTCGTAGAGAGACAACAATGTGCTCCATATACACCATTTCAAAATATCAGGGTGGTGGAAGAGAGTGGTATGTGTCATTTTACTCACCAACTATTGAGTCCACATGCACTTGCCAGAAAATGGAATGTTATGGACTTCCTTGTGAGCACATAATGGTTGTTTTGGTGTATTTAGATGCTGTTGAAATCCCAAAGTCTTTAATTCTGGATAGGTGGACCAAGATTGCTAAGGAGTCAATTCGTGGATCTTTCAGTGATGCTTCTTATTTTTGGGACTCTCAATTGATGGCTCGATATGTGTCACTACTTGAGCTATGTAGACAATTGTGCAACCTAGCACATCGTGACGATGAATATTTTAATCATAATAGAGAGATCATAACTTTTGAAATATAAATTCTGAAAGATAAGCATGGTGTACAATTCAACCAAGAAAATACCGAGCCTCAAATCTTGGATGGGAATTTGCAGAATCCAACCAATGTAAGGTCGAAAGGGTGTGGAACCATATCTAGTTCTGGAACTACAAGAGACAAGTGCTTGAACAAGTGTAATGTTTGTGGGGTTGCTGGTCATAACAAGAAATTTTGCCCACAACAAAGGCCTGTTAATGATGTTGACCCATTTATATGTGACAACTCAATGCGAGAGGTTGGTGAAGGTAGCAGTCTCAACAACATCAACCTTTCTATAGACCCGGTAGGTGAATTTTGTTATAGTTCATCCTTTATATTCAATGGACTTTTATAGAAATTGTCAAGCGTATCTTACGATGTATCTTATGTTGATTATGTGAAGAAATGACAGTGTTGTTCTTGGTTGAATGATAACCCGCCATTACAGTAAGGATCAAATGGACTTGTTGGTTTGTAAGGTGTGTTGTTTCTGCATTCTTGGTAACCAAAATATTGATTATAGTCATTGTGTACCGCCCTTTGTAACTGTAATCAACAAAAATGATTATCTTGGTATATGTTTGCTATGTTTTATTATCTGTGAAGTAATTGACATCTTTTTATTTCCTTTAATTGTTAAGATTTTAGAAACTTCCATTGTTTTGTTGATTTTGCTTCATTTTTCTGTGCAGGCATCTTGTGACTCCATAATTTTCATGGCCCTCTGGCATGGAGCTGTCAATTCCATTGGAGAATATCTATATCAATGATAGTGTTGTGATTATGTACTATTTTTTTATTTTTCTGTTTTAGAGGCTCTCTTATAATATTAACTCAATACCCTTTTGCTTGGTGAGTTGGCTGTCTTGCTGCCATGCTTTAGTGCAGTCCTTAGCTGCCTTGCTGATCTTGACATTCCAGCTTGTGATTGATTTCTTGTTACTTTGTAGAATTTTATTTTGTTTACTATTCAAGTGCTTGTTGATTGGGCCGGTCTATATTTGAAAAAATGAAAGACCAACTACTTTATTAGTTTCTTTTCCCTTTGTTAGTGTATGACATGAATAATATGGGTGGAATATAATTCAGTTGTGACAATAGGCGATCAACACTTTGCATTTGAATGGGTGAAAATGAGAATTGTTTATAACACAGGTGCATTCATGCTTTTATGTTACTGATAAAGCCTAAAACTTGTGATTGACTTGTTGTTGCATTTTCTCAACTTGTGGGAGGTTCTATAAGATTAACAATGGTGATATCATTGAAACAAGCAGGAAGCTACAATGCTAAGGCATATTTTACATAGTTAAAATGCTACTAGCTTCTATTGCTTATGACTGTTGGAGGAGCTACTGCATTAGTTGTGGGAGTTTGTACAACTAGCTACATATGCTTTTTTTTCTTGATGCATTTGATTTCAATATGAGTAACATCATTACTGAGTTTTGGAGTCTGTCAACAGTAAGTGTTTTGTTAGAATCTGTTTGGTTATCAGTTATAGCTTCTGTTTTGTTATCATTTAGCTTCTATTTTGTTAATTTAATTAATTCATAGCAGTTAGTAGTTAGAATCTGTTTTGTTATCAGTTAGCTTCTTTTAGTCATAGCTAGTTATAGTTGGTTATAGTTAGTTTCATTTTCTTTTTATCACCGAATGTATATCTGATTGGAACATATAACATTCCACGATGAACCAACTGAGAGATAGCAGTAAGCGCTGCAGTCTCTTGTCCACCACCTTGGCAACTGAATGTATATCTTATTGGAACATATGACATATATGTACTTTTGTATAGGCCTTTGAGTTTTGAGTACTTATCATTCTCTCTATTATGCAATTGAAAACTGAATAGAATTAGCAAGGTTTTAGCAAGGTTATTTTTTTTCTAGTTCTTTCTCTAAGGATAGAATTAAAATGATTAGGTAGATGCTACATTGGCAAATATCCTGCTATAGAGCCTAGTGAAGTACAAAACCAATCAGCAATCCAGATCATAAAAACAATCATGTTGGATTTTAAGCATCCCTTACTGCGTTTTGCTGAAAATGTCAAAGATATAGAAACTATCACATGTTCTCTTTTTGAGCCAGCTTACTGAAATGTTTGTTATTGCTCCTTAGAGTTAGAGGGATGTCTAGCTTAAATGATAGGAAGGAGAGGTTAAGGTTGCTACCTCTTGCTTTGGAAGAAAATCTTTGACAAAAAAATTTTGTGTGGCTAGACATAGGTGCTTAATATGATTGTTTTTGACCTGCAAGGGCATCCAATTTCTGGTGCTCTGCTTGGCTTTTTAGTAGCATGTATTTGTTGTCAAGCTTGTCTTGTGGGGACTTAGGTGATTTTATTGTCAGTTTTGATCAAACTGTATTGATAGAACTATTTGTTGTGGTGCAGCCTTCTGGTATTTAATTTGTGCATTGTATTAAAGGACAAATACATAGCATGAGTGGAATGTAAATGAGATTTTTTATATAGTGTCTCAACCTACATTATAGTATTATCATCTAGAATGAGGGCAGAGAGTATATCGGAACCTTAGCAAGGTCCCCCTTTTTTCTTTGAACCTAATAGGCTTGGTGTGCTAACTAGTAAATAGAACCACCAATTGCCCCAACAAGATACAACTGCAGCAGAAATTCAAGTCTAAAATTGTCCATAAGGCTATTGCTAATCACATGTACACACACAAGTGAAGCTGCTGCAAAGTTGAAGATGGAGATCACTTATAAGCCTACGGAATTAAATGAGATGGACATAGAGGTCTTGAAATTGAATATGGAAAAAATATCTCTAGAAAATGATACTGACAAGGCATCTAAAGAAAGATTAATATGGTGATCCACTAAGTCTGGATTAATTCATGTCATGCCTGCTACCACTCACTAAAATCCAACGCCGTTCATAACTTGAGAGGGGGGGAAGACTTTGTCTCCATTCTTGCTTCCTTGTATTCAGCATATTATGCCATCATTTGCACTCCCTCATGCTTTTTATTATTAGCATTTTTTTCTCCCTATTAGCTCACTTCACTTGAGAAACCACCTTTCATTAACTATGTTTTCCCTTTCAAATTATACTAGTATGCACCAAATTAATATTTCAAAAAAAAAGTTAAGATGATTTCACTTATGACACAACTGTTATGATTCTTCACCAGAGTATACTATCTTTTGACCTTGTCCTTGTTCTTGGGCAGGTTGCTTTCTGGGAAATGTAATCTTGCCATCAGGGGAGGGGGTGCTTGTGTTTCCCTTTCAAATCCTCGCAGACACACATATCCTTAGGAATGCGAGCAACTTCTGAATTTAGAGCAACCAAGCCCTTTGACATTTCACCCTCTTGAAGTTCCATGTTTTCTTGCACATAATTTTGTAAATTCATACTCTTCTGCTTTGGTCCTGGCAGGGTAAGCCTTGCGTTGCAATTAACATTGTGTATTTGTAAATTGATTTATCATAATTTGCAACACATGCATATTATTGAATATTCAAAGTGATATTGGCATAATGTGAAAGCAGTTATAACTTTTTTTCTAATTTTAGTTCTTTAACAAGTGCTCCAAGAGCACTCATTATCATTTCCCTAATAATAATTTTAATAATGATAGCATCATAAGGAAATCAAACTCGGACATTATATGCATAATGACTGTTGATTGATCAAGTTGTTCTTGTGAAGCATACATTAAGAATGTGTTGAGAACCGAGAGAGGAAAAATAGAAAATTGATAGCACCGACCAAAAGGAAAGAACAATTTTATTGAATTAGTGAGATTAGGAGAAAGAATTCTCCTCCAAGATTTCCCCTCCACAGACAAATTGTCTAACTCTCTCCAAATGAATCCCTTCTACTATTTTTCCCTATTTATCTAATTAAGTCTCCTCTAACTAACTAACTGCCCTAATTAATCCTAACTAGTTTAACTCCTCTTTATTCTTTATCCTAATAACATAATGAAAATGAATAATATTCCAGAAGACTTCATAGCAGCACTATAATAACCAATAAAGAATATGTCAACAAAGCAACAAATATCAAATTAATGAAACTAGGAAAAACAAAGCAACATTGAAATGTCTCTTTACTCCCCTAGAAATTTAATCAACTTCATTTCATACTTCATACAATCAATGGAAATATAATGAAATATGAGAATTTGCTCATGTTCCATACGGTAATAAAAGTAACAAAGTAATTCAATAATTATTTGCAAGTTCTCATTGAACTGAATTTATACATGAATCAGATAGATCAGACAAAGTTATAAGGCAAATTCATATAAATGGGAATCATCGATGATAGATAGGTGTTGATAGAAAAAGGAATAAAATGGACATGGAGAAAAGAGAATTAAGGTGGAAATCTTTCTGTACATGTCTAGCGCGGGTTAAGAATTTTGTTGCAAGTTTTATGTTGGCGCAATTGGCGACTACGCGCGAAGTTTACACTCTTAGTGGCGCCATTTTCCTGTAATTTTTATAGCCCCTTCTAGTTGACTAGTTCTACACTGGGTTCTTCTTAAAATCATAATTCAAATTAAAAATTTATAATTTATCCCTTATGATAAATATAATAACCTAATATCTATAAATTGTTAAATTATTTGGGTATATTTTAATCATCCAATTAAAGCCAAAAAAATTTAATTTGAATTAGTTAAAATTATATAAAAAATTCCAACTTTATATTTAAAATATAATAAAAGAGTAAAATGTTAAAACTTAGAATACAAAGATTAATTTAATTTTATTTATCATTTGAGTAAACTCTCAATTTGGTCCTTAAAAGATTTGGGTTTGGTCACATTAGTAGTAAAAAGAAGGAAATTACATTTGTCCTTAAAAGATGAAAAAGTCATTCAATTTAGTCCTTTTTATCTTTCATTTTTCAAGGATTAAATTGAACAACTTTCTATCATTTAGGGACGAAAAATGCATTTTCTTTCTTTCAGAGAATAACGTGACTAGGGGTGATCATGGATTTAGTAGACCCAATCAAACCCAACCCAATTAAAAAAGACGTGTTGGGTTGGGTACTCAGGTCGGGTAAGGTTCCATACAGACAGACCCCATCAGATTGGGTTGGGTGTCGGGTTTTCATACTTCAACAAAATCAATCTAACCCAACCATTAATTATATTTGATAAGTTTAAAAATTATATTTGACTAGTTTAGAAAAGTATAATCATTTAATTATGTTTGGCATGTTTACAAAAATATAAACATTTAATTGTGCATGAAAACTTTGCAAAAAAATATATGAAAAAAATATTTATTAAAAAACTAAGTTATTTGACTTTAAATTATTTTATTCTAACATATTGTATTCAATTTTTAATAAAAACATTTAATTCAATAAAGTAACTGATTTGATTTATTTTTTATGCAAGGGCTTATCAACTAACAATATTTTTTATATTTTAACAACTCATAATAAAAATTATACACATTAAAAATAGAAATTACTAAGGGGTAGGCTCATATTAATTTGCACATTAGAGAAATTAGTGTTACATGCAAATCGGCCTCCCCCCATTACCTTCACGTTCATAATTGGGTAATGGGTACTAATATCCAAATTTTTTGCATACTTGCGGTTTCAATATCCACGTAATAGACATGATCTATTTTCCATTCCGTAGTCAACTGAACTGCTCTGAGTTGCCACTAAATCAGGCCATATCGATCATAGAGTGGGATCAATACTGAACGTGTTTTATTCATATTATTGAATAGCGAAATCACTTGCTACAAGTTAAGGAAATCCCTTGTGAACCTCTTCTTATAAAACCAGAATAGGGAGCAGTGACCATTCTTATAAAATCAGAACAGGGGAGCATCGATCATTCTTGGCAGAAAAACTTCTTCATGGAGACCATGAATGTAGAACCTGGAAAGACCATTAATGGAACGAGTGCAGAAGTTATGAGAATGTAAGTATGGAATATTCATTTATATCTATAGATTGATATGAAAAACATCAATGACCATTAACTCAATAATAGATTGTAATTTTGTGCAACAGGAAGGAGGCAGTTAACGAGGGAATTGCAAATGAATCATACAATGCAAACCCATCAACTGTAAGTAGTGGCTTATGGTGCATAGTAATGTATAATATATTGTATATTTAACACCATTTTCTTTGTATATGATAGCAAAAGTGTACAAATCATAACATATACTAATTGATTGATGACAGGCTAACCACAATAGGATAAACGATAAGGATGGAAAAAAGTCACTCGATGAGGTCATGGAAGCTATCCAGGTATATATTATAGATTTTATACGAAAAAGAAAAGAAACTTGTTTAAATAGTTGACCCTGTGTGCATCCTATTCGCAGAGCCTATCCGTAGAAGTGCAGCAAGTTAAGCAAAAGATTGACATTGTTATGAAAGTGGTAAAAGGCACTGATTCTGAACTGAAGGTTGACTCGAACAATTACCAGTTGAAAACATCATATCGCCCAAACTGAGTCTAATTCCAATAAACAACACATGTCATCGAGCATCAACATCCAAGAAGAATCATGGTGTTACTTTTCAAAACATTGAGACCGTCGAGATTGTGAGCTCTAATGACAAAAACATTGTGAAGGACGTGAAGTGTAACATGAAGCACAAATCATCCGTAACCCAATTAGAGAACCAAACAAGCAAAAAGAGGATCAAATTGTAATAAAATGGCAAGATAGATATGAACGGGGACTCTTCCAAAGGCAAGAAAACATTGTACCCATAAGATTCCAAAGATGGTTGGCCCTACTAAAGTGTCTCAGAGCAAAAAGGAAGAGGTAAAATTGCATGTTTATATAGATGAAACTCTTAGACATAACAAAATGTTTATATGCTATAAGGACAAATATGTACACTTGTTATTAGTGTTGAAAGCATAGTTATTATCCATGTTATGTAATAGGCTGCAAAATGGAAATTCAAGCCTACAAAAAATATGGGACTTTCAAAGACTCATGCTAGAGTTTGGGCTTATGTATTTCAAGGCAACAAAGACCCTAAGTATATGTCATTTTGATTTATGCCATCGCAAATATCCATTTAGAAGCATTTAATCAATTACAAACTATAGATGAAGAGATATTAATTATATATTTTGTATGTTGTAAGTGAGTTGTTATTTAGTGCTGAAAACATTATTGGGACAAGAAAGGATTTTCATTGCCTGTGCCCTGGAAAATTTATATTCCCTCTGGTATGTTGACTACAATAGTGAGCTCAATTTCTACATTATACCAATTTGTCCAATCTATTTATGTATACTTGAGGCTAAGGCTTTAATTCTGCTTTGTAAATATATGACCAGGTTATTTAAATGATGGCACTAAAGGTTACATGGAACCAACAAAAAAATAACACTCAAACAATGTGGTGTCTTCCTCCATCTTTTGCAGTCAGACATAACTTTGTTATAATAATGTCAATTGTAAAGATAAATGATATATTTCCAAATAGGTATTTTAACCCCTTTAAAATATATTGTAGGAGGATGTGGTACAAAGTAACACGACTGATGTGTTTTGCATGCTATACACAAAGTAGTGGATGCAACCATTTCCTGACCTCAAACATGTAAGTGTGGATCTTATCTAACACGTGACTGGTTTCTATGCTTGTTATAAATATAATTTACAGTTTCATACTTTAGTGTATTGTTATTTTTTATTGTCACTTTGCACATGCAAATTAGTATATATACATTCTGATAGAGGAATTCAAGACCCACTGGTATTTGACGGTGATTTCTGTCAAAGAATGTACATAAAATATATCACTTCGATTTTCATTTGAATGATGAGGATGTCGGCAAAAGAAGGGATATGATAAGGAGCGTGGTAAGTTAACATTCTATCTCTTAATCTTACCAAATATATGAAAACTCTATAATGAAGCAATTACTTAATGTATATGTTTTGTGATATATAGTCTGAAGCAATTAGTCAAATTATAAAGTCAGATAAGTATCCACCAAGCTTCCTTGATAACCATAATGACTTTGGCAACTGGGACATAGCAAATGGAAGAGGGGTTTCTAACTGTGGTAACAGGTAAATAACAATATTATCATATACTTTTTAAATAAAAGATTGAATTAACTGTTATTTTCCCTTTCTCATAGTTTACTCATCACAAATATTATTATACAGTGATGATTCAGGACTTCGGGTGTTGAGCTGGATTGATATGCAAAATGCATTTACTCCTAGTGTTATAAGAGTGGTAAGTGAATATTTTATAATAGGACTATATTATCATTAAAATTTTGATTAATTGTAACGTAATGGTGCAGATGAATGAAAATCTGGTTAGGATGAAAATAGTTGTGGATTTGCTTCAAGGAAATCACAATGAGAGTAAAAACACACTATTGGCTGCAGCAGAACTCTATGGATAAGTCAACAAGTATTTTGCAGAAGATGCTCACAAGGCATTGGTGTAGATGTTTTAGAACAATTATTTTACAATTACTGGGCAGTGACCATTGTAGGTTGAATTCCATAATTCTATCTTTTAATTGTATCCTTTCGTAGTTTGTATTTGAGTAGTTTCACCCATCATCTATGAGATGTTGTGTTAAGTTGTTTTTATTTGTTGTTGTTAAACTTCTGCTTCTCAAAAAACCAATACTTTTATGTTGGATTTGTTTATATTTCAAGTTTGAAAATATACATGGATGATTCTTACAGGTACATATAATTTCTTTCTTTTGTGAGTAAATGTGTGTTGAGTGCTGGGAGTGGGGATGTCAAGGAATGAATTGAAAGACAAATAACACATGCAATTTTTTGGGGCCACTATTGTGTTCAACAAGCAAACATTCATGTTTTTCTATAGTAGATAAGTATCCTTAGTTAAGAGCAATATATCTCATTTTAGATAAGTAAAATCCACCATTTTCATTTACCTTGCGAGATTCGGAAGATATAATACAGTCATGTTTAGAAGCAGTGGGTTCTTGCTCAACTTTCTCTAAACCTTTACTTTCAACTAGTATCTCTTCAGTAGGGGTGGGAACAGGCCAGGCCAGGCCAGGCTTTGGCGGGCCTGAGCCTGGCCTGGCACCTAATCTGTATGCCTGAGTCTAGGCCTGTTACAGGCTTTTTTTAGAGGCTCAGTTTGGCCTATATAAAAGCCTGGCCTGGCCTGAAAGCCTGTTTACAAGCCTGTCACTGCTTAAAAGTGATTGGAGTTAGACTTATCTACCACTACAGAGACAAAGACAAAACCTCGATCTCGGTATGTTTTATCTTATCGGCAAAGGATCCTAATCCCAAATTCATATCCTCATTATGTAGCAAACATCCGCAAGTTTCAATTTCAAAAGAAGTGTGTCCTGTGAGTGTGAGAGATCGATACATCACGAGTTGAGTACACTGAAAGCTGAACTTCAAAGATTTTAATTTCAAGTAGTAACATCTAGGAAACAATAGAAACACATCAAACCCCATTTTCAGCACTAAGTTTAATGTGACAAAACATTTTTTCAGAAAACAAGTGTCAAATTTTCTTTTCTTTTCAAATAAGCATGCACTTAAGAAAATGTCATAGGAACTTCGATTCTTTCACTATATATCATTATCAAGCAAACTATTTTCTCAAAAATAAAATGAAAGAAATGACCTGTGACTGCAAAGCGCGATGAAGCTGTGATGCGGCAGTGGCTGCGAGATTCAGAGGCGGTGGTGATGAAGCTCCCAGAGGCAACGATGATGAAGCTTCAGAGTGAGAATGAAACGTTTCTAGGCGACACAGTGAAAAGGGGCTAGGGTTTTTACTGATTCACAGTTTCACCTTTTGTATCTGATTGTGTCTCTTTGACTCTTTGTCTTCTTTTTATTTTCAATTTTGTTATTTTAATTAGAAAATTATTATTTTTAATTGCTTTTATTTGATTTAAAAATTTTATTATGTTATATAATAATTATATATATATAATTAATTTAGTAAATTATATAATATACATATTAAACAGGCTGGCCTGTCAAGCCTAACAGGATTTTTAAAAATCCTTAGCCTGGCCTTTTTAGCTAAATAGGATTTTTGAAAAGCCTTGGCTTGACCTTTTTACTAAACGAGCCAGGCCAGGCCTTAAACAGGCCAGGCCGCAAGCCCCTGACAGGCTGGCTGGCCTATTCCCACCCCTACTCTTCAGCTCATGCTTTTAGTTGGGTCTACATATTGGATATAGAGAACGTAAATCCATAAAAAATTAACTTTACACAATTCAACCAAAAAAACAATTAGCCTCACACAAGTTGGAAAACATCAATCATCATGAAAGTGATTGGAATGAATTCGTGTCAAAAATAGTACCTTAGAAGGTGCTTCCAAATGGACAAGATCCTTGTCAAAATGTAGCAATTAGGACACTTTCTCAGCAAGAAGCTAGTGGCACAATAATAAATCGTGAGATGTCGTATCCAACATTAATGGCAAACATAAGGATGAGTTTCTACTATCATGATAAGGAATGAAATATTTTAAAGGCAAGAAGGACCATCAACATTGAAAACAAGATAGATGTAAATACTCCTATAATTGAACAAAATGAAATAACTTTTAAGTTAGAACTTGAATATTGTGAAGTTACTTAATATAAGGAAATCAAATATGACAAAGAAAATCTTAATCGAGCAAATAAATTATTAGTATTTCAAGAGTATGCTTCCGTTTTGTTTTCTCTCTAATATATGCACTCAAAGCATAGGAAAATTAATGTAACCTTCCCTTATCCATAAGTTTGAAAACAAGAAAATGAAAACAAGGTGAATTTTTTTGGACTATTTGTGAAAACATATCAATGAAAATTAAAAACAAAAAACAAATCAAACACCACATTAGATTTCTTTAAACTTTGATCCATAAATCTCGAATAATGACAAAAAAATAGAGTAACCTTATTATTAGAAGTTATAGTAACAATTCTTTTCAAAAAGATAAATGAAGTTTTCTTTACATTTCACATAACATTTTGTATAAGTATGAGTGATAGACAAATGAACTGTCCATTATGAGTGGTAAATGTCATAAGTTCTGGCTATGGTTATACTCCCTCCGATCCTTTTTATAAGGCAAAATTTAGAAGATATTGACGGTCCTTTTTATAAGGCACTTGATAATCTTTATGAAGCATTTAATTTTTTTTCCTAATTTACCCTTATTAAATTCTTCCATCATGTATTTTGCTAACTGTTCATTAACGAGGTATTATAAATATTGTTACATAGGTGAGCAAGAGAGAGAGAGTTAAACCTTTGTACTTTTCCGTATACATTTGTGCGTTCCAATACAATTGATAGTGAGAATTAGTACTATATTTAGTACATAATTTAATCTCAATTATTTAGTGAGAGAATATACTAATAATATTAAACAGGGGTAAAAATGGAATGTTGTATTATTTTTTTTATGAAACCAATAAAATTAACCACTTAAACTCCTTGGTCTATGTAATTCGGTTAGAGATGCTTTATAAAAATGATGGGAGGGAGTAATTTTTTAGGCAAAAGGCAAAATTTAGAAATATTTTGCTTATTAGCTACCACAAATTTTATAGCTAATGCGTAGTTAATTATGAAACTTTACTAGCAGCTCCATAGTAAAATATTGTTCACATTCTGGACTTTAAAGAATTGAAAAAAATTATTATATATGATTTTCTACTTATCTATGCAGGACAAAAGTTCTAGAAAACAAACACATGTCCTATCTTCATTCCTGGTTCAAAATAATAAATCATAATTATAAAATAAGATTCAAGACTAAAATGAATCCAAATCAAGATTTAAGAATAGTGTAGTAGAAATTATGCACATACTTGGAATGTTTCCCCCCCTCTCTCTCACACATGTAATATTATAAAAGAATAAAAAGAAGGAGTACAAAGACAAAGTTAGCAAGGCATCCTCTATCAGAGGCCAAACAGAGAGATTTTGGAGATTTGACCTAAAGAAAATAAGAAAGAATTCAAATCAAAATACACGTCTGGTAAATTCGATAACATAACTATGAAACTACATGAAGCTGTATAACATAATTTTCGCACAAAATGGTCATGAAGATGGTCAGACTACACATTGGTACAAATTCCATCATTGCAAGGTATAGTGGTCAAATGTCATCTAGTCAACACAAGAGCAAAAAGTCAAAAAAAAAAGCGAAAATTACATTCGTGTATCAAGTCAATCTCACCTTCCACTTCCTTGAAGAATTTGGACGTGTTAAACTGACCCTCTCCTCCTGAATAAGCAATGGAGCTTGTTCAGGTAAACCATCACTCTTTGTAGTGCTCTTCATGGGACACCTCAAACAATAGCATAAATAATAGAAGGACTATAAAATAAATATGATTAAAACAATTTACCTGTTGCAATAAGTTAAAATCATGGTCCACCCATAGACCACCTAATATGGTGGTCCACCCTAGAAGCCTTCTACTTTTTATTCTCATTCTCAACCTCATTATCAAAAAAATGTACAAGATACTCTCCTATCCATTATCTTTCCTCATCTCTCCTATTATGATTCTGCATTCTGACCATGATGTTAGAAATCAAGTTCATTTGCATTTGATCATTAAAGAAAATTTCCACAGAAAAAAAAAGCAGTACAAAATTTCAATTGAGAATTGAGACTGGAGTATAAACCTTAAGGAACATCTCCAAAATCAGAAATATTTTAAAGACCATAATCCTCCCTATGCCAATCCAAGTGCGTAAAATATCTACAATGAAAGCAAGCTAGTTTCAAGAAAGAATCTTCAAAATTACTTGGAGAATAAGACTGGTTTATAACTAGGCCTAGCTCTCTTATCTCACACACTCTCTCTTGCTCTATTGAATGCACATTTATAATATGTGCTTAAACTATTAGAATGACATCTTTATTTTTCATTTGCTAATGGGAATGAGAATGCTACTAAATATTCCACAAAGAAAGTAGAATTTTGAAAAAAAATAATGCATTTAAACAACAGTGACACTTACCATCTTGAGTTATGAGAGGATAATCTGAAGCACTTAAGGTTGAACCAGTCCTAATCTGAATTCATTATTTAAAAATAGATCTATTCACAAACCATGTAGTTTACAAAAGTCACTACACCAGAAGAAAATGAAATGGGCTAAATTAGAAAGAACGTAAACAAATTCATAAATTTTCTCCACGAACTTGGTGATTTCTACAAGTACTGATGCAACTGTGGCAACATGGCCCGAAACCTTTTCTCTGAAACATTTAATCCAACCAGTAGAACTTGTACATGTACCAAATGATTACAAGTTAGAACTAGATTCCTAATGCTTTTAGAACTAGATTAGGAAAAACATGTGCGATTCAGATGCAACCTAAAGTATGATGTGCAATATATCTAAATCTATTTTCTCTTATTCTCGTCTAATATCAATTTCTCTCATTTTCCATGCGAACCTTAAGAAAAACAATAGTACTTAGTAAAGTCAATAGAATATAATTTGATTACACATTCGAAGTCAATTTTATTTCAAGCATTGAAAGAATATAACAATTCAAAATGAAAATAACCAAGTTCCTAACCAGCAGTAGCTCCTTGCAAAACACAATGATGCATGAGCCCAAAAACACTTATGATAAGAATTCTGAGACTAAACTTACGAAGAAAGACACCGAGTCATGATAAGGTGCCACCCATTTTCATAAATTAGTTGATACCTTTCTTTCATAACCAAAAGATTGCTTTAAAAAATATAATACCAGGAAATGTAAGACACTCTATAAAGAATTCGTCTGTTTTTAAATAAAAGAAAAATATAGTTTGTCATAAAGTACAAGTAAGTCAAACTCTCAAGGTTGCAAAAGCTCAATGGATAAAACCACTTAAATGATTAGCGTTCACATTACTACAAAGGATAACCAAGTGAATGAACAACACTCCATGTTAAGCTATTGATAGGCTCATCTTCCATACTTATAAAATAAAGGGAAAATAAGATGGGCCCAGTAGCAATGGTTTATATGTTTATGAAAAGAAAAAAGGTGAATAACAGAAAGAGGCAAGAGGTGGAATATTCTATGAGCCAAGAAAGAGAAAAATCATAACAGAATAGGTATAGGTGGATTGGGTGAGGTGTGCAGATTTGGTGATCAGGGAGAATATAAGAGGGAGGTAGGAAAGATTTTGATGAAGGAATAGGGGCGATTGCACTGGTTGTGACAGTCTTGGGTTTTTGAAATTTGCTTTTGTTCAGTGTTCTGTTTTTTGTGAAGTTTATCAGCTGTACGGAGCATAGCTCCCACTTTCTTTAATAACAACACTCATCTTAGCCACTTGAGGACGGTATTTGAAGTTCTTAGAAGCAACTCCTTGTGGGTGAATTATAAGAAATGTTGTTTTGGGGTGTCACAATTAGAATATTTAGGCCACGTTATTTCATCAGAAGGGCATTAAGGCTGATTCCAATAAAGTGAAGGCAATGAAGGAGTGCCCAACTCCTAAGGATATCCTGAGTTTGAGAGGATTCTTAGGGCTTATAGGCTATTATATGAGATTTGTACATAACTATGGGGTGATTGCCAAACCTCTCATGCAGCTACTCAAAAAGAACAGTTTCAAGTGGAATGAGGAGGCTCAAGAGGCATTTGAAGAACTTAAGGCTGCCATGGAGAAGTTGCCCATGTTGGCTATTCCAAATTTTGATCAACCCTTTGAGATTGAAACCGATGCCTCGGAGTTTGAGATTGAAACTAATGCCTCTGGGTTTGTTATTAATATGACAATCACTAAACATATATATTTGTGTATTAAGATTATATGTTGATAAGAATTGGGGAATTTGAAGATTTTCATTGTGTTATGTTTTTGTGTCTAAGATTTTAATCATGTGATTCTTTTATATCTATATTCTATAGCACTATAATGAAATAAGTTTGGATAAATAGGAAGAGTATTATGTTCTTGTAGGGATGAACCTGGGTTGATAGAGAAGATTGTTAAAGACACATTCACTAAAATAGCTCCTGTGCCTTTTCAAATCAACCACGTAGTTGGACTTGATGCTTATTTTGAACATGTGAAATCGGTCTTAGATATTGAGTCTAAAGATACTGTGTGCATGTTGGGAATTTATGGAGCTGGTGGAATAGGCAAGACCACATTTGCCGCCTATCTATATGACAAGATCAGACACTATTTCGAAGCTCCAACTTTTCTTTTTCATGACAGAGAAGAAACAAACAAAAGTACTAAAGGCCTAGAAGATCTCCAAATGAAACTTCTATCTCAGATGGGTGAGGAGACATAAACCAATGTGGGAAGTATATGTACATTTAAAGGAGGCCTTAAGATCAAACATAGGCTTGGAAATGGAAGAGTTCTTCTAGTTTTGGATGATATTGATACCATAGCAAAATTGAAATCACTGGCTGGGGGATGTGATTGGTTTGGATCTGGTAGCAGGATCATTATAACAACAAGGGATGGAGTTGTGCTTGATAATCATGAAATTGAAATTAAGTAATATAAAATGGAGGAGCTAAATGATAATGACTCTCTTGAACTCTTTTGTTGGAATGTCTTTGATATGAGCAGACCTCTAGAAACGTTTGAAGATATTTATCACCGTGCAGTAAGTTATGCAAAGGGTATTCCATTGGCTTTACGAGTAATAGGATCCAATTTGAAGGGACGAAGAATAGAGGAATGGGTAATTGAATTGGGCAAATATAGTAGGAAGATTCCACATGCTAATATTCAAGGTGTACTAGAAATAAGCTACTACAGTCTTTCTAAACTAGAAAGAAAGATATTTTTGGACATTGCTTGTTTCTTCAAAGGAGAGAAATGGGTATATGTGGAAATGATACTCGAGGCTTGTGATTTCTACCCAACTTTTCGAGTATTTGATTCTAAATGTCTAATAACTATTGATGAAAATTGTTGCTTAGAGATGCATGATCTAATAAGAGACATGGGTAGAGAGATTGTTAGGAAGGAGTCGCCATCAAGTCCTGGTAACTGTAGCAGATTATGGTCTCATAAAGATGTACTTCAAGTACTTAAAGAAAACTCAATAAGAATCCTCTCTACCTCCATTGTTATTTCAATTGCCTTTATATGTTTTTCTACCATGGCAAATGTAATTGGTGTTAATTCACTATACGCGTTTATATGGAAGCATTAAAATTGAGGGAATAATGCTTAATCCCCCTACACATAAAGAAATAGACCATTGGAGTAATACTGCCTTCAAGAAGATGAAGAACCTCAGAACTCTTATTGTTCAGAATGCAAAGTTTTCCATAGGACCTAGTTATCTACCAAATAGTTTACGGCTACTTGATTGGACGGGGTTCCCATCACAGTCTTTTCCACCTCAGTTTTATCCTGAGAGAATTGTTGACTTCAAGTTATCTTATAGTCCTCTGATATTCGCAGAGTTACTTCATGTACACACATTTGTACTCTCTCTCTCAACTGAAATGTAATGAATTTATCCTTGTAACTAGCATGATCTAAAATTTAATATGATTGAATATGCTCCTAATCATTATAAATATATTTTGTAGATATTTAAGGATTTGACATTCATCAATCTCTCCCAATGTCAACCCATAACTCAAATACCTAATTTGTCTGGAGCAAAAAACTTAAGAGTACTTACACTTGACAGATGCCATAAATTGGAAGCGTTTGATAAATCCATTGGATTATATATGTCTAACCTAGTGTATTTAAGTGCATCAGAGTGCGCCATGCTCAAACGTTTTGTGCCAAAAATGTATTTCCCATCTCTGGAAGTGCTTTCATTTAACTTCTGCACAAGACTTGAACACTTCCCTGATGTAATGCGAAGGATGGATAAGCCATTAAAGTTTCACCTGATAAATACTGCTATAAAGGAGTTTCCAGAGTCCGTTAATTGGTAAACTTACTGGGCTTGAGTATGTAGACATGTCAACTTGTGAAGGACTCACAGATCTATCAAGAAGCTTTTTATTGTTACCAAAACTTGTCACATTAAAAGTTGATGGACGTTATCAACTTGGAGAATCATTTAAAAGGTTCAAAGAGAGCCATTTAATTGCAAATGGCTAATGCCATGTGAATAGATTTATCGAGATGATTATTGCCAAGATTCACAAACAATAGGAAAAGAATCAAATTGGCATCACTCGCACTGATAACTTTAAAATGTTATTGAGAGAGTAACAAAATGGGTACAAGTCACAATCCAAACAGGCTTCCTAATCTCATTAGAAATATTACCCCTAGTTGATTGTCATTCAATTGCTAGAAAAATCATGCTTGGTAAATACACGCGGAAAACATAAGATAATGTAGTTACCTCCTCACTACATCAACGAGATCCACTTACGACAATGTGATCGATCTTCCTCCCTCACCACATCAACTTTGCTGCCAACACCGTGGACCTCTCGATCCGCCTCAGCCAGAACATCCCCTCGCGACTCCCATCGTGGCATCTCCCATGGACACTGTTTAGAGCCTACTTTGGCCGCACCCAGCGGCATCGCCATTGTCTATGCCAACATCACTCTCTCCTGTCGAGGACATCTTTCGAAGCCATCTTTTGTTCCCCTTCCACCGTTGTGGAGTCTGAGGTGTTGGGAGTACAGTTCCTCCTTTTACTGCTAATCAACCATATTAGGGTTCAATCTCTTTTTAGGAACACCTTTAATCACAAAATTGGACTGACTAGCAAATACAATTATTTGATTAGTGGTCGGTCATAATAAGTTACTCGAGTTCATATGGACCGTTGCTTAATTTGGTAATAAATTGAACGGTCATTACTTATTCTGTCATTAGTGGTTCGTATGAACCATGGTCCACGCTAGAAGGGGCCTACTATTACATGAGAGAATTTTTTTGTTCACTATTCATTAGAGAGCTTATTGTTTTTTGTTCGGTCAAAGTCATTTGTGGATCATTGACTTTCTAAAATTGGATTTTCTTATTGGGTTGTGCATTTAGGTGGAAGTGTGAAACCGATTCACATATGCTATATGTAATGCCTTTTATAAACTACGAGTATCCTTTATGGGAGACAATCCTATTAATATACCCGTTTTCTTTTTTTTTAATCACACTTTGTTTTTCTTTTTATTATTTTATATTAAAATGTTTTCTCTCATCATTATGTTTCATTACAGAAGTGATTTTTTATAAAACATTTTCTCTCATTATCCGTTCGTATTAATTTGTTTCATTACAAACGTGATTTTTTATGAATCACGGGTAACCTCCACGGGAAATATTTATGCTCATATCGTTTCCTATTTTCCTTTTTTTATTACACTTTAATCTTCTTCTTCTTCTTCTTCTTCTTCTTCTTCTTATCATCATCATCATCATCATCATCATCATCATCATCATCATCATCATCATCATCATCATTATATTAAAATAGTTTCTGTAACATCCTAATTCCGTGAACCTAGAAATGATGCCCGTTGGAGACACATTTCCAAGTTTATGAAATTATTTCGCGCCATTATCGATATCGACATACAAACAATCACATAAATATGCTTAAGTAATCTAACGTTTACATACGCGGAAGACAAACATACAAACTCCTGTGTATAATTAAAATGCCACGTGGTGACTTCAACTATAACATAACTAGACTATAATCACCATTGAATGGCTACAATCCAACTAAGGTAACGAATTAAATTGCTATCACTATTCCAATACAATAAACTTAATTAGTCTGAACTGAATAACTTCTAGGGGAATATTTCCACCCTTAGACCTCAAGTCTTCCTTTCCATGATCCAGCTAGGCATCCTGCATATCTAAAATGTTCCACAAAGCGTATGGTGAGACTTACGTCCCAGTGAATGTGATCATGCATATAGTGTAGGATGACAGGCAAATAAGAATGCAACATAAATGTACAGAGATACACGTTTTGCTATACATCACAAATCTACCAGGCGGTCAGGCAATGCACATTACAATTCCTCTGGTGGAGAACCACCCATGCATTCATGCAGTCAAACTCAAACTGAACCTCAGGTGTCAAACCCACACCAAGGGTGTCTTTTCACTGTTACCTCTTTTGAGCGCTTGGCCATGTGACCAAGGACGGTCATCCGGGGCCACCCTCATTAAGTTTTATTCTCAAACATGAATGTGGCTCATTTTTAATTGAGGAACCCCATTTACCCTTTGGCCTAGGAGTAAATGTGTTTACCTCTCTTTTACCTCTTTGGTCCGAAGACCCCTCATTGGTCCGTAGACCCATGAATTTCCTCTTGGCCAAGGGCCCATGAAAACATAATACATGATTAGGGTTTCAAAATGTGAGAGCACGATTCATGGCATGTAACACATTTTATATATTCTAAATGAAGATTCCATGACATCCAAATCTCATAATCAACACTTATCATGAAAACCCTAATCTCTACAACTTAGGGCTAAGCCAAAACTCAGGCAATCAAAGCAAATATTCATACAAACCCTAGATTGACCTCAATCAGTCACAAGCAAATAAGGTAGGAAGGGGAAAGAAGAATAGGGATCATTAAGGAACTTCACACATGATGGAAAGTGAGTGGGTGAACCACACTCACCTCAAGAAGCAAGAATGGAGGTGTAGATGTGATGAGACAAGCTCCTTGGGCCTCCTTCTTCCTTGATTCCTCACTTCCAATCCTCCTCTTCCTCTTCTCTTCAAGCTCTCCTTCTAGGGCACAAAAGGGTTGAGAGAGAAATGTTTTTGAATTGGGGTCAAATGACCCCGAATCTGAACTTAAAAATGAAGTTTGCGCGTTCTCGCTCAAGCGAGACTTTTCTCGAGTGAGCGAGGAGAGAGAATGCTTTGCTGGCACGTTCTCGCTCAAGCGAGAATCTTCTCACTTGAGCGAAAATACTCTAGAGAGTATCCCCCTCTCTGGAAGATTCTCGCTTGGGCGAGCCCATTCTCGCTCAGGCGAAAAATGTCCAGAGAGTACGCCAAATTCCCCTGTTTCTCGCTTGAGCGAGAACATTCTCGCTCAAGTGAGAATAGCAGAAACCAATTTTCCCATTTTTGCTGATAATCTCACCCAAGCGAGTCCATTCTCACTTGAGCGGGGACACTGAGACTTAGAAATCTTAATTCTTCACTCTTAGGCTTTTCTCTTACCATTTTCTTACTCTTTCTTAATCCTTTTCTTAAAACCTATTACCCTACTAACCCAGTCTCTCTAATCCTAACTTCTTCCTCTCTTTCTCGTCAATCCTCTTGCCAAATTCTTTCCTCCTCAATCTAATTCTCTCATTCCGCCATCTCAGTCTTCTTCCTCACTTTGTTACTCCGTTAGTCTCTCAACTTTGGGGTGTGATACCTACTAAGTTAAATCTACAATTGTGTTGGGATTAACACTTGGTCTCGTTGCCAAAACCCTTACAGCTCATAATTAACAATAAATTCCCTATCTCTCCTTTTAATTTACCTTTAAACTCCTGAACTCTTTTTCTACTTCTAATTTCCTTCTCTCGATAGGATTCACAACCTAAGGCTTCCACTAAATTTTTTAGATCCTAATTTTTGGGATGTTACAGTTTCTCTCATTATTTATTCATGTTTGTTTGTTTCATTACATAAAAACACATGTTAAGAAATACAATAAATATGTTGATTGTAATGTGATTTTTCAAATATATCATTTATTTATGTATTTTATTCATTAATGTTTTTAACTTATTATCTCTATTATCTATTTTATTTTTCTATTTACTCTATATTAAAATTATTCACCCAGTACACATGTCACCTTTTTCTCACAAGCGTTTTTTGTTTTTTATTCTCATTTGAGTTAAGTGACTTTTTTTATGAACCACATGTATTCTCATTTCTCCACAAGAAGTAGTCTTGTTCCTGTCGTTTCTTTTTTTTTTTTTCCCTTTTTTTAATCGCAGTTTAATTTTACTTATTTATTATTGTTATTATTTTAAAACAATTACTCTCATTTTGCGTTCATGATTATCTATTTTATTACATAAAAACATATTAAGAAATACAATAAATGTATTGATTTATATTAAATCTAATGTGTTTTTCCAATATATTATTTATTTATCTATTTTAGTTATTATTTTTTTCACTTATTATCTCTTTTATCTATTCTATTACATATTTACTTTATGATAAAATTGTTCACCCATTATATGTGTCATGTTTTCTCACTTGCTTTTTTTAGTTTTTTATTCTCACTTTAGAAAAATAATTTTTTAATGAGTCACAAGTATCCTCAAAAGGGGCAGTTCTGCTCCTGCCATTTTTTTCTTTTTATTATTATATTAAAATATTTATCTCTCTATTTTATTCATTAACGTTTTCATCTATTATCTTTCTTATATATTCTATTTACTCTATAGTAAAAAAATTTCAGTCAGTCACATTTTCTCGCTTCCTTTATTTAGATTTTTTTATTCTCATTTTCAGTAAAGTGATTTTTTTATATATGAACTACAAATATTCTTTGCAAGAGGCAGTCTTGTTCCTTGCGGGTTGCGGATTTTATCGGGTTGGGCTAAAAAGCCTGGAAGTTATCCGAGCTTCTAAAATAGGTGCATGAGCCCTACATTTTTGCGGGCTTTTGTGGGTCGACCCGGTCAAGCTAGCCGATTTTATCGGCTCTACATATTATTAGGGGCAATCCTGTGTGAGACTTAGTCACAGTTAAGACTCTCCGTCCCTCCCTAAGTGTGTGTTTAGTGGGGATTAAACCCGAAAGCTCTTCCCACAATCTCAGTCTGCGTTGCCAAATGAACCACAACCATTGGTATACAATACAAGAAATAAGCCGTTAATTTTACATTTATATGTATTATTAAATTTGTAGTAAACAAGATTACATATTATATTAATATTAATATAGATTATTTATATTAAATAAAAATATTATAAAATAGAATAATAAGCCTCATGCATAGGGCTGTCAATTCGGGCTACCCGGCCAACCCGTCTTGATGCGAGTAGCGGGCTTTTTCGGGCTTCTAAAATAGGTGTTTGAGCCCTACCCTTTTGCGGGTAGCCCGGTTTTTTGACGGGTTTTTGCGGGCTACCCGACCTTTTTGCGGGTAGCGAGCTTTATCGGACTAGGCTAAAAAAGCCCGAGAGTTATTCGGGTTTCTAAAATAGGTGCCCGGGTCCTACATTTTTGCGGGGCGGGGCGGTCGAGATAGCCATTTTGCCGGCTCTACTCGTGCATCGCACGGGTTACATACTAATTTTATACACAAAGCAGTTATCTTCAAGTTGGAGACTTTCATATTATGATGTAGCTAACTCTCCTAGTGGGATTTTTTCCATACACAATAATTGAACACAAGATGTTATTTAAGGGGAATTAGACACGCACCACATGAATTAACCACTCGTCATAGAATAATTACAAAAAAATAAAATAAAATAAATAATCATTTGAATTTGAAAAATATGGACAACGATGAAAAAAAATGCGGTTACTAATGGTTAGAGAATAAGATAAATACTCATGAATTTAAAGTTGAAAATTAAAGAAAATGATAAAAAAAACTTAATTACACTTTTGGCCCTCTAGTTTAAATCATGTATAGTTTTTGTCCCTCAAGTTTTTTTTAGTAAATTAAGTCATGATATTTTAAAGCAAATTTGGTTTACTCGTCAATTGTCTTCTATCTAAAATCCTCAAATTCTCTTTTCTACTTAATTTCTTTGACAAATTAAATTGATTAAATTGTTTTATATATTCTTAATCTCAAAACTCACCAATCAAAATATTAAGGCTTAATTACACTTTTGGTCCCCGAAGTTTAGTGCTTGGTCGATTTTGGTCCCTCTACTTTTTTTTTTGCTCAAATTTAGTCCCTTAATTTTTAATTTGTGACATTGTGACAAATGTAGTCATCGTTAACTTTAATTTCCATCCAATTACTAACAGAGAAATCTGATGTGACAGCCAGTGTGAGACCTGAAATTATTTAATTAATAATGTGGGCCCATATTTTATAATTATTGATAATATTTTTTAAAAACTTTAACAAACAAAGTTTAGTAACAAATTCTCTCCCTTTGTGACAATATTTAACTTTGTTTGTTAAAGCTTTTTTAGAAATTATTATCAATAATTATAAAATATGGGCCCACATGATTAATTAAATAATCCAGGTCACACACTAGCTGCCACATTAAATTAATCTGCTAGTAATTGGATGGAAAGTTAACAGATGACTACATTTGTATCAAATTAAAAATTAAGGGACTAAATTCGAGCAAAAAAAAATAGGGGGACCAAAATCGCCCAAACACTAAACTTGGGGGACCAAAAGTGTAATTAAGCCAAATATTAAATTTCACCTAAAATAAAAAAATCCCCAAAATTTGCCCTCTTTATACCTTAATTCCACATCCTACAAAATATTATCTTTTTTTACTTTTGAACCTTTGAAATCACTTCATATCTTAATTTTATCATAAACTTCAAAATATTTGGATTGAAAATGAGAATTTGAGGGTTTTAGGTTGAAGATGATTGTGCTTAATTTTAAAATTAGGAGGATTTAATTTGCTCGAAAAAAACTTGAGGGACCAAAATTGCATATAATCCAAATTAGAGGGGCCAAAAAAGCAACCAGGAGATACATGTGGCGTACTAGAATATTTACGACAAATGCAATCATAAAATCCTAATTTTTTTCTTTGCAAAATAACTAACATCTTTTGAGTGGATGCAAAGATGATGGTTGACTATTCATATTTTAGCGATTTGGTTTATTTTGACATTACTTATAGAAAAAATAACAAAGGTAATTTGTGTACAATGTTTGTTGAAGTGAATCATCACACAAACTAGAGGGACCAAAAGTGCAATCAGGAGATACATGTTCCCTGCTAGAATATTTACAAAAATGCAGTCATAAGATCCTAACATTTTCTTTGCAATACAACTTGATGAGAATGATTTAATAACTATTCATATTTTAGCGATTTGATTTGTTTTGACATTACTTATAGTTGGAGTGAATCACACAAGCTTTGCATTTGTTACATGATGAGACTACCAAAAGCTTTGTGTGATTGTTTAATGAATGAACCATCAATTTCATCCACAAACTTGTCATTTCTTTCTCCATTAGTCTTCAAACTAAATTAAGTCCATAAATAATTCCCAAACTTTTAAGAGCGTGTTTGAATTAGTTTTGTTTTTCAGTTTTTAAAAACACTTTTGTAAATGCATTTCAAAAACCGTTTTTGAGAAAAGAAGTAAAAAAAAAATTCGTTTGATAAATCTATTTTAAAAACTGTTTTCAAAATAAAAAAAAACAAAAAAACTTGCTTGATATATTTGTTTTAAAAACTGTTTTTGAAAGTTAAAAATAAAAAACTTGTTTTGAAATGGTATTTTTTAAAAAGTTATTTTTGATGACTAAAAATATTGATTAAAGATTTTTTTATGAAATTTTTTAATTTATTGAAGAACTTATATCTTTTTTAGTAATTAAATTTTTTAAAAAATATTTTAGGCCCCATTAAGGATTAAAGGGATTAAAATGATATTATAATTTTTTACTTTTCTGAAGTCATAGCTACGACAGTTTCGTAGCGAATCCGTAGCTATAAATATTAACCACAAACTAATAACTACTGCAGGACTCCGGTTTTATTTGGTTCATTCTCCAAATATTCTTCTCACCACTTCTCCAAATACATAACATAGATAAATGTTTCCTAGGTCACTGATTAAGTGAAAAAAATATATAAAGCTTTTATTGAAGTAGGATGTATTACTCATATTAACAACGAAGTCTTTAGTATTTTCCTTGTATGGGAAAGCTAAAATTAATTTGAAGCACAAAATTGCATGAACCAGATCAAAAGCAGAAAAAGACTAAAGAAAAAGAATGGATCTTGAGATTTTTACAAAGGGAATGATATCATAAAATGGGCCCCTTTATTTTTCAAACAGAACTTATTGAGAGAGGTATTATAATTAAAAGAGTAAAATGATTAATGACATAATGTAGGTGAATAGTGTAATAAATTAAGAGCAATTAGGATACGTACACTGCAGCAAAGTAATTCTCTACGAAATAGGCATGCTTTGTTTCCAACAACTTCATGTCAATCTAATTCCTCCAAACTCCAAAGGGTACTCTCCCTCCTCCGATCCTTCCACACCCAACTCACCCTTTTAATCCAGAAGCTTCACCTCCCATTAGGTGACAAATAGCTTGATGAGTACATGGACGAAACTCCAAGCTTTGGGAAACATGCCACATCCTAAAGTCTGGCATTTCAGGCATAGAACCTTACTTCTCTACAGTAGTGATAACTATGTGTAAGACCAACATAAAATTTAGTTAAATTTCAAAATGAAAAGTTGATTTATGTTTTTATTACTGCATTCTTTTATTAAGTATGATAACAGAAAAGACTTAACAATTTAGTCCTTTTGTTTAAGTAAAAAAAGATTTACCTGCAACTTGTGTGAGCACCAGCACCATTCCAATCACCATGGTTTTGTAATAACCCAAATGACAAGAGTCAATACCAATTGAACAACTAAAAAATAAAGAGGGTAAGCATATAACAATGAGATATTGGGTCAATGTGATTAATGCAACTACTGCAACTTGAGAGACTTTGTAAAGCTTAGTACGAGAAGTGACAAAGATGCAACTCCAAAAGTTGCGAACTTCGAAGTTTTTGTATGAATTACAAGTCAATTTTGGGTCAATGTTCAAAAATAAAGGCTACTGTATGTGAACCAATCTTGTCTTCAGAACATGGATAAACTCCTAATTAAAGTGAGCTGGTCTAAGAGTATATATTTACGTTTTCAAAAACTTGAGTTGTGACTATGAGTTGGTGCTTAAAGCAATATTATAAACTATAAAACATATACATGTTGATACATGTGTTAATTAATAATTGTTATTTTTTAAAAGTTGCTATATAACGAAACTGAAAAGAGCTTGCAAGTCTAAAGTCAGTTAAATGACTAGAGTTTTAAATTTTAGGAAATTAAAATTTGGTTCTTGTAGGTTTCTACTGTTTGATAAAAGACTAGGGCAAATGCTACTAATCTGCTACAGGTAGAGTTGGTATGACATTAAAATCAAGCTATCTGTCAAAGTGAGAAAGTTTCAGTTCAGCTAAATTTGACAGAGTTATCTCATTAAGACTCTAAGTAGTAGCAGAACAAAAAATAAATATACATTGGTTATATAATATTATCAAATTAATAATTATACATTAAGACTCTAAGGTTTTGAGATTTTAGAACAGCTACTCATACACCTATTCCTGCACCAATCAGCTTTATCAAGCAAATGAGGAATCAGATGACTATGAGTTTCCCCAACATGTGTCCAAGTGGAAGCAACAAACAACAGTTACTATGAGGCTTACTTAAGGTGCATTTGGGTGCATTCGAATGCTAATCTAAACATACTATAAGAGATCACAAGTTCAACTTATAAAATCAGTCTCTTCACTCTCTTGCAAAAACTACTCCTAAGTTTAATTTATTAAAGAGTAATGTGCATGGAAATCAATCTTGTTCGGTTGGTTAGGTAGATATCACTTAGGAATAGCATTTGAAAATGTCAACCAAGTTTCCCCATAGCCATTGGTATCATTAAGTACTTTATATAATTTTTTTCTTCTTCCTTGCACTCTCCTCACATGGTTGGATAACCACCATTTCCTCTCATGATCTCCATGTCTGGACTTCTAGTGAGTATCCTGGCCATAATGAGCAATTCCTAATTTCCTATGTCTCCCTTAACCCACAGGGAACACTAACTTATCAGCAACCTATAAGAGCCTTTCATGTTATATTCAAGTAAGAGATAATATATTCCTTCAGTATCTTTCATTGTTTCATAAATGCAAGGCTGTCATTCTGTTTTATTGGGTGTGATAGATTGTTTCTCTTCCTTGTGTTTAGAGTTTTATAATGATATTGGCTGGTTTGATATATGGTCTGTTAAGATTTGTAATAGGTGTGAGTAACCTTGTACTTAACAAAGTAATGAATTTAATTTTCTTATTAAAAAAATCACCTAATCAAATAGGGGAGCAACTGAACTTTTGCAGCTTTAGATAAGTAATGTAGATGGGATTTTTTTCTAAGCACCTAGGCCAAACATATTTCATAGGCTTTTATATAAATATTGACTTTCTTTTGAAAGGTGGCATTATTTTCATGTTGTGTGCAAGAAGTATTGTGACTTGAAATTTCCTTTCTCTACTTTTTACCATCTTTGTTTTGGTCCTATGTTGGTGAAATTAGTTCCCATTGGATTGATGATAATAAAACATGCATATTTTCATTTGGAAGGTAGTTTGTCATGTTCTATCTAAGCCTTCTTTAAATAGATTGTTTCTCTCAGATAAATATGTATTCTTTTTCATATTTTCTTGTCCTTAGTTTTGGTGGGGTAGCAGTGTCTCATCTTAAATAGTTTAGGGATGTGAGAAGAAAACTTGTATAAGTAAAGGTAAACTAGAAGCAGGATAACTATATATAAGCCAAAATTTGAATTTAAATGATCTGTCCTTAATATTAGGATATTATGACTTCATTATATATATGTAGTTGAAATGTTGAATCAGAAAAGGCTTTGATTGATTTTCTTGTTCTCTTACATGGCTAACCCAAAATCTCCAAGCCTTCCATTCATATCCTTATCCAACAATACATTGCTAGCCTTAAAAAATACTAAGGACAAAGACAAGTTCAAGCATAAGGAGAACCAAAAACACCCAAATGCCTAAACCACACTTCAAGCTCAACAAAATCATACTCAGATCACTAAAGCAACAAGAAAAGTTCGATTGAATAACAGAAAATGAATCGAAGAACAAAAAAAAAAGAAATGAATCGAAGAACAGAAAATCAATCGAAGAATAGAAAATGAAATGAATCGAAGAACAGAAAATGAAATATAGAGAAAAACCTGCGGTTGAAAATGCAGCGTCTATGCGAAATGGCTCGTGATCGAAGGCGATGTGCTTGCGATTGAAGACAAGCTCTGCGAACTTGCGAGAGTGAAGACGAACTCTGCGAGAGTGAAGACGAGCTCTGCGAATTTGCGAATGAAGACGACGAGAGCGAAGACGAGTTGCGAACCGTTTCTAAACCCTAAAAACATTTCAATAAAATTACAATATTGCCATTAATGAAAAGCGTTAGTTCTCCGTATGTTTTGAGTTTTCAGAATTAAAAACCAAAATAGAAAAGCAAAACAACTAAAATCTGTTTTGGTTTTATAGTTTTAAAAACTAAAAATTCAAAACAATTTTGAAAATTAATTTTTAAAAAGTGATTAATCAAACAAGTTTTTTAGTTTTTAAATTTTTAAAAATTGAAAACTATTTTGAGAAGAGTAATCAAACAGGCTCTAAATATCTATCATATTAGTCCTCAAACTTTCATAGTTTCCAGACACGGTGGTCCCCGATAAGAACTAATTTAATGGATGCTATCAAAGTTAGAGGGTCACTTATGCAATTAGTGTAGTTTGAGGACTAATAAGGAGAGAGATAAGATGTTAAGGGCCGAAAATAATGGTTATTCTTGTTTAATTTTAATACTTTTACTAAAGGTGTGTAACACACCAACGTGAGACTATTTTTTCTGACCAAGATGCAACAATGTCAAATGCGCTATCTTTATAATTTAATAAATTTCTATGGCTGGATTGTAACGGCACTTCCAACAGTTCTTTCTCTTCTTTTTTTTTTCCTATTACTTTTAAGTTAGTAAATTGATGGTTTCTCTCGAAAACATTATTGTAGCAGTTGGACCAAATAAACCTCAAGTATAGAAGTCAATATCTGAGCTTGAAAAAAAATTTACGACAGCATCAGAATACTCTTTTTGTCCATGACGAACTGAAAGCAAATAACTAATTTTTTTTTTTAGAAAACTAGTCCCCATACAAAGAAATAACCAAGGAGGCTCTCAAGTATTTCGTAGAACAAGCTTCAAACATTTTGGTAACACCCAATCTCTGAAGCGAAGAAACCTGTTAGCATACATTTATATGCTTGTTACCAAAAAATACATTTATATGCTTGTGATCTCATACTAAAAAACTCTAATCAAAATGGCAGTTAACCCATATTTATCCGAATTCATAAAAGGATAAAAGAGGCACTGGAGGGCCATGTAACTAACCTCTACCCGTGTTTGGTTTCGAGACATTATAGACATGGAACAGGGGCTAATGTTATGTTTAGATTATATTAAAATCATGTTATAAATATGGATTCAATTCAATGTTAGAATCCGCATTTAGAATCCGCATTTATAACATGATTTTATTGTAGTCCAAATATGGTGTGAATGAAGTGTTGGTCTAAAGTAATTTTGTAAGATAATTTTAATAGAAACTAAATACATGAAATTAGCGCATTGCCTCCCAAAAAACATTGTTAAATACCAAGTTTCTGAATGGAATTTTTTTATATACC
This sequence comes from Sesbania bispinosa, assembly GCA_026901365.1. NCBI lineage: Eukaryota > Viridiplantae > Streptophyta > Magnoliopsida > Fabales > Fabaceae > Sesbania > Sesbania bispinosa. The sequence continues at coordinate 326,328 of QLOH01000709.1, read as the reverse complement.
TGGCCACAAATTGTGTCAGTGGCAGCAAATTGCTTCAGATCCAGACAGCTAATGCTAGGGAACCTGCTGGATTTCAAATAACACGGTTATTTTTGTTCAATAAATTAAAACTAGTTACCTTAAAATATGTAAACTCCTAAACCCGTGATCTCCTGTGATTGCTTTACACCGTTTGGCTCGGCTTATTTTTAACTTATAAATTACTTTAAAATTAAAGTTAAAATTAAGAGCTTTTAAAAATAAACTAAAGTTAAAATTAAGAGCTTTTAATCAAAGTTATTTGATAAAATATTTTTTAAAATAATATTTTTAAAATTATCATAAAGAGAATCTAATTATAAAATTTTAAATATTTCTAATTAATGAATTATTTTAAAAAATCTATCAATAAAAAAGAAAGTACCATTTTAATCTTTTTTATTTTGTAAATAATAATTCACAAACAACCCCTTTGATGTTGAAAGAAATCCCAAACTACAGAGGGGGAGGGTTCATCACGTCAAGTAGAAATGTTGTTGGTGCCAAAAAAGTATTTTTTACCTTCACAATGAAAAGCTGAAAACTCTTCACCATTATAGGCAAAAGTAAGAGACAGAAGATAATGGTCAGAGAAAGGAGACATCAAACATGATACATGAGTTTATTAAAAAATAAATAAGAAGTTTAATGAAATGTGATTTTCAAGATTCGAACAGGAGCAAAACAAAAAAAGCTCCGTGTTTTTTTTATAAAAAGCTGCTCAAATTAGCTTTTTTAAAAGCTTCTTTTATTCACAAAAATTAAGCTGCTTATTTTTTATAAGAGCTTTTGAAAAATACCGTTTGGCCCAGCTTCTCCTTAAAAGGAGAAGAAAAGCTAAAAAAAAAAACCTAGCCAAACATATACTAAATCATGGATTTAATATTCAATAGAAACACTGCCTATTCTATGCAGTAAAAACTTGTCACACCACAAAGGAGTATAGCGAAAAGAAAGAGAGAGAGAGAAGAAGCTGTAGCAAAGAAATGAAGAAGCAAATTCCTCTGATATTATATGACAGTTCAAAAAGTGATGCCACAATGTAAGCAACCCTACAAGTGCAAATTCCTCATCAATTTTAAAATTGATTAAACAACTATCAAGCGAATTTAAAAAACACCCAAAATTAAGGATCCCCCTCATGTTCCTTTTCATTCTCTTCTTAGTCTTAGTCAGGTCCCCAGATTTATCTTCCAGTCTCCCTTCCACAACTTCATACTTCCTCTTCTTCTTTTGCTCCATCTTTAACTCTTCAGCATGTAATTTATCCTCACTCCCAGCTTCATATTTCTTTTTCTTCCTACCTCTCAAGTTGTCGGAACCAACTAGCCCTCCATTTTCACCCTCCACACTGATGGTTAGCCTTTTTTCTACTTTGTTCTGTTCTTGTCCCTTTGCAACCTCACCTTCTAGATTCTCAACCTCACCCTTATTAATTGAAAAACTACCAGTACCTTCTTTGTGCTTCTTCTTCTTCTTCTCCTTTTTATGTTTCTTTCCCTCCTCCATTCCTGGGTTGATGTCACCTTCATTGTCCTTTTCTTGACCTGACAATATTTCATTATGTGCCCTAGTAGGTACTTCTCTATCTACATCAAGCCTGGACTCATCTTCCTGTTATTTTTTTTATTCTTCTTATGCTTCTTCTCATTGCCACCGAGATTTCCTGTTTGATAACCAATAGAACCATTAAGTTCTTGACTGACTTTAACAACATTCTGAGTTGATTTTTTATCATCTTCATCAGCATTCTCACTGCCAATCCCTTGTCTTCTGAAATCATTCTTAGATTTCACATTCCCATGACTGAGCTCCTGATTAGTCTCAACAATCTGAGCAAAATTCTCCTCATCGCCAGTCTCCATTCCGTGCTTTTTGTGCTTCTTCTTTTTCTTATGAGAGCGTGACAACTTAAGCTCCTTGTGGAGCTGGTCCAGCTCATTGAAAGATGCAGAAGCCCTGTGGAGATATGCATTGATGATCTGTGAAGCACCGTTGTCAGCAGAGACAAATTTGGAGAGAATCTTTGCTGCTTTTGAAAGTGATATTTCTTTCATTGAAGCACATTGTCCAGAAATTGTCTTCATGTTCCTCCCCTTTGGCCTTCACAGTTAACACACATAGCTAGAGTCAAGAAGCATTAAAAAAAGAAAGAAATAGTGAGAAGGTCAACAGGGTGCACTCTATTGCTTCCAAAAATACCTCTCAGAGTTTAGTCACTTTTTTTTTTATGTTACTCCATTGTAACAGTACCATTACGATCAACTTTGTATCTCACAAGTAGCATTTGGCAGAAATAACCATGGACCACTCACTCCATATATAACCAAAAATTAGTTCATCCACACAACAACATCAAAGAAAGGCAACATAAAATGAGGGATTATGAGTTTGTTTGATTTAGTTTTGTTTTTTAGTTTTTAAAAATACTTTTTGTAAATGCATTTTGAAAACTGTTTTTGAGAAGAAAAGTAAAAAAAAATCCATTTGGTAATACATCAGTTGCCATCTATCACAAATGAACATTGAATGAAACTAAAAATTTAAATTGAACTAGCATTATTTTAGTACAAATTTAAATAGAACATTGGATGTAAGTACAAATTTAAATTAATGGAGGTTCAATCACATAGAGCAACGCAAGCAAAGAAAAATAATCACAGGGAAGACAAGTAAAAGAGTGACACAGTGACAAGCTTCCTAAGTTCATTTTACCATACTCAAAATAAATTACAATGCAGCACAGTTGGTGATAATTGACGGAAGCCTAGGATAATATTGCACAATCACAAACATAATGAACACAGAAATGACCAATTTTCTTTGCCTTAACCCTTAGTAACTCTCCAAAGAAAGAAGCTGGACCTGTGTGAGGAATATAGAAAACGGATACAGAAGAAGAAAGCAAATAAATTAAGAAAAGCACTAAAGCATACACATGAAGACAGCACAAGAGACTAATAGTAAATTAAGGGGTTGATGTTGAACTAGCTGCAAATTCCTATTAGAACCAACTAATTAAATATAATAACGATCACAGGAGGAGCACACACAACAAAAAAAAACAGAAGAAGGGTGTGGTGTCTGTTACGTGGGTTGGTGTGATCAAACTAATAATATATCAAGTAAATAGAACAAGAAAGGAAACAGCCATAATTGTTGATCAAATATTGCCTTTCCTCTGAACATGGAGCCACTGTTGATCTATTTCAGTTGTCTTCTCATCTTCAGAGGGTGGAGCAGCAAAGAAATTCTGTTTTGGTAAAATGGGCAAAGGAGGACTGCTGTTTCCCAACCATGTAAAGGCTGTTTAAGCCTGAATTGTCATTAATATATCCAATTTGCTGATACCTATATTGCCATGCTATATTAGTGGGACTATTTTCTTAGTGATTTGATTCATTTATGGCGTAGTATGAAATCAATGATCAGTAGGGGAGTGCGGGATATCTAAATCATGGTAGTAGATTTCAGATGAGAAGCCAAGAAAATCCAACTGTATAGCACAGATATCACTAGAACATTAAAAAAAGGAGCTATTTGGGTGTTGTACAAACATTTGTAATTTATTAGCCTTATATAGTTATTGATAGTGAAACTCAAGTGTATGCCTTTGAACATGTCTTTTGTGAATTTGCGGCTTTTATTAGCCTTGTCTTTTATTAACAGTCAAGTATGTCTATGGAGTAGTTACTAGTGTCTCAGTACACGTTTATTAACAGTCAAGTATGTCTATGGAGTAGTTACTAGTGTCTCAGTACACGTTTCATTGTTTCTGTTATATCTTTTTGCATTGAAACTGATGTCAATTGATGGTGAGGAAGCAAAATAAGATGGTGTCCGTGCCTGTGTGTTATTTTTACAACAAAAAGGTGAAAGGAAAATGAAAATAAAACTTAGCATTGCGCTTCCTCGGATTTTCATTTCATCGAATATGCCACTAAGCTAGATTATGCCTATACAGTATGTTTATTTTAATAATATGAGAAACTTCTCTAAATGCACATGAATAAATGCAATCCAAAACAGGAATAAGTGCACATGAACCAAAACACCCAGATGCCTAAAACCCTAGGCCTATGCATGGATATGGATAAGCAAAAAACTAGATTGCATCCAAATATATCCATTTTTTATACATCCATTTATAACCAAATCACAAAACCGGTTTTAGTTTGTAATATCCAATTTTAAACCGGTTTTAAAACTGATTTTGGTTATAACCGGTTTTGGTTATAAACTGGTTTTGTTTTTTAAAACCGGTTTTTAAAACCAATTCAAAATCCAGTTTTAAAACCGGTTTTTAAGCTTCCAGAACCGGATTTAGGTCACAAAACCGGTTTTTTATATCCAAAACTGGTTTTTTGAGGTTCTAAAACCGGATTTTAAGGATCAAAACTGCATTTTTGTGTTTGAGAAAATATTACAAGTAACTTTTTCATCATGTTGCTTGAGAAAAATAAAGGATTGAGTGCTGTGACCAATACATGTAACTTGTATAGTTGTATGATATTGTCAAAGACTCTATCATACAAGTTCTTTGTGCAAGTAAGAACTATTATTCTTTGTGCAAGCCCTATTAAATTTGCTTTTGTATTTTCTGTCTTATAACATAACATGAGAAGGAACAAAAGAGAAGGATCATGAGGATCCAACTCTACCCAAAGAACATTGATGCAAAATGGAAGCTGAAAACAGAACCACTCTCATTTAATAGACGATGGCAATTCTCAAACTGTTCCCAATAAGGGAGGAGAAAATGTTCCATAAAAAAAATATCACTATACAGATGGTTCAATAATTAAAAGAGAAACAAAGTGCTATAAAACAATGCAGACTCGGCTTGGTCCCTCCCAAATATGAATCTTTTTGCCCAATCAGATATGACCAAAAACCTGTACGCCAGCTCACTTCCCAATCTATATGAAACATTTGGCAAATTATAATTATTTTTTCCAAGCACATGCTATGACTGGAATCTTGACTACAACTTGTAGACTTCCATGCAAGGGGAGGGAACAGGAGAGGTTATATTAGAGATTTTCAACAGTTGCATGCATCCAATATGAAGAAAACAAGTCCTAGCAAGCATTATTGGTCAACATATACCTTGCATTACAGAATTTAGTACTGGCTAATAAGTTGATTGTTTATGCAGATAATCATTTTCACCCTTTTGAACCTAAAAGCTTATTTTTGTTGTAGGAGAGGATTAATTCCTTATTAACAAACTATTTGACAATTGAATCAACTTTCTTATAAAGGCAATCTAAAAGGGGGACGGGGAAGTTGAAATTTTCATCAACTTTATTGACTTCTGATATGCATTCAACTCTCTTTTAATTTGAATACCTCCTCTGACTATCTACCAACTACCATATATGGATTAATCTGTCAGTGTCCTTTTCTTAAAAAATACTACCTCCTTCTGATTTTTGTTAAAAGGTGAATGGAAAAAAAATGCTCGATCAGATTTCAGAAAGGCCACAACTCATCATAACATAATTTAGCAAAAACAATGAGCACATGAATTGACACACTAATATAATGAGGAATGTCAACTCAGCATGCACCCTTGGGAATGTCTCAGTAAATTCTCAAATAAATTACATAAATGACACATCTAGTCCCGCGACTATAATTTTGGAAACTTGGAAGCTCTTCACTCAATTAGTCTTAAGATGTTTTGAATTATTAAATACCAAAAGTGTGTTAAGCTTTTGATGATCCTAAAAGCAATAAACTTAACAAGCCGGTTGCATTCAGGGCTAAATTAGGCAATACAAAACACAGTTGCAAGTAGCAGTTAGCAAAAGACAATCACCAAACCAAAGGAGATTTACATTTAGCAATTTGGTCATAATTAGACTCAACCAGAAACAAAAACAAAACCCCTTCAGCTCCCAAAGAGGAAAATAAAACAATAAAGAGAATCACAAACGCAGCAAAAACAGACAGAATATGAAACTGAATAAGTGAATCTAACTACCCAATGAAGAGAAAAATAATAAAAAAACAAAACAAAACATTTCGCACCCTTTGCTCAGCTCGAAAGATGCAGCTGTATTTCAAGAAGGGATGAAATGTAAAAAAGAAACCTTTTTCTTTATTTTTTGCATCCAAAAACAGAGCTTTCAGAGGAAAACCAAATGGACCCCACGATTTTCTTCTGGATTGGGTATGGGGCATTAACGTTGGTTTTACACCAAAGTGTGTGAATTAACTTGTACTTCAATTGAAAAAAAAATGTTCTGTCCTCTCATGTGCATGAGAGTTGTTATTCCTCATTATAATACCCTCTACTTGCTCTTTTGTAAAGCAAAAGAGAGACAATCACACTGCAGAATGAGCACCATCACTGCAGAATGAGCACATCACAATCACACTTGGGAAGTCCAAAATCTCAACGAAAAATTAAGCTCAAATCATAGTTACTGGTTTGAAAACAAATGTCAGAGAGAACACGAGAAGCAAAATATCAGAAACTAAATAGAGCAAACTATATAGTGAAATTGAGTAAACTCAAGAATGCAAAAAATAGAATAATCACTATATCAGAAGGTAAACTCAACAATTAGCAGAGCAATCCGAGACAACAAACAAGGACAAGCCCAACCAAAGACAACAATAATTTCCCAACCCCATCTCAGAAGGTAAACACGATAAGCAAAATTAAAGCTGAGCCTTACCTTTGAATCTCAAGCAGAAGCAATAATCACGATTAGGTAGCAGAAGATGTATGCCACTCTACAATAAACACGAACAAGAAGCAGAAGCAATAGACGCGAACCAGAGCGACGGCGCAACGAACGAACAAAGACGCCGTGAAGGATGCTGGGACGAACAGCGGTGAACTAGTAGAGGCCTGGGATGGACAGCTGTGAGAGAAGAGGGAGGGAAATTTGTTAACAGGTGGAGAAGAGACTAGGGTTTATTTGTCCAAGAATTATAACTTTGTTTTTTTTCAAATACAAAAAAAATTCCATCTAAATGACGTCGTTTATGTCGGGATTTAAACAAATGAAAGAACTAAATAAACCTTTTTCTTCCCGATGATTGAGTTGCAGACTGCAAGGATTTATACTATGTTACATGCATATAACTTATCTAATAAAACTTGAATTGATTTATACCAACGGGATTGGTTCAAGTGGTACATGTTTGATTCTCATTAAGCAAAGTCTCGGGGTTTGAACCTTTATGGATGTAAAAAATTTCCGACGAGAGAGTTAGTCCCGTGGATGTTTTTTGGCTCAAAAGAACTGCATGATTCATCAATTAAGTGCGTGTTTTCAATACCGTCTAGGATATGAATTTGCGGCTTCTAGAGATGCATTTCTTAAAAGCAACTATTGTTACTTTCAATTAAACGTGAATTTGGAGTATCAGTGTGTTTGGTAAAATTAGCTGAAAAGCTAGTTAATAACTTAAAGCCAAGCTGAAAACTGAAAAGCTCGTTGAAAACTTTAAATTAGTTGAAAGCTGAAAAACTATTGAATGTGTTTGGTAAAACTAGTTGAAAAAATGGTAAAATGACATTTGGAGACAACATTAATTATTAAATAATGATAAGTGGGAGGGTGGTTAAAGGCTAAACTTGTAATTAATTTCCAGCTAGTAGATAAAAATTGGAGCTTTTTAAAAAAGCTACCCCAAGTAGCTTTTTAAGAAAAGCTTGTAGTTACCCAAAAAAACTACCTTCCCAAACACTGCTGAAATGATTTCAGCTACTGTTTTCAACTTTCAGCTAGTTGAAATGGCAAGCCAAACACACTCTTTGGTAAGACATTTTAGTTAAATGAAAGTTAAAATTAGTAGTTAAAATTATTTTAGAGTGTGTTTGGTAAGTCATTTCAGCTAGCTGAAAGCTGAAATTAGTAAGGTAGTTTTTTTGGCTAGATACTAGCTTTTCTTGAAAAGGTACTTTAGGTAGCTTTTTTAAAAAAGCTCTAATTTCCAGCTAGTAGCTGAAAATTAATTACAAGTTTATCCATCAATCATCCTCATTTGTCATTATTTAATAATTAAGGATGTTTTATATGTCATTTTACCATTTTCAGCTAGTTTTACCAAACACATTCAATAACTTTTCAGATTTCATCTAACTTTAAGCTTTCAGCTAACTTTGAGTTTTTAGCTAGTTTTTCAGCTAATCTTACCAAACACACTCTTAGTTGTATTTGATACGATAATTTTTTAGTAGCTGCTAGCTTTTAATAGCTTTTTCAAAAGTTATTTGAGGTAATTTTTTGGTTAAATATGTTTTTAATCCCTAAAATATAGTCAAGATTTGGTTTTAGTCCCTGTAATTTAAAACCAGTGGTTTTGGTCCTTCAAAATTTGAAATTACATCAATTTAGTCCTTTTGCACAGTTTAGCTACAGATTTTGTTGCGGATTAGCTACGAAAAATCATCGATAAGGACTAAAAATGGGTATTTTTAATTTTTGAGGGACCAATTCCACTGGTTTTGAATTACAGGGACTAAAACCAAATCTCGACTGTATTCGACGGACTAAAAACATTTTAACCCGATAATTTTTAAAAAACTCATATTTTAAGTTATTACCCTAAAATTTATAACAATTGAATCACTTTTAACAATTCTCACTCATCATTATTATTTAATAATTAATGATGTCTTTATGTGTCATTTTATCATTTTCAGCTGAGTTTTACCAATCACTTTCAATCAAATTAATTAATTTTTTAGCTTTCAACTAATTTTTAAATTTTTATCTAATTTCAACTTTTAATTAATTTTTCAACTAATTTTACCAAACACATTTTAGACTTCTTACAAAGACAAACCAAACGATCTATAAAGTAGTCTGTTGAAGCCAATTTTACATCTCAAATCAAGATAGAACGGTTGCCATTGATTTATTTTTCCTGTTTTATCTAATACTAAACTTCAGGGATATTATATATTATAAAGTTCTCTTAAACCACACATTAGTCATTTTTTATCTTTGACTAAAAATATTCCATAAGCATAACTATGGGTTCAACACTTAAATAAGAGGTGATTGTTAGGTTAATACTCCCAAAAAAAGGATGAAAACAATGATGAACCCATAAATTTATAACATTAAAAATATAATATACTACTAATTTACTACTAAAAATATAAATATATATCATAAAAAATTATATATTATATACTATTTTCTTTTGTCAACATATTATTATACTAATTATAAAAGTTGAGTCAAGTTATGTTTTAAATGGGCTAAGTCATAGGTCCTGACGAGTGGTTTGATCTAGGGGTGGGAACAGGCCAGACCGCTCGTCAGGGGTCTACTACCTGGCCTATATCAGGGCAGGGCAGGCCAATTTATTAAATAGAGTAGGCCAGGGCTTTTTCAAAAACCTATATAGCATAACAGGTCAGGCTTCAAGCCATCGAAAAAGCCTTTTGAGCCTATCAAGCCGGTCTATTTAACTAAATATAAATAAAACACTAATATTTTTTATATTATTATTATTATTATAAAGATTTGTTATTACTTTTCCTTATAATTATATATTTATTAGCTTGTATAAACATTTAAGTATGTTAAAAACTTGAACCTATAAGTCTATTCATATATATGCTTATGATATATTCAAGTACCTTACTATAAAACAAGCTTTTAAACATGTTTTCAGGCCTTGTCAGGTTTTAAATAGGCCAGACTCAGACCATAAAATAAAGCCTATGTCAGGTAACAGGCTAGACTCAGGTCATGGATTTAAGGTGCAGGTCAGGCTCAGGCCTTGGAAAGCCTAGCTTGGCTCGGCCTAGCCTATTCCCATTTCCATCATGACTACAAAACTTGAACCCTCATTTTACCCGTCAAATTCATCAGGTAGACCAACCTGATCTCTTTTTGTCTCTGTCTCTTCAAACGAAAACCCTAAGCGTCGTTGTTCCTCCCCCAACTCAAGGGGGCTTTCTCCCTCCATGGGAGGGTTTTCTACTCACTCAAGGTGAGTTTTTCTCTCTCTTTAGTGGGAGTTTTGTTATTTTTTCTTCCACTTCCTTCTCATTTCTACATCCCACCACCACCTCTTCCTCCCCTTTCCAGCCACCATCTCCATATCCTTTGACCCCCTCCTCTTCTGTGAGATTCTGTTAGAGCCATCTTTTTGCAGCACTGATTTACTTAGACCGCTGCCTTCAATGCTCTTCCACCATTAGAGCTCATTTTGCAGCGCTGTTTTACTCAGATTGGTTGTGGATGATGCTGTGGATCTTTGTTTGAAGTTGATGTTGGACATGTGTTGATCTGGAAGGAATAAAAAAAAGAAAGAAAAAATGTCATGGGCTGTTTCAGTATCTTTGTGTAATAGGAGGCTTTGTTTTTTGTTGTTATTATTAGGATTGCTAAATAGTTTACATTATTTGAGTATGCGTGCTTGATTTGTTGTTTTGATTTATAGTGCACTGCTGTAATACTCTTTATTTAGAATTCTCAAGCTTTGTAAGTGCCGTTTGGCTTCTTTCAATTAACGATCCCTTGAAAAAAAAAAGGTAGACCAACCACTACTTAGTACTCATGTTAAAATTTTAACTAGTACTTTTTTAATCATCATATCAACTTAACTTTTACTATTCTTTCAAGTTTCAACAGTTCTTGAAATGCAAACAATTAAAAATTCAAGATACATTAAAATAATATAAATTAATATTATTTTTTTCATTCGAATTTAATTTCTCTAATGCATTTTAAAAACAAAGTGTAAATATAATTATTAATTAAAAAGTCAACATAAAAAATATAATTATAATAAAACATATATAATCAAATTACAAAATTATTAAAATACCAACCGTTTATTTTTTTTAGACTTCATCTTAATACATTTCTTTTTAAAAGGAGTCAACTTCAATAATATTTACTTCCCCTTTCACTTCTGGTGACTTTTGACTTTGAGTGATCACACCCCTAACCCCTCACCCGTTATCATTCTGCTATATTTTATTTTAGAATATATAATTCCAAAATTTCTTATTTTATAAATCCTTCTGATTATTAAATGAATTAAATATTAAGTAATATTTTTTCTGTTTTTGAAATATTAAATATTTTGTTTTTTATTTAATTGGTTTTTGTAAATTAGTGGAAAGATTGTGAGTAGACTTTTTATGAGGATATAATATTATTCTTTACTTGTATTTTTTGTGTAATGCAAAAAAAATATATTATTTTTATATAATTAATATCTTTAAATATATCTTAAAATATATACCTATTTTAATAATAAATAAATATATTAAAATATAAAAATTATAAAATTAATCATTTAAGTTTGATATATAATTTTACATTACAATTAGCTTGAATTATATATATAATTTGATTCAATATATAATATTAAGGACAATTACTTTGAATTAGGGATTTGATTTGAATATTTTTTTTTGGTACAGTTTAATTTTATATATAAAGGATAATTTTTTAAATTTAAATTATTAACTCATAAAAATTAACCACTCCAATTTATTATTCAATCGGTAAAATTTTATATAAATTTTAAATTATAATATTATCCTTTTGTGTGGTCTAAATTTTATGATACAAATAAATTGTCATATTATTCAAATTTTAAATTTAATCACCTGTTTATCAACTCTTTATAAATTAATTTTGAAACATTATTCTCATTTTCTGCTGCTTTCTCAACTTTAAAGTCATGTGTTACTTTATGCACACTATTTCCTTTAAGTGTGTCTTTTAGACGCCTATTATAAATTTTTTAATATTTCCTCAAATCACTCAATCTCTTAAAAAATGATATTTTAAATCTAAATATTTATAAATATGATCTTTAATCTAGTTTTCTATTCTAAATAATTTTGAATCCAAATTCAAAATCTATCATTATCTTTTAATAATATAACCATCAATTAACAATTTAGAAAAATAATTGAATTTAAAATTTTAAATAATATGATTATTGATTAATATCATAAAATTTAAATTATATAAAATGATATAATAATTTTAAAAATATATGTAATATTATTGATTGAATAGCATGGTTGGATTAATTTTTTTATGAATTAATAATTTAAATTCAGAACAATATCTTTAATATATACAATTCAAATTAAATTCATAATTCAAAATAATTATACTATAATATCATATTGAATTTAGATCTTTTATTTTAAATCCAACATATATTTCATGTTTTAAGATATTTATTTTTAAAATAGGTATATTTAAAGATTTTAATTAATTATAAAAAGTAAATATTTTCTGTTCATTACAGGATATATAAAATACTTAAATTGAGAATGATATATTATTATTAAAGAATAATGATAAGAATTTAAATTTGAATTCATAACAATAAAATAAGTTGTAATAGAGGTATATGAAAGATTCACTGTGTTTGTTTATGAGAGAGTTAGAGGGAGAGAATCGAGAGGAGAGAGATAGAAGTGAGATCGGAATTCAACATGGTTTGGTTGAAGGTGGAATGAGAAGAGAGATTAATAAATAGGGTGGGCCTACAACTTTTTCAATCTCCCCATATTTGAAGAGAAATGAGAGAGAGAGGAAGGGATTATGTGCACAAATACAAAACTACCCATCAAAATATCATCACCTTTGTTTTTATTCATAGCACATAAAATAAGGTTATTCTTGTCCATTTAAATAAAATATCATTTCTCGCTTTTCTATTTCTCTTCTATTTTTTCCAAACCAAACAACCTCAAAATCTATCCCATTCTCATCACTTTCACTCTTCTCGATTTCTATCTTCCCCCATTTCTCTCTTCTCTATCTCTCTTTTTAAACCAAACAGAGGCTAAGGGAGATTTGAGAGAATGATCAAACATCATTGTAATTGTAATAGAGGTATCTGAAAAGATACATTTAAACAAGATAGTGCAAAAAAAAAATACACATAATTTTTTAATTGAGAGAATAGAGAAAGTGAGTCTCATTGCTAGTGAAGTCTCAAAATTAATTAAGATAGTGTTGAGTTCATTACACATTTACACCTACAGTTATCTCTAATAATCATCGATGTTTCTTAGTCCGTTAAATCTTCTTAGAGCACCAGCATTGCCTATGGTAAAGTGAGGTGCTTAACTTTTAGCACCTGTGCTTAGCATTTTTAAGCGATGAAGTAGTTTTTTTTGGGTTCTTATTTAGGCATCGGTGCTTGTGTATGCACCACAAGCACCCGTGTTTAACAATTTGTTTTTTGAATGATGATTGTGTGGTGTGGGATTGGTTGATAGGTAAGTTGTAGGGTCCATTTAAGAAATTTTTTAGAGTTGCTGAGATGAAGATAAAAAGTGATTGACTTGGTTAAAATAATAAAAATAGAGTAAACCCTCAAAATGGTCCCTGAAAGATTGGCAATCGATCAACTTGGTCCCTGAAAGAATGAAAATTGTAAAAATGCCCCTGAATGATGCTACCTTCGGTCAAAATAGTCCTTCTGTTAACCCAAGTGTCACACCCCTAAATTCCATAAGCAAGAATTTGATCCGTTGGAAACCAAATTCTAAACTTAGAATTTAGAATCTTTCATTCTAAATATCGACCTGTTCTATAAATTATCGCAATTCCAACATATCAAGATAATTTACATCAAACATAAGGAAAATTAAAATCTTTTAACTACATAAAGCTTAACTACCCATCATATAAATATAAAGTCCAAATTACAAATAGAGTCCAAAGGAGTACTACAAGTGTTAGAACACAACTCTAACTACATGAACATGGATACAAGTTCTAGTCAAATATAAACAGGCATATACAAAGGGCCATCCACTATATACAAACAAAAGGACTAAATCTTCCGCTTCCCAAAATCACTCCCGAGGCTGAGTACTCCGGGAAGGAGGAACCTGAACATCTAACAAAATCCACATATCGCGTGGTGAGATACAATCTCAGTGAGCAAAATCTCTATGCATGGATGCAAGTACATATAATTTATGACAATTCAGGCCATAGGTACAATATCAAACCATATCAGTCTCAATTCAATATAAATATCAGTATGCTTAAGATGCTTGCCCGAAAGGCCATGTACAATCACAGTCTAGAGTTAGACCTGAGCTCAGACTACAGGGGATATCCCCAGGGGACGAATCCCACCCTACAGTATTTGACCGAAGTCCAGTATTTGACCGAAGTCCATAATCTTTCCATAACTCGATTGAATAACTAACTTCGATAATCGGAATTGATAAATATCGCGAATCCCATTGTTTTCGACACTTTCGATAGTTCGAACCTTTCGAAACTAATGAGATTCGCCAATCGATCAACACTCGAACCACATATTCATCAATCCTTATATCGAAATCAATTAACAATCCTTAGTTTTACATTTCGGAACAAGTTTAATCGGAGAAAACGAAGCGTTTCGACGTTTCGATAGTTTCGAAATTTCGAAACTAAGGAAATCAAGAATCGATCCGTTCTAACCGATTAAAATCATTACCCATTAATCAAATAACAAGCACAACCACAATCAATATCAACAATCAAGTATAATCAGAGAAAGGGAGAGGAGAAGTGGGTTCAAGGGTTTTGGAGACCAATTCCTAAATCTAACAATCAAGTGAGAATTTACTCACCAAGAGAAGAAATCCAAGTAATTAGATGAAATGAAGATGATTCCTAGCTTCGATCCGTTGTTCCTACTTGTTTCGACACTTCCTCTCTCTAGAACCCTCCTTCTCTCTCTAGAATAGGTTTTTCTCCCAAAATTCTGATTTTAAAACGTGCTGGGTATATATATTTTCGCTCAGTAATCGATTACCAAACCCTGGTAATCGATTACTGAGAGCAAAATACGCCTAAAAACCCATTCTGGGAACCTGGTAATCGATTACCACCTTTGGTAATCGATTACTAAGAACCCAGGTTGCTGGTAATCGATTACAGGGTTAAGTAATCGATTACCAGGGCCAGACTCTCTGGTAATCGATTACTAGCTCTTGGTAATCGATTACCAGTGACCAAATACTCCTAAATTTTGTTCTATCAAGTTACCAAACTATAACTTACCCCTTTCCACCTATTTTTCTTATACCTCAAAGAACATACCACATATTTTAACTTATAAATCTCACAATTAACTTAACCAAAAGTTGGGATGTTACATTCTACCCCTTAAAGAAAATTTTGTCCCCAAAATTTTACTAATATAAGATAGGAGATCTTACCATATTCAAAAAGACTAGGAAAATGATTCTTGATAACATCTTCTTTTTCCCAAGTAGCTTCATCCATAGATAGACTTTCCCAAACTACCTTAACCAAAGGAATGTTTCTATTCCTCAGAGTCTTGGCACTTCTGTCAATAATCTGAATAGGTTTTGCAGGTAGGGTGAGGTTGTCCTTTAATTGTATTGGTTCAGAAGACAACACATGAGAAGGATCAAATACATATTTTCTCAGCTTAGACACATGAAAAACATTGTGGATTTTGGAAAGATAAGGTGGAAGAGCCAATTTATATGCAAGAGGACCAACTCTCTGCAAGATTTGAAAGGGACCAATGAACCTGGGACTCAGTTTTCTAGATTTCACAGACTTCCCTAGACCAATGACAGGAGTTACTCTAAGAAACACATGTTCCCCTTCCTCAAACTCTAGTTCTTTTCTTCTTTTATCAGCATAACTTTTCTGACGGCTCTGGGCAGTTACAAGTTTTTCCCTAATGATCCTAATCTTATCAGAAGTTTCCTGAACCAAATCCGGACCCAACAGTGATTTCTCACCCACCTCATGCCAACACACAGGAGACCTACATTTCCTACCATACAAGGCTTCATAAGGTGCCATGCCTATGCTGCTATGGAAACTGTTATTGTATGCAAACTCTACGAGTGGTAGGTACTTATCCCAACTGGCTGACTCCTCTAATGCACAGGCTCTCAACATGTCTTCTAAGGTTTGGATGGTTCTTTCAGACTGACCATCAGTCTGAGGGTGGTAAGCGGTGCTAAACCTAAGTTTAGTCCCGAATGACTGGTGTAGTGCATTCCAGAACCTTGAAGTGAACCTGGGGTCCCTATCAGAAATGATGCTAGAAGGAATACCATGCAATCTGACAATCTCTCTAACATACAGTTCAGCTAACTTATTCAGGGAAAAGGTATTCTTAACTGGAAGGAAATGGGCTGATTTGGTCAAACGGTCCACTATAACCCATATGGTATCAAACCCAGCTTGGACTCGAGGTAATCCCACCACAAAGTCCATAGCTATGCTTTCCCACTTCCACTCAGGAATTTCTAAGGGTAACAGGACGCCAGATGGTTTCTGATGTTCTACCTTTACTTGTTGACAAATTAGGCACTTAGACACAAACTCAGCTATTTCCCTCTTCATACCTACCCCACCAAAACCTCTTCCTCAAATCCTGATACATCTTGGTGGAACCAGGATGTATAGACATCTTACCTTTGTGAGCTTCCTCCAACACCAGTTGTTTGACTCTACCCCCTTTAGGGACACAGATCCTTCCTTGAAAAAGAATCAATCCCTCACCTGACTTAGAAAATCCTAACTGCCCTGCCCCTTTTTACTTTGAAGATCAAGATCCAAATCCTGAGCTTCCTTAATCAGAGTCTGAAACTCACTAGAAATTTCTAATCGGTACATCTGAATGCTACCTACTCCCAACTCTACAATCAGGTTCAAATCTCTAAACCTCTCTAGAAGACTCATCTCTTGTATCATCAAAGATGACACATACAGGATTTCCTGCTGAGAGCATCAGCCACTACATTGGCTTTACCTGGGTGATATTCAACTCAAAGTCATAATCTTCAAAAACTCCATCCATCTTCTTTGCCTCATGTTGAGTTCTTTTGATCAAAAAGATACTTCAAGCTCTTATGATCACTAAAGACCTCAAACCTTACACCAAACAGGTAATGCCTCCAAATTTTTAGGGCAAAAACCACAGCAACTAATTCTAAGTCATGGGTAGGATAATTTTCCTCATGAGGCCTCAACTGCCTAGATGCATAAGCTACAACCTTCCTATCCTGCATCAGAACACCTCCTAACCCCTTCCCAGAGGCATCACAAAATACCTCAAAGGTTCTAGACACATCAGGTAATGCTAACACCGGGGCACTGGTCAATCTATGCTTTAACTCTATGAAACTATGCTCACAATCACTATCCCACACAAAGGCTTGGCCCTTTCTAGTTAACTTGGTGAGAGGCAAGGCTAAACGAGAGAAACCCTTAATGAATCTCCTGTAATAGCCAGCTAAACCTAGAAAGCTTCTAATCTCAGTAACAGTCCTAGGCCTTTCCCATTCAAGAACAGACTCTACCTTGCTAGGATCAACTGATACTCCTTCCCCTGAAATTACATGGCCTAAGAAATGAACCTTATTCAGCCAAAACTCACACTTGCTCGGGTTAGCAAACAGTTTCTTTTCTCTCAAGACTTCTAACACCAACCTTAAGTGTTTCTCATGATCTTCCAAACTAGAAGAGTAGATCAAAATATCATCAATGAACACAACCACAAATTTATCTAGGAAAGGTCGGAAGATTCGATTCATATAGTCCATAAACACTGCCGGAGCATTAGTGACACCAAATGGCATCACTAAGTACTCGTAGTGTCCATATCTAGTTCGAAAAGCGGTTTTATGAATATCTTCCTTCCTTATCCTAATCTGATGATATCCTGACCTCAAATCTATTTTGGAAAACACAGAGGCACCTCTAAGTTGATCTAAGAGGTCATCTATTCTAGGCAATGGATACTTATTCTTAATTGTAATTTTATTCAACTGCCTAAAATCTACACATAACCTCATACTCCCATCCTTCTTTTTCACTAACAACACTGGAGCCCCCCACGGAGAGACACTAGGCCTAATAAACCCTTTTTCTAACAACTCTTCTAATTGTCTCTTAAGTTCACTAAGTTCTAAGGGAGACATCCTATAGGGTGCCTTAGAAATGGGTCCTGAACCTGGTAATAAATCTATGGTGAACTCTACCTCTCTCTCAGGTGGTAAGGTTAGAACTTCATTAGGAAAAACATCCTGAAACTCCCGAACCGTAGCTACACTACTCAAATCAAATTTTGTTTCTAAAGTTGAGGAAAGTAACAACAGAAAACATTCACTCCCGTCATTGATACTTTGGGAAACTTGAGAAATACTAGACAATAGAATGGACAACTTTTCCTTAGAAGGAACAGAAAGATTAGGGAAGACAACCTTTTTATTAAAACAATCTAACAACACCTGATTGGATGATAACCAGTTCATTCCCAGAATAACATCAATACCAGTCAAAGGCAAGCAAATCAAATCAACAACAAAAACTCTTTCTTGGATAGTCAAGGAACAATTCAGACACACAAGAGAAGTTGATATAGCTTCTTTAGCTGGAGTTACAACATTAAGAGTATAGGGTAATGAAGTGGTAGACAATTTTAACTTATTCACACAATCAACAGAAATAAAGGAATGTGATGCTCCTGAATCAAACAATACAATTAAAGTTTCCTTTCCTAGGGTGCAAATACCTCTTAACAAATTATCTGAAGAAGCTGCCACTTGACCGCTGAGGGTAAAAACCCTTCCAGTTGATTGAGGCTTCTGGGGTCCTTTGATTCCGGGGCAATCCCTCTGATAGTGTCCAGGCTGCTTGCAGAAATAACACACCACCTTCTTCCCCACCAGACATTCTCCCCCATGCTCCTTCCCACACTTTGGACATACACGAGTATCCTTGCGTTGCGGAGGTTGGACAGCTACAGGTTGTTTTCCTTGCCACTTAGGCCTGAAGTTCTTGTTCTGATTACTAGATTCTACCTTCCTTTTCCCTTTGTTATCTTGTGGTACTGAAGAGGACGTCACTCCCTTGCAATTCTTTTCAATAATGTAACACTTACTCACCAGGGTAGAGAAATTCCTGATTTCCATAGCCGCCACTCGATCAATAATTTCCGGTCTCAAGCCTCCCTCAAATTGGGTGCATCTCCACTCTTCGTCATTCACCGCCTGAAGGTACCGAGAAAATTTTGACAATTCTTCAAATTTGGACACATATTGCCCTACCGTCATCTCTCCTTGCTGAAGTTGCAGGAACTCTGCTTCTTTCTGCCTTTTGATAGTCGCCGGGAAATACTTCTCTAAGAAAAGACTTTGAAAGGCCTCCCAAGTTAAAGGAGCTTCCGCCTCTGCCGTTTGTATCCTCGTCCTCCACCAATCCTCAGCTTCTCCCCTCATCATGTACACTGCCAATCCCACTTTAACTTCATCAGAGCACTTCATAGCTTCAAAAATTTGTTCAAGTCTTTAAGCCATCTAGCTGCCACGTCAGGATCATACACCCCGTTGAATTGTGGAGGGTTATGCTTCCTGAACTCGGACAACCCAGAGAAACATCCACATTGGTGGTGGTGGTTCCGGTCGTTGTCTAGCTAACTCTTGCAAGATTGCTGTGTTGGTAGCTGCTTGATTCCCCATCATTTGAGTAAGTGCCTGGAGAGCTGCCACCATTGGATCTGGTACTGGTTCAGGTGAAGGTGAAGGAGATGGTTGTCTAGCCCTTGACCTACCCCTCCTGTTGCTCGCCATAACTTCCTACATATCATAAAGCAAATCTCGAGGTGATCAGTCTCAATTCACAAAAATACATAAGAAATTATCAACAAACCACAGAAAATCCTAATTCTCACAGTCCAATTGGATTGAACTGCTCTGATACCAAAATGTCACACCCTAAATTCCATAAGCAAGAATTTGATCCGTTGGAAACCAAATTCTAAACTTAGAATTTAGAATCTTTCATTCTAAATATCGACCTGTTCTATAAATTATCGCAATTCCAACATATCAAGATAATTTACATCAAACATAAGGAAAATTAAAATCTTTTAACTACATAAAGCTTAACTACCCATCATATAAATATAAAGTCCAAATTACAAATAGAGTCCAAAGGAGTACTACAAGTGTTAGAACACAACTCTAACTACATGAACATGGATACAAATTCTAGTTAAATAAACAGGCATATACAAAGGGCCATCCACTATATACAAACAAAAGGACTAAATCTTCCGCTTCCCAAAATCACTCCCGAGGCTGAGTACTCCGGGAAGGAGGAACCTGAACATCTAACAAAATCCACATATCGCGTGGTGAGATACAATCTCAGTGAGCAAAATCTCTATGCATGGATGCAAGTACATATAATTTATGACAATTCAGGCCATAGGTACAATATCAAACCATATCAGTCTCAATTCAATATAAATATCAGTATGCTTAAGATGCTTGCCCGAAAGGCCATGTACAATCACAGTCTAGAGTTAGACCTGAGCTCAGACTACAGGGGATATCTCCCCAGGGGACGAATCCCACCCTACAGTATTTGACCGAAGTCCAGTATTTGACCGAAGTCCATAATCTTTCCATAACTCGATTGAATAACTAACTTCGATAATCGGAATTGATAAATATCGCGAATCCCATTGTTTTCGACACTTTCGATAGTTCGAACCTTTCGAATAATGAGATTCGCCAATCGATCAACACTCGAACCACATATTCATCAATCCTTATATCGAAATCAATTAACAATCCTTAGTTTTACATTTCGGAACAAGTTTAATCGGAGAAAACGAAGCGTTTCGACGTTTCGATAGTTTCGAAACTTTCGAGAGTTTCGAAAGTTTCGAAACTAAGGAATATCAAGAATCGATCCGTTCTAACCGATTAAAATCATTACCCATTAATCAAATAACAAGCACAACCACAATCAATATCAACAATCAAGTATAATCAGAGAAAGGGAGAGGGAGAAGTGGGTTCAAGGGTTTTGGAGACCAATTCCTAAATCTAACAATCAAGTGAGAATTTACTCACCAAAGAGAAATCCAAATTAGATGAAATGAGATGATTCCTAGCTTCGATCCGTTGTTCCTACGTTGTTTCGACACTTCCTCTCTCTAGAACCACTCCTTCTCTCTCTAGAATAGGTTTTCTCCCAAAAATTCTGATTTTAAAACGTGCTGGGTATATATATTTTCGCTCAGTAATCGATTACCAAACCCTGGTAATCGATTACTGAGAGCAAAATACGCCTAAAAACCCATTCTGGGAACCTGGTAATCGATTACCACCTTTGGTAATCGATTACTAAGAACCCAGGTTGCTGGTAATCGATTACAGGGTTAAGTAATCGATTACCAGGGCCAGACTCTCTGGTAATCGATTACTAGCTCTTGGTAATCGATTACCAGTGACCAAATACTCCTAAATTTTGTTCTATCAAGTTACCAAACTATAACTTACCCCTTTCCACCTATTTTTCTTATACCTCAAAGAACATACCACATATTTTAACTTATAAATCTCACAATTAACTTAACCAAAAGTTGGGATGTTACACCAAATCTGTTAAAGCTAACAGACTTGCTGATGTGGCATAAAAGACTGAAAGCCTTCATTTTGGTCCCTGCCCAGTCAGCCCAAAAGATTGGCAACCACCATCAAATTGGTCCCTGCCCAGTCAGCCCAAAAATTGAAAACCCATCAAATTGGTCTCCCTCCCTCTCTCGGTCTGTAAGTAGTCTCTCTCTCTCTCATGTCCAGAAGGAACTTGTCAACATCAGAAGAGAAAGAAATCGAAAATAATATTGGTGGGGAAAATGTGGGTGTATATTGGTGGGGATACAAGTGTACTGATTCAACTCGAGCATTTCTTAGTCATAGAAAACATTGTCATGGCCATGGAGAGGAAATGATCGGGAAGGATCCGAGGCAAAGAATGTCCGCGTTGCTTGGCCTTGGTTGCAGGGTGATCAGGAAAAAGAGCCAGTTAATCAGAAGAATCCTTTTCTTCGATGAAGCCAGAAAGCCAGGTAGGTGAAAGTAATCGATCTGTTAATAATGAGGCTTCAGGATCCTGGTCCTCCTTCAATGTTAACAGCACAAGTAGTACCAGCAGCTGTGGGAGTGGCAGCAGTTCTACTGCCAATAATAAAATGGATGTTGACACTGATTGCTTGGATTATGAAATTTTGTGGGAGGACTTGACAATTGGAGAACAAATTGGGCAAGGTAGTTATGTTCTTAATTGAAGTTGCATGCTTGAGCAAATAAGCTTTTGACAATATCTATGGATCAACCAAAAAACAAGTATTGTTTAAACAATCGTGAAATATTATTCTGATTTAGAGTTCTTATTTTTTTCAATTTGTTTGCTTCCTTATGAGGGGCCCTGATAATTTGGCCCTGATAAATTTGTTTTCAGATTTTACTTGATGATGTTTTCACAATGAATCATCTTTATTACTTTTTTTCTATGATATTTAATTCTTTATGTATTATGCCAATCTACATGTATGTTGGATGTCAGAGTTTGGTCTCTTGATATGCAAACTTGGTTAAATCTATGAACCATACTTGTGAGGTTGCTTCATTAAATTTCTTATGTTTAATAAGGATCAATAATCATCCTGTTGACTCTGCCAAACACATAAGAGATCAATAAAACTGCTTTTTTTCGTACTACCCATAGAGCGTCTTGTTCTTGTCATACTTATTCTTTCCCTCAAAATAACTATCATTTTACTCCATTTTACCTGAAAACATGGATAACCAATGTCAGTGTTTAACCAACATTATATTATATTAGTAATTTCATAATTCTTAAGAGTTAATTAAAAATGTTTTATTTTGATTAAAAGAATTGGCAAAACTCATAATTTGAAGATTACTGAAACCTTTATCAGTAAGGAGCCATAGCTATCGGGTATACCTGGAGTTTGGTGTTGATGTACCATCTTTGAATGTAGCCAATGAAGTCATATGTGCTAGAACTTGTTCTTCCACTTCCTCATGCTTTCCTCTTTGATTTTTTTCGTTGCTTCTATTTCCTTAATCAGATATATTCACTTTCTATTGGGTAGTTCCATGAGTAATTGAACCTCTCTAAAACTTCCTTGTAAACATGATTTTACAATTCTTCTGTTGAAGTTCTTCTTTTATGGGGGCAGTGACTTCACCTCAACGTCTATGTCTGGACATTAGAGAGAGAGAGAGAGCGGGTGGAGAGGGGGAGAGAGAGGGAGAGAGGGAGAGAGAGGGATAGAGAGGGAGAGAGGGGAGACCAATTTGATGGGTTTCCATCTTTTGGGCTGACTGGGCAGGGACCAAAATGAAGACTTTCAGTTTTTTATGCCACATCAGCAAGTCTGTTAGCTTTAACAGACTTGGGTTAATGGAATGACTATTTTAACCGAAGGTAGCATCATTCAGGGACGATTTTACAATTTTCATTCTTTCAAGGATCAAGTTGACCGATGGCCAATCTTTCAGGGACCATTTTGATGGTTTACTCAATAAAAATATATATATATAAGAAAATGTGAAAAATTATAAATATTAATTTAAAAAACTTTTGAGGATTCTGGCCTAGGATAAAGAAATAGGCTGACCAAAAAGTTGAAAACTATCAACTTTGGGCACAGCCTCAGCATGTGTAGTGTTTAGCATGTTACTTCTTCTTACTTCTTAGCTATCACATATTAACTAGTAACTATCAACAGCGAAACCTCTTTGAGCTGAGACATGTATATGCAAAGCACAGTTGAGGGGCAAATACAGAAATAGAACCATCAGTTTAGTATACCAAATGGATAAAATCTGTGATCAAAGCTATGGCAAGTACATTCTCTTTTAGAAGGAACTATTGTTGAGGTTTTTTTTTTTTTAATACTTCTTCAATTACAAGAATGAAATTCATTTTTTACATTTCTGTGATGATATATAGGCATAAAATACATTCCTAAATCCAATAGCCAGCAATATAAAATATACTTTTTTTTTTGCCTTTTCTTTTTCTAGTTTTTAGCTTGGGGAGGGGGATATGGATAGTGATTGGATGAAACTTAAGAGTAGTGGATTGTCATCATTATCATACGTGGAAGCAAAAGTAAACAGCTGCAGCGACTGTATGAATAGGAAGAGTTTATGTACAACTGGAAATGAAATAGTGGTCAATAGAACACTAGGCTGTAGCAGCAGCTTGTTCTTCACAGCCTGTGATGCTGGGAGAAGGGTGCAAATGAGGTTGCGGTCACCGTAGACATTATCAACACGTCCTGATACAAGAAAACCACATTTTACATTTATCAGTATATGCATTTGTCACACAAATTATACAGGCACACTTTTTTGCACAAGGATTACAAGCAGTCATGCACTAGCCATATCTATCTACATTATAATAATAATGAGCCACTATATACACCAACATATATTTATTTTAAAATCAATTGTGTTATGGCAAAGAAAAATGATTGTGTTAATATAGGCAAAATGGAGGTGGGGTACAAAGTTAAACTACTATCATCTCCGTCTATATGTACATCATACTATATAACATAGCCTTGGTTTACTCTAAAACCACGTTTCAATCGTGGATCTAGGCCAACCTACTCTCTATAAGCGTTTGCTCGGATCCACGTTTGAAACGTGATTTTGAAGTAAAACAAACACACTGGAGAGTTCATTTTCCTAGATCCACATTTGAAACGGAATTTCGGGGTAAACCAAACACATTAATAGTGGGGAAGGTTAATTATTAGAAGGATGCTATAAGAAACATATAATATGAATAATAACAGCATGATCACCTGTGGTAGGCCAGAACTTTGAAACACGGAGCCAGGAAGCTGGGAAGGCTGCATATTCCCTGGTGTATGGTTTTTGTCCATGCATCTGCCATGAGCAGTGATGGTGGATGTGGGGCTCCCTGCAGAACATTTTAGATAATCACTTAGAAGTGCATGGACTATGTTGAAATTGCAAGTAAAATATGCAACTATATTAAGTAATTTACTTCTATTAATATCATGTAAATGAAAAACTGTGCCACATAGTCAAAGAAAAAAAATGATCTTTTACCTTAAGTACATTGTTGTTAATGTCAGCTTTTCCTTTCTCAATCTCAGCAATTTCTTGTCTAATGGAAATAAGAGCATCACAAAACCTGTCTAACTCAGCCTGCAATGATGTTTAGTTGAATTAGAGAATAAATGACAAAAGAGAAACTGCAAAGAAATAAAAAGGTAGAA
This sequence comes from Sesbania bispinosa, assembly GCA_026901365.1. NCBI lineage: Eukaryota > Viridiplantae > Streptophyta > Magnoliopsida > Fabales > Fabaceae > Sesbania > Sesbania bispinosa. Next base: position 301,209 of record QLOH01000709.1, on the reverse strand, counting down.
GAAGGGGAAAATTTTAAGGCCATACCTTGCTTTCACTTTCAGTGGGCTCAATCATGAGTGTGCCAGGAACAGGCCATGACATTGTTGGTGCATGAAAACCATAGTCCATAGCGCTTTGCAACATCTTCAGGCTCTATTCCAGCAGTATTCTACAATGGAAATAGCTTACAATTAATCAGAGCATGAATAATTATGAATAACTGAAAAACAACTAAAATCACCAAATGGTCTACCTTAAATCCTCTTAAGTCAATAATGAATTCATGAGCAACTGTTCCATTGACTCCACGGAAAAGAACAGGGTAATAATTCTGTAGAAGTCAAAGTAAAACCAAGGTTCATACAAAAACACAGTAATATGAAACTAACTATAAAAAAAAATCAATTGTAAAGAAATACATGTAATTCATGGCAAAGCACAAACCTCCAATCGTTTTGCCATGTAGTTTGCATTCAAAATGGCTATTTTTGATGCTTCTGTGAGTCCTTTAGAACCCATCATGGCTATGTAGGTGTAAGAGATTGGCAATATGAGTGCTGAGCCCCAAGGTGCAGCAGAGATGGTACCGAGTGGTTGAGCCTTGTCAGGGGCAGGAATTCCACCAGTGGGCACCTTCATTATGGTAACAGATAAATAAATACAAAGAAATCAAGATGGTACTAAACAGCAAGAACAAAGTCACACTGGAAAAGTTAAACTAAAAGAGTAGTTGTTTTTTCTGTGAAAACATTGTTCTTTCTAACAAATATAATTCAGAACATGTATGCATATTATACAGTGTATGCATATTATAATTCAGAACATGCATGCATATTAGTGTCACATAATTAACAGGGAAAACAAGTACATACCACAGGGTGTGAAGGTAAAAATGGTGCTAAGTGTTCTTTACACCAATAGGACCCATACCAGGTCCACCTCCTCCATGAGGGGATGCAAAATGTCTTGTGAAGATTGAGATGGCAAACATCTGCTCCAATCCAACCTGGGCTTGTAAGTCCTACCTGTAAATATGAAACCAAGTGTCCAATATAATGTCATAGCTGAATGAACATCTTTGAAAATTAGGCACAAATTGTTAAATTCTGGGCCAACATGATATGCAGAAATGTAGCAACAAAGGCATCATCTATATACTGTCAAGTTTTAGAAGACAATAAAATTTTGGACCAATTCACAGTTTGGAGAAGACCCAAAAGAGAGAAATTAGTTTCTTGAAGTATATTTCTTTCATAATATCATCATGAACTACTATCTACCCCAAGAACTATCCTTGCAAGACTCTTGGCCTAGCACAAAGTACATGAACTTAAAGATATGCAATTATGCTTAGAAAAACAAACCTGTGCATTCATGTTGGCACCATCCATATATACTTGACCCCATTATCGTGAATGATCTTGCAAATCTCATCAATACCTTCTTCATAAACACCGTGGGTAGAAGGATATGTTACCTACAATTTACATCAAAATCAAACTAATATAAAAAATGCCCAAGTTTGACAATAGTCTCAATTCACTGGTATAACATCAGTAATATAAGTAAGATTATACAGGAAGCAGTTGTACCATAAGTGCAGATAAGTTGTTCTTGTTAGTTTCAGCAGCCTTCCTCAACTCTTCAATGTTAATGTTTCCCTTGGCATCAGTTCCAACGGAGACAATTTTCATTCCACACATAGCAGCCTAAGCAGGATTTGTACCATGTGCTGAGACAGGTATAATGCAAACATGGCGGTGGTGGTCTCCTCTTGCCTACAGTTTCCAATGGCCCAAAAGAAGTAAGAAGCATCACAGGAAATTAAGATAATAAGAATATGTTGGGAAAATCATTTCCAGTCTCTTCTAGATATGTAGCAAGAGAAATGGCACAATTGATATAAACTTCTATATCTTAAAGTAAATCAGAAGAAACATGGATGCCCTGACAAATTAATAAAAACATCCTTCCACTACAATAAATTATGTCCATAAAATTAAAGCAAACATATTCATAATGATCAAAGTCACCATACCATATGATATGCACGAATAACCATCAATCCAGCTATTCTCCCAGCAGCCACCAGCATTTGGTTGTAAAGAGAAGGAGTCAAAACCAGTGATGTCACACAACAGCTCACCCAAATTGTTGAACATTTCCTGATACCAGATTGCTTGTTTAGAAACAGACAACACAACTTCTATCCCATATTTGCAGGCACAAAAGCATATATATAAGAATCTCTTTTTCATATCATTATTTTGTAAGATTATTTAACCATCCAACTACCTGATAACCTGGACCTGTCTGTTGGTGCTAAAAGGGTGAATATCAGTAAAGTTGGGCCATGTCACAGGCATCATTTCAGTTGTTGCATTTCAGCTTCATTGTAACAAGATCCGAGTGGGATCATACTGTGGCAAAGTGAGAGATCTTTTGATTGTAGCCTATGAATGTATCTGAGCAACTCGAGTGCTCAGTTTGGTACCTATAAAGGAAAAAATGAAATTAAGTATGTTTTTCAAAATGTACAACATGAATTCAAATTTTGGTGAAAAGGGATATTCGTGTTAACGATAGGGGTTAGTCAGAAAAGGGCTCTCCCTAACTATCCAGAAGGAAGTGCACTCTTAACTTCTGGTGCAATAATGCAGCAGTGAAGGAGACCTGTGTATAAATAAAAATTTAGATGGATTTACAATCTTGAGCAGTTATATGATTGATAATTGTAAAAAAGGATATAATATATAATAATCATACTCACCGGCTTGCCACCAACAAAAAAACTTTGAAAAAAGCTTATCAACATCCTCTAATGTGGTTGTTTCATCAAAAAGCAACAGTGATCTGAAAAGCAAGCAAGTTCCATAATCCAAAGACATGCAAATACAATTAACTGATTTGGTAACAACAAAAAGCAACACTCACAGTGTTTCCATCTACAACTCGCAGATTATTTCACTTTTGAGAGCAGCATCAGCAATTGCATGGGCATTGGAAGTCTTAACCTTCACAGTGTCAAAGAAGGGAAGATCCTGAACTTCCACTGTTCCAAGTTTCTTTAATCCCAGAGCAAATGCCCCAGCAAGGCCATGAACAACGGTTGGCAATGGTTTAAGAGGCCTTCAGGTCCATGATATACAGCATACATGGCAGCCATGTTTGCAAGCAGTGCCTAAACAAAAACCAAATACAATTAATAAAATCCGCAAACCAACTCATACAAAAACCATAACATAGTTCTATGGAACACACTAATACAAAGGGTTAATCTATCCTGAACAGGATGCTGAAGGAAAAATGATTTGCAACAGGACTAGATACTAATATGAGAAATCAAGTTCTAAGATAGATTTTGCACACCAAAAAGGACCCCATATGACAAAAATTGATTACATACAATTACACGGTTTACAGTTAGTAGAATTGATTCTAAATCATTAGGTAATGATTAATGCACGGTTTACGAAGCACATAAACAGAAGTGATTTAAAATCATTCTCCAGATTGATATGGGAGTGTTAAGAATTTAAAACAAACAGGCTACTAGTTACCTGAGCAGTGCAAATGTTGCTGGTAGCCTTGTCCCTACGATATGCTGCTCCCTAGTTTGCATAGCCATTCTCAAAGCTGTCTTTCCAGAAGAATCAACACTGACAACCAATGATTCTTCCAGGCATCATCCTCTTGTACTCTGGGATGTGGCCAGGAAAGCTGCATGAGGACCTCCATAACCCATTGGAACACCAAACCTCTGAGCTGAGCCAACAACAATATCAGCTCCCAACTCACCAGGAGGCTTCAACACAGTCAATGCCAAGAGATCACTAGCCATAACAACCTTAACTTCATGAGCATGGAGCTTTCTTAATGAACTCCCCATAATCCAAAATCTCACCCTCAGTGCCAGGGTACTGAACAAGTACACCACAAACATCCCCAGATTTGTAATCAATATCCTTAAGATCTGCAGTGACAACATTAAGATCAAAACCAGCAGCTCTTGTCTTACAGATATCAATGGTTTGTGGATGGCAGTTACTGGCAATGATAAAAGTCTTCTTCTTTCCCTTCTGAATGTTGTTACACATAGACATTGCTTCAGCAGCAGCAGTCCCTTCATCAAGCAATGAAGCATTGGACATAGGCAAGCCAGTAAGATCAGTAATCATGGTCTGATAATTCAGCAAGGACTCAAGACGTCCCTGAGATATCTCAGCCTGGTAAGGAGTGTACTGTGTGTACCAAGCAGGGTTTTCCATGATGTTCCTCAAGATCACAGGTGAACATGAGTGTTATAGTACCCCATCCCAATGAATGACTTGAAAACCTTGTTCTTTGAGGCCAAGTCCTTCATGTGCTCAATCATCTGGCCTTCTGTCAACCCTGCATCGAACTTGCTGAACTTCATTTCACTCAAACGAATGGATTTAGGAACAGTTGCATCAACAAGGGAATCAAGGTTGTCAAAGCCACAAGACTCAGCCATCTTGGCTTGTTCTTCTGGGGTGGCAGAGTTATGGCGCCTGGGGAAAGTGTCACTGGGTTGAAGCGCCTCAACAGATATGGATCGGGTTTGGGTGGAAGACCCAACACCGAGATAACCGACAGAACCACCGCGTGACATGTTCATGTTCCTGCTAAGAAGGTTGTCTGATTTGGATCCTCTGCTTCTGAGAACAGAGTGAGAAACAGAGGACACGTACCTCGAAGAAGAGTACAAAGGCACAGCAGTGGTGGAAGAGTTCCACACAGATTCATTCTGTCTGCTTTGCTTCGCCTCTGAAACAAGGCGTTTCAGAATGGCGCGGTTTGCAAGCCTCCGAGCACGCTCCATGAATGCTGTTCACTTCACAGAGACAGAGAACAGAGCAAATGGTATTAGAGATTTCAAATTCTAGGGGAAAGACTCTTCCTTTTTTATTTGTTAGGATTCCATTGGAGTGTGTGAGTGGAGGGTGGTGGATGGATGACGATAATGTAGTCCTTTGTTGGCTGTGAATGAATATTAGTATTATGTATATATAAAAGAAAAATATGAAAATGAAGGTATTATGTAATAAATAAGAATAAGAATATTATTATAATATGAAATTGAAAGATTTGTATTTTAGAAATGAATGAGAAAAATATGCGTGAATTTTTGTGGGGATGATAAAGCAGAGTCTCAAGATCTGATGGAAAATGGTAGGTGGTTGGTGACTGAGCGCCCACCTCTGAAGGAAAACGACAGATTCAAGGTTATCACTGCCTTACTAGGAAAAACACCACAAACTTTGGAAGGAAAGAATGAATGGAAAGGCGTTGAAGCTTTGAAGATTGAGTTTCAATGGAAGGCATTAAGCGTGTTATATTTTGGGGAAGAAAAAATTATTGCAGTTTGATAAAATTTTGGGATTCTAATGAGATGTTTGCTGGCCGATCCTCTTTCACAATAGGCTTATCTTGTTATGTCCAACAGGCACAAAGAAACAAAGGGTAAATTTGGGGCTGGGATTTTTGCAGCAAACGGAAAAGATTAGAGTCACTCACATGGTAGTGTATGGTGTGTACAATCACACCGTAGTAGCATAAAGGAAACTATCACAATCGGAATGTGAGGGTTTGATTCATGTGGGCTCTCCCTTTAATTCGTAAGTAGGACACTGAATTTGGTATATGAGGTAATTGTGGCAATTTTGTGTATCTGTACATGACTGACAAAGGTGCAATGTGGATTCTTGATCTTGAGTAAGGTACTAAGGTTGAAAGGAAAACATATCTTTTCCAGTTGAGTACAATGTAGAGAAATGAAGAGAGTAAAGAAAAAGTAAAGAGAGAAATATGAGATGCGATAGGTGATGTGATAGAATGAGATATAGAGTAAGAGTGTGTTTGGCAAGGCCAATAAGCTAGCTACTAGCTTATTTGACTAGCTTATAAGCTAGTTTGACCAACACAAAAGTGTTTGGTAAGGTACATCAAAATAGTTTATTTTAGGAGCTTCTAGCTTATAAGCTACAAAGCTAGTTCACCTAGCTTCTAGCCCGTAGCTTATTTAATTTTCTTTATCACTACCCTCTTATATTTTAATACATTTCCCTTATTATTCTTAATTTCTTTTATCTATTATTATATATTTTCAATTTTAGTGACAAAAACCTTCCAATCTCTTTTTACCTATTATTACATATATAATAAGTAATTTAAAAAATTACGAATTAATTAAATTGTTATTTTCACTATTTTATGAAATTTTTTTATATTATACTATTTATTTTATTAATTTCATTAATTATTTTAATTTTTAATTAATATTTTATCATTAAAATGGTTTAGTGAGAATTTAATTATTTTTTAAAAAATAGAAAATTATAATTACGTAATAATATATATTTTTTCTAAAAAAAATACAAATAGAATTTGTGTGTGAAAATCATTGCATGGTAATGCAAATTTTATTGATTCAATTTTATTTTATTAATGAGATTAACAACTGAAAACCAGTATTTTAGGCAACTACAAAGAATTTTGTGTGTGCACCTGGGAATGCTGTGAAATTTTTTGTTTATTTTTTATAAATATTAACAGATTTTAATAGAATTTTAGTTATTTAGTATTTATAATGACAGAAATAGATATAAAAAGTTGACAAATCTGATGTAGTCATATTATAGACCGATAGACACTCTGCTCACACAGACATACCTTTATAGAAGAGGATTGGAAAGTGTATTATTTTATTTTATTTTATTTTATTTTGGTAGGCATTGCTTACCAGGCTTAAAGAATCTCAATTGGTAAAGAATAGAATAATCACACGTTCAAAGCTAAAGGGGTAGGTGAGGAGAAAGAATGCACACTTAACAGTATGCAAATTATTATGCTTAATTAAAGCAAAATGGTTGGTGTGTGTTAATGGAATGGAACCAGGGGTTAGGTATGTATCTTTCACTGTTTTATACCAAATCAACCAGGATACAAAGAATTAGAAGCTTATTTGAGAATTGAGAACATGATTAGTTGATTTAACGTGATCGGTTTTTTCCACTCGCATTGTTTCCATAAATACAAAATGATTGACATGGGCTACCTTGTTCAATTGATTGGCTTGATAAGCGTTAGAGCTAGCAATTCGGATTATCCGACCTGATTTGGTCAGGTAACAAGTTTTTATGGGACAGGTTAAAAAACTCGGAAGTTATTTAATTTCTAAAATAAAAACATGAATGCTACATTTTACGGGCTTTTTGCAAGTAGCCCGGTTTGTTTTTGCGGGCTATCTGATTTTTTTTATGGTTCTTGCAAGTAGCGGGTTTTATTAGGCTGGCTAAAAAACTCAAGAGTTATGCGAGCTTCTAAAATAAAGAAACGAACCCTACATTTTTTCGGGCTTTTGCAAGTTAGCCCGGTCAGACGCTCATTTTGGCCGACTCTAATAATAGTTGTCAAACCTGCATAAAATTATAATTATAATCAATTGATTTTGTGAACTACTTGTAATGGAAGGATACAAATCAGGTCGAACCTGAAGATCAAACAAAGATTAAAATAATAGCAAAGGTTGAATCAATTCAAGCTAAGATCAATTCAAGGAATTATGAGACTATTTTCATAGTTAATCATTGATTATTAAAAGTATGTATGGATTAAATCTATCAATTTAGGATCATATTGAACCCCTACAATGATCTTTATATTCTCATTTAAATAACTTATAGAATTCAATTGATTAAGATTAAAAAGATTAAATAACTAACCAATTTTTTGTTAGATCGAAATCAATTTTATCGTCAAAAACCCAGTTGAAGTAAATAACTAAATGAAAAGTTTCAATTCAATTACTTACTCTATTCTCTTCAATTGTTGCATGATGATAAACCAATCGAGAATACAAAAAAACTTCAATCACAAATTTCACAATAAAAACATCTTAACCAATCAAGCTTTGATAAAATAAATACGAAATTGAAGCAAGTAAAGCAGGAAAAACAAAAATATAATTCAATAAGTATGTAAATGAAGATCAAACCTCAAAACCAAGATGAAAATAAGCTTGAATCCTTGAATTGAATACAAATTCGGCCTTTAATAAGACTTTACAACAAATATATGAATAAAAGTAAATGAAAGATTTAGTCATTCTCATTGGTTTGAAAACCGAACAAGTCAGGGATTTGGTTCAAGGTTCACTAGTAGAATGGTGGTCGAATCGGTATTAATTAAATAATACTTTTTAAAAATAATTATAATTCCATAACATAACAATCTAAAATTAAGCAGTAGAGTAGATATGGAGTCTGATGTTATATAAAAAAATTAAGCAAATTTCATCATCATCTTCAATCACCAATAGCTATTGAACATCAAAATATTGGGATCGAAACAACCAACAAAGTGAACAATTGAGCATCCAAAATCCAAATATTTCAAAGCAACTAGCAGGGGAAGGACAAAAATGTGCACCTGTGGTAGCTGGGCTGACGAGGGAGACGCAGACATCTTGGCAAAGCACTGACCGGCGCGGCGAGAAGCAAAGAGGTCAACCAGCTTTCGGCGCGATGAGGAGCTTCTGTTGCGCACATATATTAATCACTTGTAGAACGACGTACGACAGGCGATAGATTGCGACTAGTAGATGGTTGGATGACACAAGCACCTTTTTGGTTGGATTGAAGTTCGAACGACATATGCGAGCTAGGGTAAAAGCACCCTTTTAGCTTTCTAATTTTTGCTTTCTTCTTGTTTGTAATATGGTCAATGGTCATCTGGATGTGTTTTTTTTTTTATATTTTTCAATTTTATTTTTTTAAAATATGAAACGAAGTTGTATGAGGAATTTTTCATTGAACCAGGCTAAACCGTTAAACCACCGGGTTTTGCATGGCCGGTTTTGTGATTTATTTGGACCAGACACATAACCAGTTCACCAGTTTTCCAGTCCGTTTTGACAAAATATGCTTATATCTAGTTAATTAAGCATAAAGGAATTATTAAAAGGTTAAATTTGAGGGATGATTATTGAGTAAAAAATATATTTATCACTTTGTGTAACACCCGCATTTTTCCATCTCTAAGGATTTAAAGTAAAAAAAATTTGATATTCTTTGATTTTCTAATTTTTAAGATTTATTAGGAATTTTTAGGAATTTTTCTGAGGCAGTCAAGGAATATTGACCAAAATTCCCTGAGAGGATGTTTTGCAGGGGAAACTGAGGTTTTAATTGCTAAATGTATAAGGATGAAAAATTGATTTGAGAAAATGAATTTGACAAATCCCAAAACTTAATGAATGATTTGATTTATAACTTGAAAATAAGGACTTGTCTTATGAGGAAAGATTTTATGGAAAATCCTAAACAACTCTTTGTTTTAGGAAAAATCAATAAAAGGGATTTTTGAATTAAAACATAACTTAGAAATTGAGAAAATATTATTTTTGGACTTTCGTGTATGATATTTTGGGTATAGGACTAAGTATTACTAAATGATTTTGAAGCTTGGTTTAAAGTTTTTAGGTTTTGAACTATAAGAAAAAAATTCATGAAATCTATTACTATTATATTTTATTATTTTAATCAATGCGTACGTGGAATATTTGACTGTATTATTTATTAAAACTTTATTTCAAATTAAGTGAAACTTAAGAAGAGAAAGTGATTTCAATGAAACTTGGTATTTGGAGAATTTATTTATAATTATAGTTTATTTTAATATTGATTTTACGTATTATATCACGAAAAAATAGTATTTTAATCACCTGAGTGGTGGAAGAGTACTGATATAGACCAACACAGTGCTTGTGATTGTGTGGTGAACTCTCTTAGATGGATTGAGTTGTGATGAGATGAAAAGATTGTGGATGACTTAAGTGATAAGTCTAGTTAATTATGACATGCATCATATGCATAGTATTGATGGATAGAGTTAGGGGTGTTCTCAGGTCGGGTCGGGTTCACGGATTTTTTGAACCCGAACTAAGGAAAGGACACAAGTTGGGTCGGTTCGGGTGAAAGGAAAAACACAAGTCAAACCCCGACCCGACCTGAGTAGGTATGAGTCGGGTCGGGTGGGTTTGGTCGGGTTGGGGATAACAGAAAGATAGAAAAGCGAAGAGTATCCAGAGGAGGAATTCAGAGGGTGTTCAAGAGTGAGTGATGCAATTACATAGAGTTCTAAAAAAAAAGAAATTCATATAGAACTCAAGTCATTAAAAAAGAATGCAATTGTAGCTGCAGAAATTCTTGCAGTTCACAGTCCATTTATACAAATCAAATGATAAAATAAAAAAAATTGGAGACCAGATCCGCCCTCTTGCCCAGGCAGCACAACCGCGAACAACCCACACCCCACCAGTCCCCTCCACTGCTGCCCAACCTCCATCTCTCTGTCATCTTCACTACGCAACAACCAGCAGATCCAGACCATCCACAGCAGCCGCTCCGCCAGCCGCGTCCAGACCTGTCGCAGCTCCGTCCGCCTCATCACCACCGTGAGCTTCACCTACCTGCAGTCCGCAACTTCCAGGCCAGCAGCACACTATGCGCTTCGCCGTTCAACGCAACAACAAGCGCGTCCACCACCCCTGCCATCAGATCTGCAGATCACAGCCCCTTGCAGGCCTTCATCCTCGTCGTCCTCTGCCTACCTCCACCGTGCTCCAACTGTGCGCAGACGCAACCTCCTCCCTCTCCGTTCATATCACCTTCAGCTGCCCCAATCAGCGGCCGACTATCAGCCACTGTTACTTGGTAGCACCTGTAACATCCCAAAAATTTAACATAAGTAGAATGTAAGAGGATTGTATAATGATGATTTGAGGATATCTATATGGAAAAGGAACAAGTAAAGGTAGGAGAAAGGCAAAAAATGAAGAGTTAAGAAAACTAAGTCCTAGCATTCTCGCTCAAGCGAGAATGACTCGCTTGAGCGAATTATGCAGCAAAAATATGAAAAACCAGTTTCTGTATATCTCGCTTAAGCGAGACAAACTCGCTCAAGCGAGAGTCAGGGCCTTTTTAGGGCTCTCTGGACGATTTTCGCTCAAGCGAGTAGGAATTCGCTCAAGCGAAATTCTTCTAGAGATGGGAGTCTTTTCTGGATCATTCTCGCTCAAGCGAGAATGTGAAGGAAATTCATGCAACCGACTCACTCGCTCAAGCGAGAATATCTCGCTTGAGCGAGAACCCACTTACAGATTTAAAACTCTTAATTAAAACTCAGATTTCATAACTTCGTGGTCTTCCTCGTCAATTCTAGAGAGAGGAGCTCTGGTTCTAGAGAGAAGAATAACTCTACAAGCTTGAAGGAAGGGATTTCGAGCCAAGATTTTCGTCTCCAAGCTCCAATTCATCTTCCTCCTTCTTCCTTTCGAATTTAGGTGAGTGTGGTTTTCCCCACTCACTCCATAAAGCTGCGAACTTTATGCTATGATCCCACTTCTTTACTTTCCTTTCTAATTGTGTGCGTTTTGCTGAACTATGTATGAATATGCTATTTGAATTGTATAGAGAAAATTGAATGAGGTGTGAATGATAAATAAAGTTAATGTGTTCTTTAATATATTATCTTTCGACTATTTCGAACATGAAGTTTACCATTAAATTCTATGATGTTAATTCATGCATATTGAAAGGTAAATGTAAAGAAAGGAAACTTTGGTTTCAAGAGGTTAAATAGGGGTTAATACCCCAGAGGTTAAGGAATTAAGTTATAATTGAGATTGAATAGTTGAAAACAGGAGGTTAACTTGGCCACAAGGAAGACGTTCCTTGTATGGTATTGAGCTCAGTCCAGGTCAGAGGTTCAAGTGAGAATACCCCATTGGTGTTGGGTAATACACCAAGAGGTTTATTTAATGAATTGGATGATTGAATGATTTGATTGCTTGTAATTGTTGCATTCATATTATATCTGTACACTTGCACTATGATCACACTCACTGGGACGTTAGTCTCACCACACGATATGTGGTTATTTTTAGATGTGCAGGTTCCTCCTCACACAGGCCCGTGATCTTGGAGATTTGTGGAGCTGCTGTTTATCTTTTTCTTCTTTGTTTGTAAATACTTTTAGCTCTTAGTTAGAAATTATGATTTGGACATAGTTTATGATTTTCTGGAGAGGATATGACTGTACATGTGTTTCTTATACTTTCTTTTCTTTAGAGCATATGTATAGGGTTATCCTTAGTTCCTCGATATGTATAGACTATCTTGAGTTTTTTGGCACTTATATATATATATATATTCAGTTTCTATCCTTACACATGTTATTTAAATTAACATTGGTAGTTTGAATGATGTGTGACTAGTTAATCGATATCTAAATTGAGCGAAATAATTTCCAAAAATCCAAGGTTTGGTTTCCAATGAACTAAATCTTCGGATTAGAAATTAGGACGTTACAGCACCTCCAACAGCCAATCACCTCTGTCAGCGGCGCACGACAGACTAGGGGAGACGATGAATGAAGGGGGGGCTGGTAGGGGAGGGGAGGGCAGAAGCGGCGCAGGGGGATTCTACTTTTAGGGTAGAGAGAATTGTGTGAAATGTGAAATACATCAGTAAAATAGGGAAAAAAAGTAGTTTTTAATAAATTATATGTAGTACGGATCGGGTCGGGTTCCACGGGTTTGTGGACACCCAACCCGTTACCCGACTCGTTCTCTCTGTTTGTTCTGGATTCGGGTCGGGTTAACCCGACAACTCGCCCAAACCGGGTTTCGCGGGTATGGGTCGGTTCGGACCCGGCGGGTTGGTCGGGTTTGGTTAACCCATGATCATCCCTAGATAGAGTGGAGCACTAGAGGTTATACCTTGTGAGACGGATGAGGGTTGGCTATGTTTGACCTTGGTGGTTCACTCACTTGGCCTTAAGGGTGATGACTCTAGGTAGAGAATGTTACTAGTGGCACGGACTATGCCCCCATGGCCGGGACGTTCTCATTAGGCATGTACCCTGACAAGCTCTGATTGTTATCGGGATAAGTGTGAGAGGTATGCTAAGCGCCAATAGTGTTGATGCTAGCATGGATGACCTACCATGGTCGAGTATCGGATAAAAAATCTTGCCAGAAGAACATTGTACTCCTAATCCTCCCTCTGAAAAATAAAAAGAAAAGGATATTGTGGTGTGGAAGTCCAAATAACTTCAGGATACACCGAGGGGACCATGTTCATATCATTACATTACAATATAGTTCAGGTTAAGTTAAGTTGCATTTTGTCTCATATCATAGCATTGATAATTGCACATGATTGAGTGAGTTCTTGGAATATATAAATATAACTAATAAATAAATCATGACTGTTATTATTAGTTCTGACTGCGAGTGTTTGCTAACTATGACTGTTTAATGATTGTGATTGTTCTTATGAAATTACTAATATGTAGGTAGTTATTCTGGTTTTATTTCTTTTTCTTCCAGTATGAGTTATTATATTTTTTCTCACCTCCTTTTTTCTTGTGTTTGTAATTTTACTGTAATTGTTAGTAGACACGAATCATGTTGATCTTTCCTAGGCTGACGAAGATTTCAAGTCCCGGGGTACTCTGGGACTACGATGAAGAGTTTCGTAAGTTGACTTACTTGGGTTGGGTCACTTATCTGTTTTAACTGGACCGATCTAGTTGTCACCCGCAGGACCCTTGTGTTTCCGTATTCCTTAAATCTCACTTTTCCATTGGCAACAGGTTATCAGCATTGTGATGACATTTCTCCACCTCAATTTGCATGCCCATAACCTACAAAAGGTCAACCTCTAAGGCACCGATGGCAGAGTTTACTTTCGTCGTCATGTTTCTGCACACCGATCATGGCCGACTCCGCTAACAGGCATCTGATCCAACCTGGCCACAACGGTCAGAACGAATGGTTGACTAATGACGAGGAGGACCTAGAGGAGGACGACGAGGATGTTTAGCTGGAGGGTTGTAGTGGTGCATAATTGAAGTTTCATGTCTTTTTGTGTTGGGGAATGAAGTTATTGGTTTGACTAATTATCTAGCATTTATTCCTTTAACTGTTAGGACTTACTATTTTGGATGACTGTAATCCAACATACATTGCGTACCTTATATGCTAATTATGTGATATGTGTTTTTTTTGTTATGATAGCCTTTTCAAAATGTGACACGGGTAGAGTAAGTTAGTCGTCCTCGAATTTTAAAATACTGCGACAAATACATTTCATATACAAAAAATTCCACAAATAATACGATTAGGTTTATGTTAGAACTAGGGTGTCACACTGATGGCATACTGCTAGAAGGGTACAAGACTACTTGGACCTGCAAGATCAATCTAAGGAATATGAACCATCTTCAAGCAAGGAAGAGATGAAGATATTAGTGTCCTACAATTTTAGGGGTACTACCATTCGAGAGGGCACTACCCTACAGGAGGACACCCATGACCCTGGATAAGACCCTAGTCCTATGTACCACCCTAATTAATTAGGACTCTCTTGTATTTTCTTTTTATTTTGTAATTTTTCCTTTTAATTTCCTAGTAGGAGGTGCTAATTTCATGGCTTTATTGGCTAAGGCTTAGTTTAGCTAAAAGCCTAGGAGGTCATGGGATCAAATCCCATTAGGAGTAGGAATTTATTTTGATTTCTTTTTTCCCCCTAAATAGCCACCCCCTTTGGCTATATAAGGAGGTCTCCTCCTCATTTGTAAGATAATCAACATTTTCAATACTAAAACATTGCTTTATTTTCTCCCTTGTGAGGTTGAGTGGCTTGATGGTTCTTTCTCAAACAATTGTGATTCTTATGTTGCTCCATGGGGCGATGATGAATCTTGACTCTTGGCTTATATGCTGAAGGGGTTGCCTTCACACTAGCGCCTATTCCACTTCTTTTCTACTCCATTTTCCTTTGTTTTCTCTCATTTTCTTTCTATTTTACTGCATATTTTAGTTGTTGTCCTTGCTTAATTACACGCATAATTTGAGGTTTCTGACAGCCTGTTTGCTCAATTCTAGATCCGCATCCTGTCTGCTATCACACACTTGCTTTAGACCAAAAGAAAATATTACACTTGTTTATGAGTTGCTAAGCATTTCTCTCTCTAAGAGTTAATTGCACTTTTGGTGCATCTAATTTATTTTGAGTAAATAAAGTCTTTTTACTTTCAAAATTAACAAGTTTGGTCTCTCTATCAATTATTTTCTATACAAAACCTTCAAATTTTTACTTTCTACCTAACATCTTCATAACTGAATTGATTAAATCATTTTAAATTTTCTTATGTTCAAAATTCACAATCAAAATCTCAAATTTCATTAAAATTGAAAAATCCCAAAATTTTACTCTCTTTAAATCCTAATTACACCTCGTACAAAATCATTTAAATTTTATTAAATTTCTATTAAATGTTTTAATTTTGAACCTTTAAAATTGATTCATACATAAAATATATTATAAACTCCCAAGTATTTAGATTGAAAATGAAAATTTAAGGGTTTTAGATAGAAGACAATTGTTGTAGGAATCAAATATGATTGTGGGTAATTTGAACCAGATTAGGATGAATGTTGATGTGATTATATACTTCCAAACTCTCGTTGGTTAGGACATCCCCTACCAAGGCTAGGTCAAAGTTAATGTAGATGGCTCAATGGCTAAAGCTCAAAAAGTTAGGCGTGAAGTGGTCGTGAGTTCGGATGGGCGACTTTGTTAGAAACTTGGGTGTAATAAATGTTTTTTTTCTAGTTATGGGGCACCTTTGAAGCCGAATGGTTACATGAAACTTAGGGTGTAGGAGATTAATATTGGAAAGTGATTCTTATACGACTATTAAACTCATGTTCTAGAGGTGTAGATAGCCATCCTCATGGCCAAATTGTTATGATGATAAACATGTGGCTTAACAAACATCAGGAGATTACATTTCAACACATTTATAAGGAAGGAAACTATTTGATGGATTGATGTGCAAGCAATGTTCAGAATTCCCCTTGGGACTACATATATTATAAGAGTCTCCTGGATGTGGCCACATTCCATTTCAAGATTTCATTGGTGCTTTTATCCCTTATTGATAGCAGGATAGTTGTCGGATCTAGAATTGAGCAAAAACAACCGATTAGAATCAAGAAATAACAATTAAATTGCGAAAATAAGGAGCAGGGCAGCAACCTCTTTTGCGCAAGAAAGTGATAGAAAATGAGAGAAAATGAAAGAAAAAGTGGAGAGGAAGAAATATAGGGACGCCACTGATGTAGGAATCCACCCACAACAGATAAGTCCAATGCCATACGCCACTAATTCAGGAGAATTAGATAAGTCTCAGTATGGTTTGAGCAACAACCACCAAGCCTCACTCAACTCACCAAGGGAGGAGAAATTTGGGCATAATGCCTTTACTATTATCAATAATGTGTGTTACAAAGAGGGAGCCTCCCTATTTATAGAAAGAGGGGGCGGCCAAGTGGGAGGAAGAAATAAAAGATGAGTGAATTTCTATCCTATGTGGGAATTGAACCCAAGGCTCCTAAGCCGTTTAG
The DNA here is from genome assembly GCA_026901365.1 of Sesbania bispinosa. NCBI lineage: Eukaryota > Viridiplantae > Streptophyta > Magnoliopsida > Fabales > Fabaceae > Sesbania > Sesbania bispinosa. The sequence continues at coordinate 284,731 of QLOH01000709.1, read as the reverse complement.
CAAGGCAACCTACTAACCAATAAAACCCATACAAACTAGCGCCCAAGTAGGAGGAATTAAAAGAAAATTACAATTATTAAAAGAAAATACAAGAGAGTTCTAATTAAGGGTAGTTCATAGGACTAGGGTCCTATTCAGGGTCAAGGTGTTCTTCTGTAGGGTAGTGGTGTCCTTTTGTAGGGTAGTGACCCTTTATTTGCAGGACACTAATTTCTCCAACTCTTCCTTGCTTGAAGCTTAGGCTTGAATTTGGCGCATATCCTTCATTGTAGGTCTTGCAGGTCCAAGTTTCTAGCAGAATGCTATCATTCCCTCCCCCTTGAAAATGATTTGACCTCAAATCTGAAAATTCAGAAAGAAGCCATAAGAATAATGAACTGGGTAGAAGAAGGAGATGGATGACAAAATTTAGCAAGTAAGAAGATACTTCCCTTAGCCCTTGGAGAGTAGAGTTAGAGGTCCACATCTTTCTTGAGCCTAGAGAACAAGAAGATCCATGAGTATTATTCCCAAGCAAGCAAAGTGAAGACTCATAACAAAAATACTTGGGGATCATAAACATTAGCAAAATAAAAACATAGGATATGAACAAGAGGTAATTGAGGTAAGGGTTAGAAAACTCCCTAAATGAAGAATGAACCATCTTGTCCATGTACACTATAGAAGGAGATCCTGGATCAAAGACCATTATCTGTAAGTCCTTCTTTTTAAGTAAAGGGGTTAGTTGGTTAAAACGAAATTTAAACAAGTGATATGCATGTTTCAAACCAACCAAATAATCCACAATATATTTCCAAATGAATGCACAATTAAAACTATGTGGTATGAATGTCCTATTTCATGGAAGTGAGACCACATCATGCTCATCGAACATATAACACACATCTTGAGTATGATTGTTAAAACCATAGTGCATATGTTCGTGCCAGGAAGCATTCATGTAAGTTTGCTCAAGAGCCATATTCATGCTAAAGCATTCACTCAAGTAAGATGACACCTTTTGCATATTATCATATGTGTTCATGTAGGGTGAAATACCAAAAGAATCACATTGAGTATGCATATCAAGAAGCATATCATCATTTGAATTAGATGCCAAACAAGTTTTCCCATATGTGATAGCTTCTTCAAAATTTTTATTCTTTTTGCTAACTAGTTCAAGAGCATAATACACATTTTTATATGAAACAATTATTTTAGGCCCAAAATGTGTATTCAATTTATAAACACAAACCAAAGGCACATGCATATTCAATCCAACTTTGTTATCATTCCTATCATGCAATCTAAATTGATCAAAGGAATGAACTAAACATGCATCTCTAGTAAGTTTCATGGTACTCTTAAACTCAGTTGATTTTTCTAAACATGTAATTGGTTTCAAAGCATTATCAACACTGTTTATTTTCTTCAAACATGTAATGCTTTGAGGCATATAATTATGCAAAGAAAAAGGTATGTCATGCATAAAGAAAGTTAGTTTAGGAAACTCCCTCTCAATAGCTTGAGTTGTCCTTTTTGCAACACTAGGAATACTTGCCATCAACATTTTCATGCTTTCACTAGAAGAGTTAGCATTCAAATGATCACAAGATAAACATGCTTTTTCTTCTTGCACTCTTTCTTCTTTTTCCTCTTTTTTAAGTTTTTCTTCTTTCTCTTTTTCTATTTATTCTCTTTTCTCTTGTTCTATTAACCTCTTAAGTGTGGTTTGATCTTCTTTTATTTCCTTTAAGGTCATAGGCATGAGTGTGAATTTTATCTTTTGGTGGCGGAACCTATAGGTGTTGGAATACCCATCATGTTTTACCCTTCTCTCATATTGCCATGGTCTTCCTAAAAGGATGTGTGAGGCTTCTAAGGGTATAACATCAAAGGTCATTTCATCTTGGTAATCCCCAATTTTGAACCTTAAGCTCACTTGTCTATCCACCATGAATTCTTCCTCATCACTCACCCATTGAAGTGTATAAGGTTCTGGATGTGGAGTAGTAGGTAATTTTAGCTTGTTAACTAACCTAAGGCTAGCCAAGTTGCTACTACTTCCTCCATCTATGATCACTAAACATACCTTATCTTCAATTTGGCACCTAGTATGGAATAGGTTCTCTTTTTGGCTCTCTTCTTCACCCAAAGGTGTTTCTGAGGCTTTCCTAAACAACATGGTTGCCCTTTCCCCTTGCCTCCTTCCTTCCATTCTTCTAGATTGATTTTAGTTTTTAAGTTTTTATGGACCTTTCCACTCAACTAAGTGTTTACACTCAATGGAATGTTAACACTCATGTATGTCACTCTTTTTAGGCTTTTTCTATAATGAGACTCTCTTGCCTCTTCTACTCGGTTGGAGGTTGGTTAGATCTTGCAAAGACCAACGTGAGACTAAGTCTTAACCCTTACCCAAAATAGAAGCGCACTAACAAGGTAAATACCTACTAAAAGGAAGATTGGAAAATCCTAAGGCAAAAACAAGGAATTGATATGACAAACAAGAAAAGCTGGCACTCAAACAAGCTTATACACAAGAACAGACAATAAACAAGACAAGACGGAAGAAATTTCAAAGAGAATTGTTTTTGGTGATTTTTGAAAAGAGTTGCCAAAATTTTCGTTTTTAGGAAAAACACCAAATACAACTTAATTACGGTATACAAGGAAATGAAAAAGAAAATTACAATAAAATTGTCACTGTATTGTTGGGATATCTCTTTGTTATTGTTTTTCTATTTTTCTGAATTTTTTTGAACTTTTGACTCTTTTTGGGTGTCTTTTGACTTTTTCTTCCTTGTTGTTGACTTTGCACCCTTTTTTGCTTTTTACACCTTTTTTGTATTTTTTTGGCACATACGTACTTTTTGTATTTTTCTTGCCTTTTCTTTCTCTTTTTTTTTTCTTTTTCCCCAACGGAAAATTACAGAAATTTGTACACAATGAAAAGAAAATAAACTGTAAGTACTGTAATTTTTTTTGGAATTTTCTGACAGTAAAGTGGTCCAAGTGGTACCAGAAAAGCAAAAATAATGAATAAACTGATTTCTAAAAACTATGAAAACGTAATGGCAACTTGATTTCAAAAATGGCCAAAAAAAATTGCTTAGCACTTTCTTGTTGATTATACAAAAGCAGTACGGTCACAGAAACGCGCTTGGTTCAATTTTAAGATTGGAATTAAAATTTGAAGGAAAATAAACAATTAGAATTTGTTGATCTTCTTCCAATACTATGAACCAAAAAAAGAACCTATAGGTGAGCGCTTTGCACAATCAAACAGAGAAAGTCCAAGGTAGAGATAGCAGTCAATCCAAATTTGCAATCAGAATGCCAAACAGACAGACAAACATGAGTAGAAAAATTGAACAAAACAGAGCCAGAAAAATGCGCATAAATTGGAAAAAATTAAGAAGGATAATTGCGCAAAATAAATGGCACGAAATTAAAAGGGGGAAGCTGAAATTAAAAGGATGGGGAGGAAAGAAATGTAAATGGCAGAAAGTAAAAGGGGATGGCAGAAAGTAAAAGGATGGGGAGAGCAGAAATGTAAAGGGGGAAGCGAAAATTAAAAAGGATGTGGAGGACTGAAAGTAAATGACTGAAAGTAAAGGGGGAAGCAGAAAGTAAAAGGATGGGGAGAGCAAAAATGTAAATGGTTGAATGTAAAGGGGAGAACAGAAATTAAAAGGATGGGGAGAAGCGGAAATTAAATGGCGGAAAATTAAAAGCGGAAAGTAAAGAGATGAATATGGGGGATGAACAATTAATGGTGAAGGGAGAAAATGTAGGTGAACGATCTTTGGAAAAATGAAGACAACAATGTCTTCTCTTACCACACTTCACCAACAAACAAGCAGTTATATCAATTAATTTGCAAGAATTACTCAAGAACAAGTATGAGCAATTAAAGAGGCATTTTATCAAACACCTAGGGGGTGGGATTAGCGGCCCAAAAACAGCCCCATACTAGCAAGAATTCAAGCAAATCAATCAAGACAGACAAGTGCTGATAACAGCAGAAAGGCACCTCGGGCCCGGGAAACAGTCCAAGTCCAAATTACAATTGAAAAGAGGGATGGGATTACACTAAAATGAATGAAAATTCTGCACCTAGGACAACCAAGTGCAGCGCCCAAAACAGCCCCAATTCAACTCCAAATCGCTCAATTCAACAAAGCTCTGATGACCAATTGATAACAAGATAGTTGTCGGATCTAGAGTTGAGCAAAAACAACCGATTAGAATCAAGAAATAGCAATTAAATTGCGAAAATAAGGTGCAGGGAAGCAGCCTATTTTGCGCAAGAAAGTGATAGAAAATGAGAGAAAATGAAAGAAAAAGTGGAGAGGAAGAAATGGAGGGACGCCACTGATGCAGGAATCCACCCACAGCAGATAAGTCCAATGCCAGACGCCACTAATTCAGGAGAATTAGATAAGTCTCAGTATGGTTTGAGCAACAACCACCAAGCCTCACTCAACTCACCAAGGGAGGAGAAATTTGGGCATAATGCCTTTACTATTATCAATAATGTGTGTTACAAAGAGGGAGCCTCCCCTATTTATAGAAAGAGGGGGCGGCCAAGTGGGAGGAAGAAATAAAAGATGAGTGAATTTCTATCCTATGTGGGAATTGAACCTAAGGCTCCTAAGCCTTTTAGCAAGGCAACCTACTAACCAATAAAACCCATACAAACTAGCGCCCAAGTAGGAGGAATTAAAAGAAAATTACAATTATTAAAAGAAAATACAAGAGAGTCTTAATTAAGGGTAGTTCATAGGACTAGGGTCCTATCCAGGCTCAAGGTGTCCTTCTGTAGGGTAGTGGTGTCCTTTTGTAGGGTAGTGACCCTTTATTTGTAGGACACTAATTCTCCAACTCTTCCTTGCTTGAAGCTTAGGCTTGAAGTTGGCGCATATCCTTCATTGTAGGTTTTGCAGGTCCAAGCTTCTAGCAGAATGCTATCACTTGTTGTGCTATGAATTACCGAAACCTCTATTCAATGGTGTGTCGTGGTGTCTGACACTACTGTGACACCAACACGAGTGAGACACGCGCTGGACACAGGTCGGACACCAGCTAGAAGGTGTCATAATAAAAAAAAAAAATTTGCAGCTCCGACACTGCTCGAACACCATTCCAACATTATTGTATATTTAAAAAAAACTAAAAGTCAATAAAAATTATTATATTATAAAAAAGAACTAAAAGCAGTTAAAAAAGTAAAAACATTTTAGTTCCAAAACTTCCACCTTTCCTTCCTCTGCACGTTTGTTCTCCAACACACTCTTGTTTTATCCCCTTCTATGACTGCGGGTCTTTCTTCTAACACGGACAATGTTTTCTATTAGTTGTTTCAGTGTCCCCTAACTGTTCTAACGACTACGAGTCTTTTTGTTAGTTTTTCTAGTGCCATCGACTGCAAGTCTTCCTTCTTGTGGTGTTGTGCTTATGCCATTGTGAAGGCCTGTCACCGCTCATCATTCGCTATTCTCCTATCGCTACTCGCTATTATCTGGTCGACATTCAGCGTTGTGGGTTTTCTATTTTTGGAAAGTTGTTCCTCTTTGTTTTTGTTCAATCATATTTGTTTTTTTTACTCCGTTTCACTATTATTGCTCGTTCCTCTTTGCTAGAGGCGTGATGTTTCTATGTTGTTTCTATTTGTTCCTCTATTTGTGTTTGTTCCTTGCTGTTTCAGTAATCACTATTTTTGTCAGTTCTAGACTTTGTTTCATATTGCTAAAGGCGTGATTAAAATTTTGAACTTTTCATGTTTCATTCTTTGTAGATTTTCTAGAGGTAGATATACATTTTTTAAGAAAAATAACTCTTAGTTATCGTTTAAGCTACTTATTCTATCAAAAGTAATTTTGGTTATTGGTTGATTTTTACTTTATTTGTTTTGTGTCAATGTGTTTTCTTATCTATTAGTAACTAAATTAGTTTTGTCTGTAATTGTTGTAGAAATGAGTGCTTCTAGTCAAGCCTTACAAGATGATGACACCAAACCCCTATGGAATTATGTTACAAAGATAAAATGAGTGGGTGGAGGTGATGGGAATTGTGAAGTCAAATGCAATATTTTTTGCATTATTTTCAGTGGATCTTATACTAGAGTGAGGGTACACTTGTTGAAGATTACGAGAAAAGGAGTTAGAGGTTGTCAAAAAGGTAACACCCTCAAAGCTTGTTGAATTAAAAAAGATAGGCAATGAGGCTACATTGAGGATAGGTTTCTAATGAATCGCCCATGGACATCAATGATGGTGTTGATCTCAAAAAGAAAAAAAAAATGAAGCACTAAAAAAAGCTTTCAATACGCAAGCTAGATAGACATTAGACTATGAAAATGCTAGGATGTTTTACTCTTTAAGATTGTCTTTTCATTTAATAAGAAATCCTTACTATAAGAGAGATTTTTATTTTGTTGCCAACAATTATAAAAGTGGATATCAACCTCAGGGTTATAATAAGTTAAGAACAAGCTTGCCTGAAAATGAAAGAAGACATGTGGAGAGGCTATTGGAGCCAATAAAAAATACATGTAGTAAAAAAGGTGTTAGTTTTTTTAGTGATGGGTGGAGTGATCCCCAAAGAAGGCCTCTCATTAATTTCTTGGTTGTTATATAGAGTGGACCCATGTTCTAAAGTCTATAGAATGCTTTAATGTTATTAAATACAAAGTTTATAGCCAAACAAATGAGAGATGTAATTATGGAGGTTGGGCCATCAAATGCTGTGCAATTTGTGATTAATAATGCAGTTGTATGTAAGGCAGCAGTTTTAATTATTGAGGCCGATTTTCCTTCTATTTATTGGACTCCTTGTGTTATGCACACTCTAAACCTTTCTTTGATATATATATATATATATAAGTGTGTGTGTGTGTGTGTGTGTAGCTAAGAACATATAAAAAAATGTTGCTCATCAAGAATGTTCTTGGATCACAACTTCTGGAAGATGTTGTGGTAAAAAAAACTTTATCATGGGTCACTCTGAGGTTGTACATATTTAACTCATATAAGTGCTTTATGTTGCTCCAACAAGATTTGCCTCTACTATAGTAATGCTTAAGAGATTTAGGTAATTGAAGAAAGAACTCCAAGAGATGGTTATTAATGATGAATGATCTTCTTACAAGGAAGATGTTGTTGGAAAAGTTTGTTAGAACCACAGGAAACACTAGAAGGGGGGGTTGAATAGTGTTTTAAACTTTTTAGATAATTTTGGAAATCTTGAACTAAATAACACATGTATTAAAACAAGTTATTAATAAGAACTTGAAACCAGAGTTAATAAAAACGTGCGGAAGATAAGAAAGATAAGTTTGATAAACTTTCTAACAAAACTTGAGAAGGTTTTAAATAAAGATTCAATTAAATTAGTTACTGATTAAAGACTGAGTTAATTAAAGACATCTCAAAGTACCTTTTGAGGTTATCACAGAGAATCTTTTTAGAACTATTTCTGAACTACTTCAGATGATTGGTGATCGTCTGAAGTCTTTTTAACTTCTGAACTGAGTTCTTTTCAGACTCACTTCAGAGAGTTATTTCAGAAGTTCTTCAAAGTGCATTTTCTGTAATACTTCAAATGATATGAGATTGACTGAAGGTTTGTTTTATCTTTGAAAACTTGTTTTATTGAAATTGTTGAATTAGAGTTTGTTATGAAAAATACTTTTCAATCCCCTTCGAAAATATAAAGTTGAAAATAAATGAGTTTAAGGGAAAGAAGACTTAGCCAATAATTTATCCTGGTTCACCCACCAACCCAGTGAGCTACATCCAGTCCCAGGGCAAACCACCACTAGATTTTCCACTATCCGAATCCACAGATACAAGTATTCTTTTGCCACAGCCTCTCCAGGCGTAACCACAAGTATTCCTTTGTTTTCAACTGCCTCTCCAGGCAACTCATGCAATATCATTTTACAGACAAGCCTCTCCAGGCTCAACACCGAGTATTCTTTCTTCCACCAAGCCTCTCCAGGCTCTCAGACACAAAGTGTTTACATCACAAACTAAGTTTAGGTTTCTAAGAAACATAAACTCAGATTCTTCTTGTACAAAGGGATTACTGAGTCTAACTCAGGATACATGAAATGAATTCTAAGTACAAGGGTAAGACAGAGATACAAGTGTATGAATTTGGGTACAATCTCGTCTTCTAAGTGAGGCATAACTTCCTCAAAGAATTGGCTAAGTAAAATATTAAATTTATCTTCAACTAGTTCTTTCTTGGGGTTTAATGTCGTCTCGGCCGCCCCGGTTGGTCAACAGACCCTTACCAACAACTTCAAAGTCTTTCTTGAGGCTATTTATATGTTCTGATAAAATATAGCCGTTTGAAGGTTGCTTGGTTACCGTAGATAAGAAGTGATTTGGCTCACATAGCCGTTGTGAAATAACTTCTTAAACGGTTGCTTCTTCTTAAGCAGAATAGGTGTGCAGATAGCTTAGCTCTGACACACTATAGATGAGTTCTTTAACCTTGAGAGATTTTCCTTAATCAGGTAGATGTTTTCTTTTCTTTCTCTCTGCTTCTTCTTTTCTGTCACCCTTTCCTTTCTGTGAATGTGAGGATGTATCCGTTGGATTTTTCATTTAGCCCGAATTGTGCTAGCTTCCTCTTAGCTTCTGACATTCTGTTGTTTTCTTCTTTTTCCTTTCTTGACCAGAGTTCCTTAAAATATTTAGACAATATTTTGGCCGTTGAGCAAGTGGTCTTTGCCTTTGTTGAGACTTCTCGTAGATTGAGATTTGTTCATGTAGTCAGAATTGAGAGTCTTCACATCTTCAAATAGTTTGACATATCTCATTACATGTTCAGAGAGTATGTGTTCAGAAGATTGAATTCTTTAATCTTCACATACTTTCAGATGATTCGTGAGCTTTCAGCTTGATGTATTATCTCATCATGATTTCATCAGCTTCAATATAAGTTTATCTCAGATGATTGTTTCATGTATTTCTTGATTCTTCATATTGAGGTCACTTTCAGCAAGTTCCTTTCTTTTATCAAGACTTGCTTCTTCTCTTCTTTAGATGACTCCAGCTCTGTTCTTCTTTGTCTCTTCTTGTTCTTCTGAAATTCAAATGGATACAGATGTTGAATTAAATAAGTTTAGTTCAAACATCTTTCTTGTCACTTTTTGTTCAGTCTTCTGATTTGTTCTGGGCAGCAGCAGGTGCAGTAGGTCTGCGCACGCAATGCCTTTTTATTGCAGGTGCAGCAGCCGTTGCAGACTTTCCTTATTTATGCAATACTTTTGATCGAGGCAGAAAAGCATGTCTAACTCTTGTGCTGAAATAGGTGTAGTCCATTGGGTAGACTGTTCTTCATGCTTGGCAATGTCTTCACGAGATCAATCCTTGATTCTGACACGTTCAACCTTCAGATTTACAAAGTGCTTTAGATCAGCTTCAATACTTCTGATGATAGTCATTCTTCAGACGAAGTTCTTTTGTCTTCAAGTCTTCAGATGATAGACACTTTACTTTGGTCTTCAAGTCTTCAGATGATGAATATGCTTCAGATCTTCAGATTTTGTGCTATTCTTTTTCTTCTCTTCAGATTCAGTGCTTTGCTTTATCTTTCTTGTGGATTTCTTCTTTTCAGATTCTGCGTCTTTTCTTCTTATTCTGCATTTGTTCTTCTTCTCATTTGTTCTTATTCTTCCGATTCTACATTTGTTCTTCTTCTTCTGATTCTGCATTTGTTCTTATTCTTCTGATTCTGCATTTGTTCTTATTCTTCTGATTCTGCATTTGTTCTTCTTCTTTTGATGAATACTTCAACCTGAAACACAATCTACAAAGCAATACCTTTCTCAATAGAACCTGCTTATATGATCTTATTTGTTAATCATTAAAACCTAAGGATACTGAATCTTAAGTTAAGTTTGAATACTCAAATTAATTCTTAGACTCAACAAAGTTGGATTTGTAAAAGATACATTATTGGATGATAAGGTAATTGATTATATACTTTCTTTCACTAGTCCTATTTATGTTGTTGTTAGAAAAATGGATATGGGAGCTTCATCTCTCCATTTAGTGTATGAATGAGGGACTCAATGATTGAAAATGTGAGAAGAGTCATATATCGATATGAAAGAAAGGCGAAAAGTGAAAAATCAAGCTTTTATGAGGTTGTGCACTCCATATTAATTGATCGTTGGACAAAGAGTAGCACACCTCTCAATTGTTTAGCTCATTCTTAAAATCCAAGGTGATAAATTATATTCCTAAATATTATTTTCAATGCTTAAAAGTTTTAGTTACATTTCTATAGGTTATCATAACCATATTTTTTATATATTATAGTTATTATAGTCATGAATGGATAAATGAAAATTTTAATAGAATTCCTCCACATCAAGATATGGAACATACTCGTGAAAGGGTGAAATTCTTAAAAAGATATTGTGTTGATGTGGATGTGAGGAGACAAGTGAATTAGAGTTTGCAAACTTCTCGTATGGAAAAGAAGGTTTTGAGGACATTGACTCTTTGAATGAAAGGGGTAAGATGGATGCAAAATCTTGGTTGCTTGTTCATGGTGTTCTTGCTCTAATGCTTCAAAAGGTTGCCCTTAAACTACTGGGGCAACCATGCTCTTCTTCATATTTCGATAGAAATTGGAGCACTTACTCTTTTATTCATTCTATAAAGAGAAACAAGATGGAACCACATAGGGTGGAAGATCTAGTATTTTTGTTCATAGCAACCTCTGTCTTCTTTCAAGAAATTTTCCACAATATGACCATGAGGAAACAAAAGTTTGGAATATAACGGGAGATGCATTTGGATCACTAGATAAGGGTGGACCAAAGCTAGAGGCTACCTTTTTTAATGATGATGATCAAGAAGGTCACCAACCCTAGATTAGATATTTTTTTTTTAGAGACAAAGAGCAAAATGATGCCTCGTAACATTCTTTTGTGAGGCTCATTAATCATTATCATAGGACTTAACAAGTTGTTCTAAGAGATTGTGATTCATCTTCTTATTTTGGGATTTTCTTTTTGTAAAAAGTCAAAGTTCTTACGTTGTGAAATAATGCCTCTTAGTATTTTTTTGTCAGGGCATCATATGAAAATTGTGAAGTCTAATAACTTTGTATCGAGAAGATGAATGAAAGAATCTTATTTTTCAATTTAGATTTTTGCTATGTTGATCATATTTAAACTTATATATGCCTTAGAAAAAAATTATATATATATATATATGAGTCAGAATCCGTTGACACCAGGTGTTAAACTTGTAGAGTTACACCTCTTAATAATTTTTTGAAAAATGTGAATTTGACCAATTCAACCGTTGAATCACATTATATTACCTTCATGATCATGTATATTAAATTTTAGATAATTTGGACATTCGTAGGTATGTTATCTAATAGTAGATTTTACTTATATTTTAAAAACATATTATACGTTAAAATAAATTAGTTTGATTAAATATTAATTAGTTTTCGATTTTTATGAAATTTTATAGGCTTGATCTACTTTATAAGAACTTTCCATTCAACGGTTGGATTAGTCAAATTCACATTTTTCAAAAAGTTATTAAGAGGTGTAACTCATAAAGTTTGACACCTGATGTCAATGGATCATGACTCTCTCTCTCTCTATATATATATATCTAAGTGGTGTCTTGTTGTCCTATATTTTGGACATCAGCCATGTCTCGGTGTCCATGTCTGTGTTTAAGTTGGTGCTTCATAGTTGTGTTTTGAAATAGCTTTTTTATTTTAGAACCTAACCCTATTTGTAAAAAAAAGGTGTTTGATAAATATTAATGTTTTTAAAATATCTTTATTTACCAAATTAAAATTTGTTATTTAAGCATAAGAGGTTTAATCCTTTTAACCATATTTCATATGATAGCAGGTGTGGCTCCACCCTTGATCATATGGTATTAGGTTTACATACATGAGATAGGATCCATTGATATCATGTGTACTCAATCATTAAAATAAATTCATCTTACGACTCAAAATATACGAACAATTTTTTTTAAAAAAACTAAGATTAATGAGCCATATGATGATCAATGGCCATTCCCTTTATTGCTTCCTATCTTTCCATACTCATTCAATGTTCAAGAGTTTCCTTGTTTCCATTGTTTGTGAGATTCTTGTGAATCCAATCCTCTCTATCTTTCCCTCTTCCCCCTCCACTCATAAGCCTTAACCTTTATCTTTCCCCCTTCCCTTAACTTTTATTTTGGGCAGTAAACACCGACAACCCCTTGATCCGCGACCTCCATTGTCCACTTCAGATCCCTTCATGACTTGGTCTCCATCATTTTGTTGCGCACCATCAGTCTCTATTAGCGCGCCACATCTAATCCACCACCAACTTTTGCCATGGTGTCATGCGAACCAGCTTATGTTACAGGCTACCATTGAAGCCGCCAAACTCCCCCATTGTATGCCCTTCACCTCTATGGGCTCATCAAGGTTTCGAGAGTCTGATCCAATAGCAAGTTATTGCAACTATTTTTGTTTTCGTTGCGCTCAAATCAGATCATCTCTCTAACTGTATTGCCATTCAAATTTTTTCTCTTAATTTTTTAAAATTTTTCTTCATCTGTACTTTGTGGGGACAAAGCTAACTAACTAGAGAGCATTCTTCCACTTCTCTAGAGTTTCATTTGATTCATCAGTCAAAGACTCATACCCCAAATTTAGGCGTGGGGTAGAGCAAACCAATCACGGAGCAATATGATTGAGGTCTTCTACTACATAAATTATACATCCATGGAGAGGAAGACTAAGGAATATGTTTTCTCAACGAACCATATATATATATATATCAATCTTCATGGGTATCTAAGTCCTTATATATATATATATTTCTAAATCATTTTCACTTATGTGGTTAATCTGTGATGGAAAATTCATTCATGTCTTGGAGATTGCATTTCACCACTTATGATTAGGTAAATACATAATGGGATCAATATAACCCAAAACGAAGAAACATACCTCGTAAACATACCCCATACAGTTCTTGTCAATTTAAAATCAATCATATATCATTATCCATTAGTTTATTAATAAATGGAATGCAACATGTGATTATATATTATATAACTCCGATATCCAAAACCATGATCACCAGACGTCCAAACACGAAGAGTCTCGGTTCATTCAACCCAACTCTACTGAAGCCAACTGTGATAAACACAACAAAAATCAAAAGAAGAGGTTCTTTTGCGACCAATGAAAAAAAGCTGATATTTGTTAGCTAGTATCGTGCATAGAAATTAAAGAAACAAATGGTGCAAGGTGTCTAAGGGAGAAGATTAAGAGCAGAAAAACCAATAACATGAGTGGAATATGTTTTCATTTACATTGGTGTTGGTATTTATGCAGTTGGTGCATACTTGATACAACATTACTTCTTCAGTATCATGGGAGAAAACCTCACCACAAGGGTTAGAAGAATGATGTTCTGTGATTGGTTTGCTCTGCCCCACGCCTAAATTTGGGGTATGAGCTTTTGACTGATGAATCGAATGAAATTCTAGAGAAGTGAAATAATGCTCTGTGATTGGTTTGTTCTGCCCCACAAAGTATAGAAGAAGAAAAAATTTTGAAAACCTCATGGGGTGTGCAAAACCGGAGAGTGTATGGGAACACCGGGGTAATTTTGGGTAGGAAATTTCTCCCGTACCCTGATTAATTGAAGGGTTTTGAAACCCTTCTCACGTGGCCTAATAGTAGTGGTGCACAATTAATTAGTCACGTTATTCGATGCGTACAGACCAATTTTCTTTTTTATTACAGCTTAGTCCCATATTATTAAATGTTATATTTAGATTTTTTATATATATAATGATTTTTCTGAGTTTAAAAAATTATAAACTGTAAAATTAAAATTTAAACTTACTGTGCAGCACTAAAACTAAAAGTTGTATTTTTCATATGGGAAGCTTCCATTATAACTAAGTATTTGACTTTTATTCTTAAATCATCTCTCCAATACATTGTTCGGTTGCTCAATTTTTATTGTCCCTTTAGTTCATAAAAATTAAACGTCGAAATTAAATTTTAACTTTGAATTTTTTATTTGATATTTTAAATTTAAAATAGTTTTTTAATTAAATTTAATAAATAGATGGCTAATTTGTAACAAGAAAAAAAAATTGACTAACATTAATCACATGAGTCATTAATCTGTACAGCCGCCATTGGTGCATGATGAAAGGGTTCCAAAACCCTTCACTTAAGTAGGGTACCGGAGCAAATTATCTCAAGTGCTCCTTGCTACTGCCAGAGAAATTACACAGAGAGGTTTCCACATAGAGAAGCGTGGGAGTTGGGAGAGCTTTCTGGAACTGAGCATAACTGCAAAATCTGTGTTGGCATCCACCTCACTAAATTAGTGTGACATGTCAGCAAGAGTTAACAGAAGTTACACGCTTAGACTTAAGTGTATGACATAACATAAAGTCAGGAATTAATGTAGACATTTCTAAAACTCATGGACTAAAATACATGACGCCCTAAAAGTTAGGGACCAATGTGTTAGTTTACTCATTGTTTCCATATAAGAACGAGTAAACTGTCAGATTCGTCCCTGACTTTGTAAGGGTCTTTCAGTTTACTCCCTGAGATTATTAAAACCATCTCGTGGTCCCTCACTTAAAACTCCGTCAATCACTTTAGTCCCACACACTAACTTCTGTTAAATGTGAGATGACGTGGCAGTGAGCATTGCCTAGGTGTCACCTTTGGGGACCAAATTGAACGTTTTATACTTTGTTGTACTGAGCTTATAACGGTCATGTTCTTTACTTCTCCTCCTTCAATCTCCCCTGTTTTATTTCTCACCAGTAAACTCCTTTTGCCTCTTCAACCAAGTGCAGTGTCTTCCCCGCTCTTGGTCGTGTTCTTCTTCTTCTCCATCGTGCTGGTTGCTAAAGGGCAGCCATGAACACCCATGAACGAAGGTATACTAGTGGGTCTTCGAAGTCTTCTCATACTCTGCGTAGGGTGAATACGGGGTTTAAATGCTTATGCAATCTGGCTGCAGTGATAAGGGTATCAAAAACAGAAAAAAAATCCAGGGAGACTATTTTATGGTTGTCCAAAACTGAGGGTAAGTGTTTCTGATTTATTGTATTATCTCCTTCTTTGTTCTAGGGTTTAATGTTTGTGGGTGTTGTGCTCTGTTCTTATAGGTTCCAGAAAGATGTGAATTTTTCAAGTGGGTTGAGAACCAACATTTTGATCCAGAAGAAAGCACAAGTGAAGGCTCATCAAACAGGGGGATTGCTGGAAGTGATAATGATGAGGAGTGGAGACTGAACATTGCAAGAAAAGTGAAGAAATTAGAGGTGGAAATTAGGAGACTAAGGTGGTTGATTTTGGTGTTGTTTGTGGTATTGGGGTTTATACTAGGTGTTCTGTGCAAAAAGTAGGAAGTGGGTGCAATATGTAATGTTTAATTTGGCTATCATTTTGGATTGGGGATGTCAAATTTTTTTTGGCCACTGTAGTGGTTGTTAAGCATGTAATGAATGGTGTTAAATATATAGAAGTTGCAGTATGTTTTTCTGAATAACATACATATTGTGTATATTTATACAAGACCTATCAAATAACAAGGCTAAACTTAATATAACAATTTGCACCATACTTAACCAGCAAGAAGCAAAGCATAATAAGCTTAAACTTATCAAATTGTCTTACATAACAAACTGGACTTAAACCAGTAACATCCAGACAATATGGTTCAACATCAAAATAAACTAGTTACATCCAAGGTATCCCAATATGGTTCAATATCAACATAACCTACTTACATCCCAGAATATCACACACATAATAAGTTAAAAGTAGCAACATAAACTAGTTACATCCAAAATATCCCAATATGGTTGAACATCAAAATAACAACCCAAAATAAGCAACATCCAGACAAAAAAATCCTATTGAAATGATGCACTCCTTGTGAATCTGGACTCATGGTGCTGATGTGTTGAAGCTAGGTGTTGGCATAAATAAGTAGGTCTTAGAGGATTCATTAATGGCCTCATGTGGGACAGTTGGTGGTGGGCTGTTGTGGCTTGATCCAGCCACTGCAGTTTTTCCTTTCCCTCTAATTGGCAGCTTGTTTCTTGCCTCATTGTTGTGGGGCTTGGTTGGACTATCATAGAGTGGTGGTGGTTGAGACTGAGATATATCAATTTCCTCAGACTGTGGCAGTTGGGTCTCTGCAGCTTCTTCAATTGGCCCAATTATGGCCAAAGGCCCAACACCAACAGCAGGAACCTCAGTTGGCCCAACACCAATAGCAACAAGTGCAAGCCCCCCAGTACCAACAGCAGGAACATCAGTTGGCCCAGCTTGTGTTGAAGGCCCACTCCCATCAGCCATATTTTTCTGTTGGGCCTGTAACTCCTCCAACCTCTGCTTTTTTGCCAATGGACATCCTTTTTTGTTATGCTTTTTACCTCCACAGAAAGAGCAAGTGAAATCAGGAAGCTTTCTCTTCAGCTTTGTAACCTTCCCAGTTTCCTTACTAGCCTCACCATCCTTTCTTCTTTGTTTCTTTGGTCTACCAGGGGCCCTTTTCACAGGTGGTGGTAAAGGTGAAATTTGGTCTGTTTTTTGCCAGTATTCCTCCCCTTGCAGTGGATTGATATGATGGGCATAGGTTGCTTGAATGGATGCCATTGTGAGCCATCCATGGCAATAGTCCTCTGGCCTACGGTTCAAGCTGGATATAGCAGCCACTGCATGCATGCAAGGCATTCCTGCATATAAAAAAAATTGTTTAGTATAAAACTGTTAATTGTTTAGTATAAAACTAGTGGACCCTGGCCTGTAAAAGATTACCTGTTAATTGCCAAAACCTGCAAGAACAGGTTTGATTGCCTAAATCAACAGCAACTTTGGTGTGCCAACACTGCACCTCAAACTTCTGCTCAGCTTCATCACCTATACAAGAAATCAGTAATGTTTAGGCATGTTTTAGGTTATCAAATTGTAAGTTGAGGAATTGAAGTATAACCTGCCCACAGTGCATTCCATTTGTTGCTTTCCACCTTCTCCTTCTCCAACCTGCTTTGCTGCACTGGTGTCAAATGTCCATTATGCTTCTCAAGCTTCAATTTGTTGGTTGTTATAGTTGTCATTATGTAGCACCTGACCTCCTCCAACATGCTTATTATGGGCTTGGTTCTTGCATTCACAATCTTAGAGTTGAAGACTTCACAGTTGTTATTGCAGATGTTATCCACCTTTGGCCAGTCAGAGAAATAGGCCTTTGTCCAAGCTTCTTTAGGCCATTTATCCAAATACTGCCAAGCCTTCTCATTCACCTTCTTAACAACTTGCATTTTGATATTGAATTGGCCTGCAGTTGTGGATCTGGCACAATCCCACAATAATGTCCTTAGCTGCTTGTCTTTCCATTGTTTGTTAAAATTTTGCCACAGGTGCCACACACAAAACCTGTGTGGGGCACCTGGCATTACCTCTTGTAATGCTGGAATAAGCCCCTGCAGTAATAAAAGGTAGTGCAGATTAGTCCCTGGAACTTAATTAAAATCAATCAAATCAGTCCCTAAGTAACATAAAATCATTTTAAAAAGTCCCTAACATTACATATATATCATTCACATTAGTCCCTGAAAACTTACTTTTTGCATATCAGATATGAAATGCCATTTGTGTTGCTTGTAGTGACCAAGATCTTCATGTAATAAACCCAAGAACCATTTCCAGTTGTCTTTGTTTTCTGTATCCACAACAGCATATGCAATGGGCCAAATGTGATTATTTGCATCCTGGCCCACTGCAGACAACAATTGCCCTCCATAATATCCTTTTAAAAAGGCCCCATCTAGGCCAATTAAGGGCCTGCATCCAGCTTTGAACCTAGTCTTGCATCCTGACAGACAAATATAAACTCTATGGAATATTGGACCTCCTTCTTCCTGGGGGATTGTATCCATCTTAATAGTGGACCCAGGGTTTGCCCTCAGAAGTTCACCACAATATTCCCACAGCTTCCCAAATTGTTTCTTCTCACTTCCCTCAATGATTTCTCTGGCCCGCACTGAAGCCCTCCATATCTTGCTATCAGCCAGCTGAACACCATATTTCTTCTTGAAATAATCATATATCTCACCATGCTTCATTGTAGGATGTTTTCTAAGCTTCTTGACAAGCTTGCCAATTACCCATGCCTGTGAGGCTTGATTATTTTTAAAAGTCCTGCCGCAGGTGTGGTCACTGTTGTAGTCTTGATCTGAAAACAGTTGTTAGAATTGCTGTAAGCACAGAAAATCTCCCACTCACATTCTTCAATCTTGCATTTGGCTCTGGCTCTGACTTTATCATTCTTAATCCATATTATCTCCCTCCCGAGACATATTGTGTAATCCCTCACCCCTTGCTTGAAAGCTTCCAAGGTATTGAACTCCATGCCAAGTTCAAGTTGCACCCGGCCAAAGGTAGAACCACTGTTGAATTGAGGGAAGACTCCATTATTTCCATCTTCATCATCACTACAGCCTGGGGTCTTAAGTTCTTCAGAATGCCACTCATTATCAGAGGCACACCACCTTCAAAAACATTATCAGTAGCATAGGTGGTTCTGTGTCCCACCACTTCTTCAGGTATGTCTTCATCAGAATCATCCTCTTCTATGGTTACATGTCTCCTTCCCCTTTTCACTTTCACTTTACTTGTTCCTTCAGCTACTTTTTTCCCTTTACCCTCAGGTGCATTTTTCCCTTTACCCTTATTCTGTGTCAGACCATTTCCAGCTGCTTCTTTGCCTTTACCCTTCCTCTCACTGAAAGGCCTCCTCTTTGTTGGGCTTTTGATTCTCACTTGCTTCCTCAGTGAACAACCTACAGGTTTTAAATTTGCATTATGACTGATAGAACTTCATAAACCACATTATAAAAGGTATTATGTTTATAGGATGTACCACTAGGACCCACTGCATCAGAATTGCCTCCCTTATCTCCTTCTTGGACCACACCTTCTCCCAAATTACTCCCTTCTCCTATCAACATCAGATTAATATCCAACAAATTAGTCAAAAATTGTGTAGTAAAAAATTTAAAAATCCTCTGTAATTAATAAAGTACTCATACCTTTGTCCCCATGACCAAGGATGTTCTCCTGTATATCCTTGATGACCTCTGCTGTAAAGGTTTCAGCATCAACCTCCTCAGGATCAACAACAGGGGAAGGATGTTCATAATAAATATGAAGCTCCCCCTCATTCCTGTAAGCAACTTCAACAGCCTCCAGCAAATCCCCATCCTTTTTCAACTCCCTTATACCATCCCTGAATCTCACAGATGGATCCAGCCAATACACACTCTTCAACTGCTTATATCCTAACTCCCTACTGAAATTCTTCAGGTAAAAAACATCCAGTGTGTCAGTATCACACTCGGGCCATACATCAACCTTCCCCCACTTGTATCTCACCAAACAACCATTACCATCCCTAACAAAATGCCCGGCATGATGAATGTGAACATCTACTCTCTGCATACACATTAAAGGCCACTATCTTAATTTAAGAAATAATTTATTATTTAAATAAATAAGATATAATATAATTAATTGATATATTATTGTATAATAGATTACGGGACCACTGACACACAGTGAACTCACATGGTGGACCACTGCCATCTTACATTGCACTCTGCCCACCCCACACTTACTCAAGATTCTTGACACCCTGTCCCACCATTAAAGTGTAGCCTAAAGATTCTCACCTTTAAAAACATCAGTGTCCACATTACAAGGGTACGAGCATACTTCTCAGACAACAAGACAAAGCATACATGTGAAAAGGTGCCAAATAAACCCTAAAACCCACGCAAAGCCAAAACAGAGAGTACCCCTTCAACCAACAGAGAAACCTCAAAATACTCAGTAAAAAACCATATACGAAAGACAATGTGTGGGTTTTAGAGGAACATTACCATTGACTCCATTGGGGAAACAACTTCAAGCAGCTTCGCCTTGCTCAACGGCACAAGAAATTGCAGAGAAACGAAATGGAAGAAGACACTACACTCTTTGCCCTAGCACACCCGCGGGAAAATGTGGAAGTTATGAGAAAAGGGACAACTGTAAATGGACTATTCAATTCCACCTATGCAACCTATGAATCCACTGTGTAAGGTTTACTGCCACGTCATCTCACATTTAACAGAAGTTAGTGTGTGAGACTAAAGTGATTGACGGAGTTTTGAGTGAGGGACCACGGGATGGTTTTAATAATCTCAGGGACTAAACTGAAAGACCCTTACAAAGTCAGGGACGGATCTGACAGTTTACTCATATAAGAACTACAACACCCAATGTAAATCAATATTTTTAAAACAAAATATAATAATAATATGTATGAATTGGAAAACACTCAACGTAAATCAATTTTTTTAAAACAAAAAAATGTATGAATTGGAATTGCAAAAAGGAAATTGTCAAGGAAGGTAGCGTTTATGAAAAAGGCTACAACTACTTACTAATGGTGACAATCAAACAGGGTTGGAAAAGGAAAAATGAGGTTTTGCTTATGCACTCTCGAACGACGAGAAAAAGAAAGACACTAAAAAGAGAGAGCTTCTCATGTAATTCTCTATTTTTTTAAAAGTTTATTAGTACATTTCAAGTCGTAAGATACATTTATTTTAACTATTGAGATTTAGTGTAAATCTAAATACTTACACTTGGTGTGTCAACAAATCATATATAAATATAAATATAAAGAGAGAGATCTAACTAAAAGCATATTATAAATAAGAGATGAAGTTTTAATTTACTTGATAAAAACCCAAAAGGGAAATAACATTATTTATTTGATAAAATAATATGAAAATGCTTATAATTAGAGAATGCTTTTTATAGACTACAAAATTGCCCCGTTTTAATAAATGGTATCTTTTTTGACATTTTGATTAAACTAGTTCAACATTTTTTCACAAAAAAAATTAATAGAATTTTTTTCTTTATTTAAGTTCTCAAAGGCTTGCATAAAAAAAAAATTCTCAAAAGGCAATTATTACAAAATATTATGTGTGTTAGAGTATTTTTACCTATTCATTCATTATTTGTTGTTAAAATAAAATATCGATTATCATATCTAATGATGATTTCATTTTGTTAGTATTTTATTATGTAAATTCATTTTTTATGAATTTCAATTAAAACATATCATTTTAATTTTTAGGTAATATCTTATTTAAAAAACTTATTTTATCATAATGAATTAAAATAAACTCAATTATATAATATAATATCGAGTATTCTATTTCTTCATGTTATGGACCATTGATATTGGGCCTGCGCAAGTCAGACCAATATGGTCCTGGAATCATCAAGTATACAAAAGTCATTCCAAATACACGGAGTCGGCTCAACCCAAAAACCAGGGTAAACCTTAATTTAGGAGCATCGTGAACGCGTCTCTACAGTCCGGTACTAGATCACAACTCATGGATAAAGTCAAAGGTCCAAATCCCAAATATCCCCCTATAAATACTAGTAACGTCAGAGGTTAGACACGCATTAATCACCTCGTTTACTATGTTCTACTAGGGTTTAGGTTGACTTGGGCGTCATAATATCTTTGCAGGTACTCCCGCACCGTAGACCGAGTAGAGAAACTCACTAGAGTTCATTCCCGAGTCTGAGATCCTTTGGAGTATCTGAGTCTAAGCTCCACACTCGAACACTTTATATATATATATATATATATATAATTCAAATACAACTTAAATCAAAAGATTGTGACTTAATTGACACAATAAAACTGAAATTGTGAGAAAAACTCTCGTGTTCGAATCTCACTAATCACGTCTTTAGGGAGGAATGAGGTCTTAACTGTGATTAAAATCCAAATAATAATGTGGATACCTGATTACCTGTGGTTAACACAAAAACAATGCACCTTAAGTTTATCAATTTGTACTTTTATTTTACTATGATTATTTTTTTTATATTTATATAATTATCCTAAACAACATATATATGTTGAGTGCAAAAATAAAAAAATGATAAATTTATTTTGTGAATTTTTTAGTTTTTTAACAAAATTTTGACAAAAGATTGAAAAGCACGTGTTTAAAATTCATTTTGGCCGTGCAATTTCGACTACCAGTGATGCATACCTACTTATTAATTACTCGAGTGATAGTAATTAACTAATAAATTGGTCGAAATGAAAAGCAAACATTAATAATAATAATAATAATAATAATAAAAATGAGGTGAGAGACAGTAAAATTTAAAAGTTTAATTAGTATATATTATCAGTAATTTTTTTATACTGTTATTTAATAATATGAGGTCTCATTATTTATTGAGTTTAATAACACATAACATGTCATATTCATCAATGATAACATATCATTGAATGATAATATGTAAAAGTTTTTACACGAATAATGTATATCTATTAAATCTAAAATTTAAATTATGCCAAATATTAATTTATTTTTTTATTTTGTATTCACAATTTTTATTACATTATATGAAAATAAAACTTGAATATATAAGAATTGTTTTGGTTTTTAATAATAAAGATGTCTCACCTAACAAAGTTATTCAAACTTATTAACAAGTTGTTTATTTTTATGTTTGATACATGTCAAAAGTATGTTGAGCCAAAAGCAATAATAATTGATTCTCACAAAATGCAGCATTTGAGTTCATGTTGATATCATGCCTTTTTAACATGTAACCAAACCAGCTCTAAGACTTTGAATAGTACCCTGCCATTTTTTTTGGGTCAACATAGTACCCTGCCTTTTTTTGGTCAATAATAGTACCCTGCCTCGACATTGTCAAATTTGTGTTTTTTAAGTATAAAATCCCACATTCCCCCCCCCCCCCCCCCCCCCCCCCCCCCGCGAACAGCACCACTAGTCTCCAATTTAACATGCTGGACAGAAGCCCAAAGCTTTATCGTTGTTAATAATAATGGAATTGATGGCCCAAAAGTTTAATGGAATACAATTGTTTTTGGGCCTCACGCAGATATTTGGTCTTCCTCTTCTATGGGTCTACCGTCTACATCCTTTTAAGATGAAGACTATCAGAATATTTGACCCCCCCAAAAAAAAAAGACTATCAGAATATCAGAATCCATTTTAAACAGTTTAATAAACGATTTTCTTTTCAAATGAATTTGTCTCATAAAAGTATTTATAATTATTTATTTTTATTTTATTAATATTTACGATATATTTTAAATTAAACTATAAATAAATAAACTCTTATGTGTAAACTTTACAAATAATATTACTTTATAGAAAAATTTCAGCCATGCTAATGTATTTTTCACTGTTAATGTACTATACTTATTTTACAATACTTATTTTACAAATAATAAAATAGAAAATAAAATTTTTAAATCAAATATGAGATGCATCCCTATAATAAAAATTAAATTAATATATTTTAAAAATATGTTAATAACATTCTTTTTCTTTAATTAGATCAATTATAACTGAAAACTATAACATTTAAATATACACATCAATTCTGACTAGAAAATTTCCTTGGATAGATCTGTTACCTGTTAAAATAAAAATACAAGTTCGAAAGTGACTAACAGAGAGCCAAAAAAGAATATTCATTTTTATTTAGAGGTTTTATGGAGATTACAATAGGATCGAACTAAGACTCAAGGGTTCGCTATTTGAACCTAACACTATTTTCTATTACATTTTTCCAGGTTTGTTGACTCTCGAACCAGAGCTTCGAATGGAGGGGGTAGCCTTTTCGACCCAGGTGTCAATGTCATGTCTTCGGAGGAATAGCAGTGCCTTGCTTCGAAATTAAGGGAGAAGGTGTTTCTCAGCCTTGGATCTTCTAAATAATCCAAAGGCTAAGAGCCTCATCCCATCCTCTTCATCTGCCTTCCTCCTCCTCCTCCTCCTCTTCATCTTCCTCTTCCTCCAAGAATCAGAAGATTAGGCAATGGGCTTTGAAGTAACCCATCACCCTGCACCTCTTCCTGGAACCAAGGAGGTGGGAGTAATACTAGGCCATGCATGAGGCTAAGGCCTGGAATGTTGGCTGCACTGTTCGACCTAACGATAGGGTCCATTGTGAAGTGACCACTAATGTTGGACACCCTGTCGACCTGAAGGCCAAACGTAATGGCAAGATCAGGTCGTACAGGGCAGCCAATATCAGGAATCTCTCCATGATCTCAGGGAAGAAGGGTGGAATCCAAATGAAGTCTTTCTCCTTTTATAAGGGTAGAAAGCCATGGAAGAATTAAGAATGCTGCTCCAACAAGCCAATCAAAAGAAGTCATGGTCACATTGACCAAAGTGGACGGTGGTCAAGATAATTAAGTTGGACGACAGGTGATTAGTTTCGAAAAGCAAGAAGGAGACCTGGGTT
The DNA here is from genome assembly GCA_026901365.1 of Sesbania bispinosa. NCBI lineage: Eukaryota > Viridiplantae > Streptophyta > Magnoliopsida > Fabales > Fabaceae > Sesbania > Sesbania bispinosa. Next base: position 260,326 of record QLOH01000709.1, on the reverse strand, counting down.
TCGAAAGAGAAAGCAGTATCAGGAAGGGATCTAAGCAGGTTCGAAGTAAGTCACGGTTCGAAGAAGAAGAGCTTTTAGTTAGTTCGAAGCTCCTCCTCCACTTGGGTTTGAAGGAGCTCTCCCTCATCAGATCGAGAGAGAATCATTTTCCATGCTACTATTCAGTTCTGCCTTGGACATTTTCCACATCACCAATGGCAGTTATTAAATACAAGCCTACCAGAGTGCATGTAGAGAACGTGGGATCATGAGGAGTTACGTGAAGCCCTGGGAGGTTACCAGTAGCCCAGAAACGGTTACCAGGCCAGAGGAGGCTATAAATAGGAGAAAGCTTGAAAGAGCAAAGGTACGCAACCTGAACACTCAAATAGAACCTTGAAAGCCGTAGCATCCACCATAGCGATCAAAGGCACCCAGCACGTTGAGAGAAAGTAGGGACAACGCAGACCACCCTTTTTTTTACGTTCATCTTTTCTTCATTTGATTTGCCTAGTTCTCTTGTCCATGATCTTTATAGTAGGGATCAGTGGCGTTGTAATTTATTTGCCTTTTAAGTTATCGTTCTTGTACGTTGTTCATCCATACATTTAATGCAAGTTAAGGCCTTTTCAGAGGCTAGTCCATAGACGTTTTGTGTCCTGCTAAACCCCTATATAGATTGCACACTAGGTAGAACCCACACAAATTAAGAGGATTCGTATCTCGTCCTAGATTGCGCTGAGATACATTTGTTTGTGTTAAATTTTAGGACAAACAAGATCATACTCGAATTACATGACACGTTAGGTGGAGTATTTGCCAATTTTTTCTTCAGTGGCAGTTTTCTCTTTTCTTTTAATCCTATCTATACTCTCTTGGATTAGCTATCACTTGGATGCACCATCTAGATTGAGATATAACTTAGCACCTCCACTTGGGATCAACTCGATGTTGTTAACTGACTGAGTTGAGTGTGTCTTGTTAACCCCCTACGCTCTCCAAGCTCGAAAACTGTTTTTCATGCCTGACTAGATCAACCATTTAGGTTCGGCCTACGCTCCCTAGTTTGGCTGAGATGATCGTGAGATTTATATCTAGCACAAGGGAATAAATGAACAACACTTAAATGAAGCAATAACTATTAATGGCTCAAAATTCTAGTCATATTGGCACATTAATGGCAAAAGTGAACTTCCCACATCATCCCTTAATCACAACTATCCTTACTCCCGGATTGCTGCTGGCTTAATCATAAAGTTTAAGGAACACAAACCAGACTCTCTCATTTAGAAGGCAGTTAACCTATTTGGGGAAAGAAGAATAAGGCATCTTCACCACATAACCACCCTAGAGCTACCCTAGGATTATATGTACTAATTAGTTAGCTTCATGGAACCTTTCTATGAATACTAACCAATTAATGCAACATTGTTGAAACACTACTTTTCTCGGAAACAAATCTAAATGCCTAATCATATCCTTATTAGTGAAAAGTACACTAACCTTGTGTTTGGATAGAATGTATATAAATTACTAGATTTCATGTTTTAAAATAGTAAAAAAAAGAGTTCTGTAACAATTACAGGAGGAATTTCAAATGACACATATGAGAGAGAATTTCAATATTTCTCTTTTATGTTTAACTTTTTAGATTATCATTTACACAATTCCTCTCATATTTAACTCTCTTTTAATCATCACTCAGGATTCATTTCATAAATTTTAGAATTCTAAAATTCTCCACCCAAACAGACACTAATGTCATTTTATTCAAAATGAGGGACATTGGTGCAGTGGGTAGGGTTTTCAATTTTTTGTTTTATGCCATATTTTTCTAATTTGCAAATGGAACAATGGTATTTTGCAAATGGAACAATGGGGAAGAAAAGTAGGTTCTACATCTTTATATCTATATATGCTTAGATAAAGATGAAGAGCTCCTACAAGATGTTAGATAGGGTGCCCAACTTAAGAAAAAACCAATATTTTTAAAATCGGACCGATCATTGAACCGGCCTGGCCACCGGTTCAAGGTTCAATGGTCGAACCGTGGTCGGACCGGTAGTAAATAAAATAATATTTTTTTTTATATTTCTACCTAGTAACTTAAAATTTAAATAGTAAAAAATTGATATCCATGACTTCAAAACATTTAAAATTAAATCCACTCATCATTCATAAGTTAAACATTCATACTTACATATAAAATAAAATCAAATGCAAGATAAAAAAAATCAGTAATCACACACACTACCACAATTCATTTGATGTCCTAGATAACACAAGCTACTACAGAGAGTTAGAGATTATTCCCTGTCCATAAAACAAAGACATCACTCACACTACAACATATATCACATATACTCCTAAAAAAAATAGCAAATGGACAGTGCAGAGTGCAGACACAGTTCAAGCAACATAACATCCATAAAAAAAAGCAAGAAATCACAAATAGTCAAATACAGAATACTTCTAAAAAAACCAGTGAATTCACATAACATAAGGTCATAAAGAATTGATCAGAGTGGTGAAAGAAAAAACCTGTGTATGTTGAGCATCATCTCCACCGACCATTTGGAGAAGTGAGATGCAGATCTTGTGCGTGCAGAGACAACAACGAACAGGGGAGCAGTTGTCCAGGAAGACGTAGGTTGAGCAGCAGCAAGAAGAGTGGAAGGAGGTCGAGCAGCAGGCAGAAGACAGAGGTCGAGAACCAGGTTGCAGTGGTGGGCAGAGAGCAGGCCGCAGCGGAGGACGAGCAACAGGTCGCAGCGGTGGGCGGAGCAGCAGGCCGCAGCGTAGGACGGAGCAGCAAGCCGCAGTGGTGGGCGGTGGCGGTGTGCAATAGGAAAAGGGTTTCTTGACTTTCTTCAGATTTTAGAGACACTGCCAACAGAGAAGAAGAAGATTGGGGTTTCCAATTTCTGAATTAATTTAGGGCAATTAGGGTCTTTTTTTTTAAAAAAATTAAAAATATATTTAAAAACCAAAACAACGTTGTTTTGGGAAAAATTCTCCGAACAGGTGAAAACCGTTAAACCACCGGTTCATCGGTTCCTGGCCGGTTCTGTGTCCATCCGGTTCTCTGGTCCAATTAAACCGCCCCTACCACCGGTTACCGGTCCGACCGGTCGAACCGGCCGGTTCGGTCCGGTTCTTACAACCATGGAAAAAACGCTAGATTTCACTAATGTAAGGACTTAATAATAATTTTGCTAAGAAAAAATGATGCTCAAAATACTATTGTGTTCGTCTTTTTCATTGATTTCAATACACTAAATTTGAATCACACTCTTGCATATGAGAATGTATCTTCTCTCAATTTTACATTATGTTTGGATATGAGAAAAAGTAGAGAGGAAAAATTGAGTGAAAAGTAGAAGAGGAAAAAATGTATAATATTTTTGTTGTTTAGATTGATGGGAAAATGGAAAAAGTAAAGGGGAAAGAAAAGCTATGTTTTCTACCTCTTATTGGTTGAGTCAAAAAGTGATAGCAGCGCTCATAAAGATTTAGAATTGGAATCCACATGTAATGGGTTAGCACAAAGACAAGGCAAAATGCAAGAGACAAATTCGGGCTTAGTATGAAAAATGAGAGAATAAATGGAAAAATGGAAAAGATAGAGGGGAAGTGAAACACCACAGGCTGAGGCAACCCCTCAGATTGATAAGTCTCAGTGTAGAAACACCAACAACACGTTGAGCTAGATAAGTCCCACAATGGTTTGGGCAAGATTCATCAACCTTTCTCTACTCACACTTGAGGATGCAACAAGAAAAATGCTAAGTGTATTAAAATCTTGATTAAAAAGTACAAGTGATGATGAAGCTTCTCCTATTTATAGCTAGCAGGGGGCAGCCAAAAGAAAAGAAAAGCAAGAGGGGATATATTTATCCTAATGGGGTGTTGAGTACACAACCCCAAGCTCCAAAAACTTAAAGTAGCGCCTTCTTTACATGGAAAAACAAATACAATCAATTAAAATAAAACTATCAAAAGCTAAGTTTGAGACCATGAACATATGGCCTATTTAGGGAAATTAAAATAATTCAAAGTAAGTGAATTATCAAACTAAGGCTGCACATGGGTTCAACCGACCCAATCAACCTAACCCAATCACTATTTGGTGGGTTGGGTTGGGTCATCGGGTCTGTTTGGGTTGGGTAAGCATGAACCCGACCAATTTGGGTTGGGTAGCGGGTCCGGGTAAGTACAACCCGATGTACCCAACCCAACCCAACCTCCTATATAAAAAACTATTATATTATTAATAATTATTTTATTTGAATTAAATTTAGTAACAATAAAATTAAATTAAACCAAAAATTGGTGCCATAATAGAACATTAGTTTGTTAATTTGTGAGATGGAGACTTCGAAACAGCTCTTTACTGCATTGTGCTAAATATTTAAATAAAAATGGGTGTGGAAAGTGTATGTCATGTATTTTCTGGTTTTTATTTATAATGTTTTTGAAATAGTTATATGGCCAAAATGTCAAAATCATGGAACTACATGTTTATATAATTTATGAAGTCTAAATGGTGATAAAAAAATATCCAGTTTCTATAAATTTGATTTTTTTTTTATGATTTTTTAATTATCATGACCCGATCACCCAACCCGACCTTGATCGGTTTGGGTTGGGTTAGGTTCATAACAGAAAAATGACAAAATCGACCCAACCCAACCCAAACGTGGTTAATTGGGTTGGGTCCAAAAGTAGAGCAAATCCAACCCAACCCAACCCGTGTGTAGCCCTATATCAAACAATTGTTTTGATGCCTTGACCATTAAGTAGAAAGGTCAATTGATGACTCATAAAGAAAGTCAACTCCTCTTGGATTAAGGACCTAGTTCTTCATCACGCTCATGCATGCATCACCCATGCTCACCATGTCCTTGACTTCATGGAATTTTCTATCATTCCCTCCCCCTTGAAAAGGATTTGACTTCAAATCAGAAAGATAAGGGCCTACAACAAACCAATAGAAGAAGAGGTAAGTAGATGAAAAGTAGAAAAGTGGAGTGGATGACAATCGGTTAAAGAAAAAAAATTGACTTCCCTTAGAATCATGGAGCTCAAGATGTCCTTCCTTAGAAAGCTTTCCATGGCCTAAAGAAAAAGTAAGAAACCATAATTATGGTTCACAAACACAAGGAGAATGAGATTTGTAGCGAAAATATTTGGGAATCCTATAGAATTAAGGAAAAGAAGAATGAGAATAGGGTAAAGAAGACCCCCTTAACATGATGCATAATTCTCTTTCCTTAGCCTCAAGTAGCAGCAGGTCCTTCCTTTCTTGACCATGACAACAAACAAGATTTGTAGAAAAGGGTAGTTTAAGCAAGAGCATTACTTCCTTTTTCTTAATTTCTTTGACCCTATATTTCTTTTTCTTCTTGTCTACTTGTTTGTTGCTCACACTCTCATCCTTTGCTTTGTTTTTCTCAAGATTTCCAATTTTGATTTTTCAATCTTATCATTTTCACAATTACCCTAATTTGAATTTGGTCCTCACATATTTCTTGAGGAGACATTGATATTAGAGTAATTTTCACCCTTTTATGTTTAAAAGAAAATTCATTAGAGAAGCCATCATGGATAACCCTCTTATCACATTGCCAAGGACTTCCCAATAAGACATGTGTAGCTTCCATAGCCAAAACATCACATACAATATCATCTTGATAAGATCCTATGGATAAAGCTATAAGGACATGCTTGTTTACTACCCTTTCCCCCTCATCACTTATCCAAGTTAGCTTGTAAGGTTTAGGGTGTTGGGTGGTTCTCAATCCTAACTTTTCCACCATCCTCACACTAGCTATGTTTGTGCAACTTCCACTATTAATTATTAGTGAAGACACTTTATCCTCTACAATGCACCTAGTGTGAAATATGGTTTCCCTTTTATTTTCATCTATGTTTATTGTTTGGTTTTCTAAGACCTTTCTAAGCATAAAGACATTTCCTTAGGGCTTATAGTTAACAATTCTACCCTCTTCATTTTCTCCATTCTCCCTATCACTATTATTAGGTTTTGACTCCTTAGAGCGTGCACAAGTGTACTCCCCACTCTCTTTAATTAACATAGTTTTCTTATTTAGGACATTGGGAAGCAATATGACCACTACCTAATCGTTTAAAGAATTTAATTTTGCGGGTATTAGAAGTAGAGGCATTAGCATTCACGTACATTCACAACATTAGAAGAGGTGGGGTTAGAATTTACCTTTGGCCCTTTAGGAACCTCTCTCTCTCTTGAGGTTTTCTATCTTTTTTCCTCGTTACCTCTTTAGTACTCTTGGTAGGGTGGCTTGAACTAGCTCTCTTAAAACTTCCCTTTGTTTTGAGTTGGGATTCCACCTTTATGGTTTGGTGAACCAAATCCTCCATTTCAACATAAGGATGCAATTCCACTATGTCCCTTATGTCAAAATTTAGGCCATTTATGAACCTAGCCATAGTAGCCTCACTGTCTTAAATGATGTTGATTCTAATTAGTGCAAGTTCCATCTCCTTAAAATATTCATCAACACTCTTACTTCCTTTCTTGAGTGATTGGAGTTTAGTATGTAACTCCCTTGTATAATGTTGAGGTATGAACCTCTTTCTCATGATCGCCTTCATTTCCTCCTAAGTGGAAACCAAGGGTGCTCCACATCTCCTCCTATCATTTTGGAGTTAATGACTGATCAAGGCCGTATTCAATGTTGAAATTCTGGCAAGCGTACCAGAATCACAGCAGTATAATAATAAGTAGAAGGGTTTGTCGTATCCATAGGGAACGATTCAATTGTAAAAACTAGTGGTCACAACTATCAAGTGAGAGAAGATGAATGTTGTTTGTGAGAGTTGCAATAGTAAATAGAAAGCAATAAATTGAGATATGTTGAGCAGGTTATTTGAACTAGGATTGAACTTCATCTATCGCACCCCTTTTGTATTTAAATCCCAATAATACTTATGAATATGCAATTATAATATCATAGCACAAATTAAAGTTATTTCACAAAGGTTCCCACAAATATGAAATACTCAGAAATAATCTACCCTGGTTCCCACAATGATAAATTACCCCAGATTAAAGATCTATTTGTTTACACTATCAATTCATCCTGGTTCCCACAGTGACTACTATGAGCGTTTTTACCCAATCAGAATTCAAGTTTCTTATTCCTAGGTTCCCCCAAACTCGCTACTGATTTTATAGAACCACCTTCCGAATGCGCCCCATAAAACCAACCTATAACTCCGGCACAAAGGCGGAAGCTAAGCGTTAAGCACAGAATAAAAACACCAATATCATAAAATTAGGGATTCATAAATATCAAAGAGAATTCAAATACAATTGGGGATTGAATCGACTACAGTCAATCCTATCGGAGAGTTTAGCCACTCATGGTAGCCATTACAAACCAATGGAGAAACTATCACACTTTTCTCTAGCTCCAGCTCTGCTCCGCCGCCTTTTTTGATCTATGCAAAAGGTCATTTATATAGAAGTTGGAAAGCTATTTGAAATCTAGAAGGAGTCTTGTTTGAAATCTTTTGAAAAACTGTTTCCGTATTCCTGCGCTCAGCGCAGATGAAGCGCAGGAACCAGAGAGCAATTTAATTGCTGCGCTCCACTTGCGCTAAGCGCAGGTGGAGCGTAGTTCACCGTTCCAGCTTTTCCTGATTTCCTCTTTTTCAGCTTGATTTCTTCCTGATCATATCTTTGTTTGCTATGCTTTCCTTATTTCCCTCTTTTTAGCTTGATCTTGTGCTGATTCTTTCTTTGATTTGAATTGAGAATTTTATCTGCAGAATATTTATTCAAATAACTGCTGATTTTATCTTGATCTGCTGCCATTTAAATCCTTATATGCAGATTCTTCCTTCAAATAGATTCTATCTTGTTTCTCCATTTAAAACTTCCCTTTTTATCTGCAAAATCAACATATTTTCTATCAAAATAGCATCAAATTCAAATTTGAATTAATTAAACACAAAATCTGCATTTATTACTAAAAAGAGGTAATTTGGGGAATAAATCCAACATTTTACCCTTGATAAGTGTTGTAGTTATACAAGAATTTATCATATATTTTGCACTTATCAAATACCCCCCAACTTAGCTTCTTGCTTGTCCTCAAGCAAGAAAACCTTTTGCAATCAAATGGATTCAGTCCCTTGTCAAGATTCTCACTAAGTAAGGAAATAATTTCATCACCTCTTGCTAGGCAGCTGTCACTTCCCAAATATCAGATTGAAAATCAGAATTAAGTGACATTTCCAAGACTCAATCAGAACAGGATAAAAATACATTCAAACTTTTTCAGAACTAGTAACCAAAACAATAAGTGATAAATCAAGGAATTTTCTCATGCTCATGGGTAAATGTTTCCCTCAATTTTTCACCGCAGTTGAACAACTAAAATTGATAGTTGTTTCTAGTTAATAAACATGCACATGGTCAAAATGGATCAAAAGGTCTTTTCTTGGTTGTAATGAGGCTGGGCTATCAAGAAATCATGGTTTTTCTGGATATGCAAAGAAAACACAGGAATAGAGAGCATTTTTCTTCTTTTTGAATTGTCTCTCCATTCTTCAATTGATTCTTGATTTGCTTTAGCTGGCCTCTTTGCTTTGTTTGGTGATTCACTCCCTTTTTTATTCACTTTTTATTTTTCTTTTTTCATTCTTGAGGGAGTGCTCCACTTTGCTTTCTTGTGCCTGCTCTTTACATTTCTTTCACTTTCAAGTAACCAACCAATTCTTCCCATTTTATCAAACTGCACCTTTGCTCTCTATCCCAAGTGTGTAGGGGACAAGAAATAGATATTAATTTTGGCTAGGGTGCATAAGAAAAGAAACATTTAAAGCTCAAATAGGTTACCAAAAAAAATTGGAAAAATTTTTCATGGGTTGGCTTTTTGGCACTGAGCAAATAATTTATAATCACAAATTTTGCCTTTATCACTTCCATATTTTTCATGTGCAGAATAAAATCCAAAAACTCAAGCAATAGCAGTTGACAAATAGCGATGAAAACTCTCATATCAAGTGTTTGGTCTTACAACTCACCGGTTTTTTGGCTAATTTCCTTGATGAAATCACTTATTGAAATTAATTAACTACCTTGATATATTTCCCTACATAATATCCTAATTCTAACTAATTATGGATTTATTCACAAAATTCCTATTTCTTTCCTAATTCAGTTAGTTAGACTGCCCAGTTTTGAGATTTAAAATTAATTCCTTAAATCCCTAATTCCTAAAATCCTAAAAAATCAACTATCCTAAAAAACAAAAAATGGTCCTGAAAATGCTGCACTACATAAAGATGATGTGTCAGTAGTGTTGTATATACAGTACAGATCCAGTGAATAAAAAAATAAAATAAAAAGAAAAGAAAAACACTAAGTCAATCCTCATCATCCATGTCATAATGCTCCTCGGCATCAGCTGCAGTTGCTCCTCCCTCTCCCGGTGGAATAGGCCTGTCCCCAGGCCACTGTAAGTAATCTCTGAACTCCGCAGGTGTCATGCCTGGGTAAGGACCCGGTCGAGTAAGATAGCGATACTCCTGGAGGTGAACTGCTGCACGAAGAAGAGTGGAGTTTTTGGCAAAGAGGTGATGTGCCCAGAATGGGATGGATATGTTTTCTGGTGGTGGTGGTTGTTGCTGTGGTGGTGGTGGCTGCTCTGGCTCCTCCTCTGGGATATAGTTTGCCAAAATATACCCCTTAGTCATAGGGGTCTCGATGCGCTCGGTGGCGAATACCTCAACTCCCCTAGAACGACAAAGTGCAGTGATGAGGGCAGGGAAACCTAGACTGATCTTAGACCGGGCGCTCCGTCGCCCTACTGAAGATGCAAACATGGATATCTTATGAGATATCACACTAGCAATGTCTTTATCAAGCCTGGTCAGAATGCAGTAGATGAGGTGTGCTACTGGAATGATGATGTCAGAAACATGTTGGTGGGCAGAATGTTGGCTAACACCAACACTGTCCACATCCTGGTAATGTCCTTCATATCGTGCCGGTAGATTCTGGCAGCCTGCCCGTAGGGTTTCCTCTCAAATGTACGACCCCTCAAACATAGGCACTCAGCAGTCCTGATGTCCAATGGGTCATTGCCATTGATGCCAACCTCATTTACCAGCTCATGATACTGGCAAGGCTGCATCCCCTGATCATCTGGTCCTAGGTAGTCTAAAAATATGTTGATCGCATCGCGATCATATGATATCCACTGGCCCCCTACATAGGACTGTCTGCGTACGTTAGCACCATGGTCTCCAATGGCGTTGGCGTAGAAGTCTCTCACCGGCTCGGGATCAAAGAACCTGTCTGGCTCAGCAACACGCCTCCATCCTCTCCTAAGGATCTCATCTAGAAATGCATCAACCTCACCAGGTTGTAAAGCAACTGGCCTCTCCTGGATGAAATTACAGTTCATCAGTGAACTGTATGCCTCAAACGCTTAAGGATTCTTGAACTTCATAGAATCAAAGGCAGGTACATCTCTAGCCCTCTTGGCACCCTTGCCTTTCCTGGAGGCACTTGGAGCAGCAGTAGTCTTGAAGCGAACCATCTGCAAGGTAAATAAAACCAAGATTATTCTGATGCAAATAAAGAATATTAACTCATGATCAATGTATTAAGCCATGCATAAAATTCACACATGGTGGCCATCTTAATTCAAAAATCAGATCAATCATCTAGCAAGTACTTTTGCATACAAAATCTTGATTATTATTTTACCAAATGCCAATTTATTGATTTATTAAGAGCATGCTAAAGTGATCAATTAAAGCAAGTCCTAAAAATTTCTAAACAGCGCATGAAATGGTACACAGTATTATGCTCAAATATCATGACATTAAGACATGCAATATTGCACAATTATTCATGTAATGGTTGGTGCAAAATTTTACACACGTAAAGCACATGCATTATCAACCAGAATAATTTGTAGAACTCACTGAGCATTTTAAAAAAAATCATCACCAACCATACAACCACAATCAACATGTTAAACTAAGACTCTAAAGACAATTATCTAAAATCATGTGATCCTTAGAGCCTAAGTTTTCTATCCTAAAGTTTGCTCAATGAAACAGAAAAATAAGGATTTTAATCGGTACAATCTTTTCAAAATAGTAAAAACATACCTGGAATAGTGCCAAGAAGTTGAAAGGATGAGGTATTTTAGTGAAAAAGGTAAAAAGAAGGTAAGCAACTCAGAGAAAAGGGCTTGAAGAAACGTGGGGAAGGTGAAAAGTGACCTTCCCCGCCCCAGAATTTTGAATTTATGCACGAGCGGGCACTTGCGCTTCACCTGCACTCAACGCGGGTGGAACGCGTATTGCAGTGTTCCCAGGAGCGAGACGTTGCGCTTCACCTACACTTAGCACAGGTGAAGCGCAGGAAACAGAATCAAAATTGATAATTTTGCGCTTCACTTGCGCTAAGCGCAAGTGAAGCGCAGAAAACAAAATGTCTTTTTATCTTCTATTTTCTGCTGCTTCCTAATTCAAAGTGTTCCTATTCCTTTTCCTTATTTTTATTTGTTCTTTTCCTATCAATTTCTTAAACTAAACAAGTATTGACTCTAACTAAGACACACAAAAACAAAAATTGCAAAAAGAAAAGAAAAATAAAACACTGGGTTGCCTCCCAGGAAGCGCTTGTTTAACGTCTTTTAGCTCGACGCCTGTTTTGCTCATGGTGATTTCAATTGGAGGATGATGGTGGAATCAACTGCTCCACCTCCTGTTGCTCTGAACCATCCTCCATACCAGCTTCTTGTTTTGTCATCACTTTCCTCACTGTCAGCTTCCTCATCTGATGTTGATCTTTTTCTCTTTTTGAACCGAAATTCCACCATAGATTCTTGCAGTTGCTTCTTTCTTCTTGTTGGTTTCCTCATAATATTGGGAACCTCTATCTTCTTGTGCTCATATACTCTTTGATTCATGACTTCCTTTTTTCTTACCTTCTGCAACTTTGGTTCAGAATGAGTGATGCAGATCCCATCAGTAGGATCTATCTTCAATTGATCTGGTGGATCAACTTGATGGGGAATCGCTCTGTCCAAATGGAAGATTATACTCTCATATTGAGAGCTGAGTTGAAATTTTCCCCGATCAACATCAACTGTTACTTTGGCAGCTTTCATGAATGGTCTTCCTAAGATTAAGGGGACATCAACATCGTCTTCCATTTCAGCAATAAAGAAGTCTGCAACATATACAAACTTGTCCACCCTTATTGGAAAATCTTCAATTACTCCATATTGATGTTGAGTGGTCTTGTTGGCAAGCTGTAGACTCACATTTGCAGGTTTGACCTTCAAAATTCCCAGTCTCTTGAAAAATGATAGGGCATCAGATTGATGCTCGCCCCAAGATCTAATAAGGCTTTGGTGACTGGTTGAGTACCAACAGAAACCGGTACTGTAAACTTACCTGGGTCTAATGATTTACATGTGTTGTAGACCTTTTTCGCCTCTTCTTCTTTCAGAATTACTTCTGGATTCTCTTTTACTTGAACACTCCTTTGCACAATCCCCTTGATAAGTATAAAACTAGTGTTATTTTCCTATAGTTTTTATTACACTTATCAAGGTTAAAATAGTAATTTATGCCCCAAATTATCCCTTTTTATTAATCTTTATAATAATTGCAATTATTTGGTTTAAATTTGAATATGATGCGATTTTAAATAGAAATCTGTTATTTTATGCAGATTTACAGAAGATTTGGAAAGAGAGAGAAAATAGCATCAGAAAGGAGGTTATTTGCAGATTCAGAATTTAAATAAAGACCAAATAAAGAGGAGATTAACAATTAGTTAATCAGAGAATCTTGTGGATAACCTCTCCAAATTCAAATCCAAGCCAATTAAATACAAAATCAATTCAGAAAAAGGGAAATAGGAAAACCATTCAAGTAAAGGCAAGATCAGAAAGAGATCCAGGAGTTAGATCAAGATCTGAAGGGAATCTGCAACGCGTGACACGCTCCACATGCGCTAAGCGCAGGTGGAGCGCAACCTCAGATTTATCAGGCTCCACTTACGCTAAGCGCAGGTGGAGCACAACAATAGATTGATCGCGCTTCATGCGCGCTAAGCGCATATGAAGCGCATAAGCTTTTAAACCTAGATCCAGAATGACTTCTTGGAGGAGAATTAGGGTTTTCCCACTCTATAACTAGAGCCTTTTGCACATATCAAAGGCAGGTCCTCAGGACCCGACACAGATACAGAGAGAGAGTAGTTCTAGGATTGAGAAAGGTGACAGATTTCTCAGTGGTTTGTAATGGCTACCATGAGTAGCTAAGCTCTCCAGCAGGATTTGATGTAGTGGATTCAATCCCCAAGTGTATAAGAATTCTCTTCTTTTTAATTATGATTCTCTATTTGTAATTTATCGGTATCTTTATGCTGTTTGTAATGCATCGCCTCCGCGCATGCGCCGAGGTGGTAGGCTAGTGCTCTGGATACAAAAAGTGGAACTCCGGCTAGTATTAGAGTTAGGTGAGCATAGAGCTGTCTATGAAGTTTAATCTCCGATTGCTGAAGATACTTCTTTGGTTCATATTGTACTATCATTCTTCGCTGCGATTGAAGCGTTTGGTGAGTGACACACCCCTTCATAGTTGTTCGATGGGAAGGTATGGATTAAATTGATAGCGCTGATTGCAAAATACGGGGAATGTTCGGGGTCGCCAAGCCACTTTGAATGCCTGTAGAGAATAGCTTTTGGCGTTTAATTATGATTTTATAGGGGAATTTGCGGGTACGATAATTGCCAGACATGCCTTATAATTATTGTAGTTAGACAATGCTAAGGTAATTACAAGTATAATCATAATTAAAAGAAGGGATTCACATACACGAGGGGGGAGATGAAACGAAGTCAAATCCTAATCCAAAGTATCATTCTCTCACCTCGTTTATCTGTTACTATTTATTATTCTGCATACAATTAATCCTTTTTATAAAATTGTTTCCATTGAAAATACGATCGCTATTACTTTACAAATTAAAACCGCTCCCTGTGGATACGATATCTTACTTACTCTATAACTGCTAGACTTTTGGTACACTTGCCAAGAATCCATCACCCCTCTGCGAGCAACTTTTCTTCAGATGTTATGTTGTCCTCTATATCACTTTCTTCGGATGTGTTACCTTCAGTAGTAACTGTATTGCATTGCTCCTTGGGATGAGTTTGAGTGTTTGCTGTAAAATGACCCCTTTTGTGTTCTGCCATGTCTTTTGTCAATTGGCCAACTTGAGTCTCTAAAAGTTTGATGGATGCTTTTGTATTCTTCTTAAAGCCATCAAAGTTTTGCATAAAAGCATCAATCTTTTCTTCCAGTTTTGAGAGTATGTCATGTGTTGAAGGATAACTTTGTTGCTGCTGCTGCTGATAAGGCATTTACCTGTTACCTCCATCTTGTCTCCAGCCAGAATTGTTATCTCCATCCTTGTGAATATTGATTGTTGTTGGAGAAATTACCTTGCCTTCCTTAATTTCCCATGTAGCTGACCTGTTCTGTTTGTATATCTTGAGAAGAACAGGGACCATTGGAATGGTCGCCTCCACAAAAGTCACAAATCAACTGTTGGGTTTGGCTGGGTTGGGATTGCACTGCTTGCAATTGTTGAGGAAGTGTATCCAATTTCATGGTAAGTGCCTCTAACTGTCATTTGAGGAGCTTTTGTTCTGCTAGAAGTGCATCATTACTATTTAGCTCTGGCATCCCCTTCTTCTGAGCTGGCTGTCTCCCATATTGAGCTTGCCGGTCATTCTATGCAAAATTATCAATGATGGTAATAGCACGCTCTGCATCCACTGCTAAGATTGTCCCTCCTGCTGCAGCATCTATGTATGACTTTGAATCGGGTCTGAGTCCATTGCAAAAGATGTTTAGTTGGGCAATGTCTTCAAAACCATGGTTTGGACACTTTCGCAACAAGGACTTGAATCTCTCTCAGGCTTCACATAATGGTTCGTCCTCTCCTTGCCTAAATGTGGAGATGTCTGACTTAGCTTGAATGTAGCGCGATGGTGGAGAGAATCTTTTCAGAAATTTGTCCTCTACCATGCTCCAATTGTTCAGACTTTGGTTGGGATGTGATTTCAGCCACTCCTTTGCCTTACCTATTAAAGAAAAAGGAAACAATTGTAAATAGACAGATTCTAAATCTCCTTCCTCAAATCCCACAGTACCAATGAATTCATAGAAGGTAGAAAGGTGAGTATGTGGATCTTCATGATCCAATCCTGTGAATTGGTGGGCACTGATGAGGTTTAAATGTGCAGCCTTCATCTCCAAGGACTTCGCTGTAACTGGTATAGCTATGCTTGAGAAGTATCGAGGTCCTTGGTGCATGACATAGTCTCCTAAGACTCTTCTTCTTGGATTTTCTTCAGCCATATTTTTGTTGTTTTCTATTTGATTTCTCCCTTGTCTCCTTCTTCTATTTCTGCTCCTGGTCTTCCTGGATGTCCTCTCTATTTCTGGCAGCAATTGATTTTGGGACACATGTCCTCGCAAGAGCATAAATCAAGAACTTGCACAAGGGTGAGAAGAACAAAATAAAAACAAAAAATTTTTTTTCCTAAAAATCCTAAAAATAAAAAATAAAAAAATAAATAAAATATATACAACTTGATAGGATAGACCTCCCAAGTTTTTAAAATTGATACACCGTTCCCCGGCAACGACGTCAAAAATACTTGTTGAAATTATGGCAAGCGTACCAGAATCACAGTAGTATAATAGTAAGTAGAAGGGTTTGTCGTATCCACAGGGAAAGATTCAATTGTAAAAACTAGTGGTCACAACTATCAAGTGAGAGAAGATGAATGTTGTTTGTGAGAGTTGCAATAGTAAATAGAAAGCAATAAATTGAGATAAGTTGAGCAGGTTACTTGAACTAGGATTAAACTTAGTCTATCGCACCCCTTTTGTATTTGAACCCCAAAAATACTTATGAATATGCAATTATAATATCTTAGCACAAATTAAAGTTATTTCACAAAGGTTCCCACAAATATGAAATACTCAAAACAAATCTACCCTGGTTCCCACAGTGATAAATTACCTCTGATTAAAGATCTATTTGTTTACGCTATCAATTCATCTTGGTTCCCACAGTGACTACTATGAGCGTTTTTACCCAATCAGAATTCAAGTTTCCTATTCCTAGGTTCCCCCAAACTCGCTATTGATTTTATAGAACCACCTTCCGAATGCGCCCTATAAAACCAACCTGTAACTCCGGCACAAAGGCGGAAGCTAAGCATTAAGAATAGAATAAAAACACCAATATCATAAAAACAGGGATTCATAAATATCAAAGAGAATTCAAATACAATTGGGGATTGAATCGACTACATTCAATCCTATCGGAGAGTTTAGCTACTCATGGTAGCCATTACAAACCAATGGAGAAACTGTCACACTTTTCTCTAGCTCAAGCTCTGCTCCGCCACCTTTTTTGATCTATGCAAAAGGTCCTTTATATAGAAGTTGGAAAGCTATTTGAAATCTGGAAGGAGTCTTGTTTGAAATCTTTTGAAAAACTATTTCTGTATTTTTGCGCTTCAACCTGCGCTCAGCGCAGATGAAGCGCAGGAAATAGAGAGCAATTTAATTGTTGCGCTCCACTTGCGCTAAGCGCAGATGGAGCGTAGTTCATCGTTCCAACTTTTCCTGATTTCCTCTTTTTCAGCTTGATTTCTTCCCGATCTTATCTTTGTTTGCTACGCTTTCCTTATTTCCCTCTTTTTAGCTTGACCTTATATTGATTCTCTCTTTGATTTGAATTGAGAATTTTATCTGCAGAATCTTTATTCAAATAACTGTTGATTTTATCTTGATCTACTGCCATTCAAATCCTTATATGCAGATTCTTCCTTCAAATAGATGCTATCTTGTTTCTCCATTTAAAACTTTTCTTTTTATCTGCAAAATCAACAGATTTTCTATCAAAATAGCATCAAATTCAAATTTGAATTAATTAAACACAAAATCTGCATTTATTACTAAAAAGAGGTAATTTGGGGAATAAATCTAATATTTTACCCTTGATAAGTGCTGTAATTATACAAGAATTTATCATATATTTTGCACTTATCACTCAACCAAATATTAATACTCATAATATGTAGTTAATGGAAAATTAACCAAAGTCGTCTGTCAAGAAATTCAATAGCAAATTCGAATTTACTCACAAGAATTGTTGATTCAAAAGCAAGCAAGGGGGTTTTGTTTGGTTGTTTCTTAAAATTCAAGAACATAAAGCTAAAATTCGAAATTCAGAAAATATGTATGAAAATGGATGAATTCTTAAGGTCATTCACATAGGATCTTTCATTAATTTATAGAAAATTATCAATTCCTACACAAATTCGAATTAACCAATTAAGCATCAATCAATTCTTCAATTATCTCATTCAAGGATTAAGCAAACTTGTGTGAGAATCTAATCCCTAACCTACTGAATTAAGCAAACAGTAAATTCATCTTAGAATTAAGCAAACTAAGATTCGAATTTAGGATTAAGAGGAGAAGAAGAATCATGAAGCATGCATTCCAATTCAATATTCAAAATCCTAGAATTCTAGAGATTAGGAGAAGAGAAAATGTGCAGAAAATTGTAAAACGAAATTAAATAGATGAAACCTCAAGATCCAATGCTCAGAACACTTGAGAATCAACCTTGAATTCAGCCTTCCATGGAGGTTGAAGAGGAAAAACGAAAATGGAAGAAGAGAGAAAAAGAGGGAAAATGAAGAGACTTCAAATCTGAATTTTTAAAAAATGAGAAAGAGTTCCTGCCAAAAGAGTAATTGCCCCTATTTATAGATCTACTCCTAATAAATCATATCTAAATGAAGTTTGGGCCGAAATTAACAAGATTGAGGCCCAATACACTAATACAAGTCTTAAAACAATGTTGTTTCTGTGATAGTTTTCGTAGCCCAACTTCAAACTGCAACTGCTCCTATTCCCTTCATGGGAATATAGTCATATAGCATATCCAATTAAAGCCTCGGATGTTAGCTTACCAATGCCACTGGAATCACCCAAATCGGACACCGATAGCTCCAGATATCATCAAAACAAGACAGGTAGGTCAGTAGGCTTAAAAGCCAAAATTAAACAACATTTACAGTTAAAGCCCAATTAAGCCCAATTCGGTAATTTCCAATTAAAACAGTGGATTTAATCACAATTATAGTCCAAGAAAGCTAAGATTAATTATGCAAAGTGTGAATAAAAATGTGTTCATCAATGCCACCATACTAAGGCATCATTTTTAAATTCCAATAAAGCAATTTTAACTTTCTCTTCTTTATTATACCTATGACAACTAAAGATTTTTCTATTTTGAGCTCCCACTACAAGAACTGTTCAACATCATTCCTCCAATAAAAGATTGAGATTTCAACCTTCACTCCCTTAAGTCCATCCTCTCTCCTAGGCTCTTCTTCTCTCATAGGCTCTTTTCTTCTTCTATCTTACCTCCTTCTCCTAATTTCTCTTTCATAGCCATCCTTATATATAATAGTCATCTCTTCTATGTTCCACCTCTTCTCTTCCCCTCCTATCATCCCTCTCATCATCACACCTCCTATACTCCCTATCATCCTCTTCCTTCCCATTTCTTCTTCGTACTTCCCTCAATTGCCTCCTATGGGTGTTGCTAGAACTCCTTTCTCCATTGCTACTCTCAACTTGATACCTCTTATCCCCCTAATTCTACTATACCTTCCTTCAATTTCTTCCTCTTGAGAAGAATTTCTTCTCTTTCCTTTATTACTTCCACTTATCTCCCTCCTAAGGTTAGCAAACCCTTCTCTCATTAACCTAGTCAGGTTACGAGAGTCTTCCTCCAATTCAACCCTATACCTTAGAGTCCTAGGTGTAGGGGATTTTATGTGTCTACTTGTCATATTTTTAAAGTTTTCAAGATTTTTGGACCTTTCCACTCTTCTAAGTGTTTCACTCAAAAGATTGGTCGCTCGTGTATATCTCTCCTTTTAGGCTTTTACTACAATGTTCACTCTCCTTTTCTACTAAGTTAAGATTTGATTAGGCTTATGAAAACCAAATTGAGACCCAACCCAAGCGCTAAAAGCTAAGAACGCAAAACATTAATAAAGAATTATCTAAAGACTTCCAAAGGAAGGAAACTACAAAGACAAAAATAGGAATCAAGAAAGACGAGCAATAAAAGCTGGCTTGAACAAACGCTACAACAAAGGATTACAAGAATGCCAAACAAGACAAACAACAAAGAATGATTACAAAGAGAATGGATGGGATAACTTTGATTCAAGTGGTAAAATTTACCTAAGTTGCCAAATTTAGAAAAACCGTAAATAAAACTGAAAATAAGGAATAAAGACAAATGAAAATTACAGGTCAAAAGGGGAACGATTGGGCACTTTCTTAATCAATTTTTGTAACTGTTGAGGATTTCTTTTTTTACCACACTTCTTTTCTTTTTGCACCTTCTTATGACTTTCGACTTTTTCTTATAACTTTTCCTCTACATTTATTTCTTTTTAAGTTTTGCTATTTGTCTTTTGCCCTAACTTGAAAATTACAAAAATTGCAAATAAATCCATATTTTAAAAAAAAATTGCATGTATCTCTAAAAATTGGATCAAAATGTGTTTTTCTTGAAGAACAATTTAGCTAAACAAAGCTTGGACCCAAAATCTAAATTGGCTTGTAAAACTTTTATGGCAACTTGAATAAAAAATCTATCAAAAGCATAGCATCATCCTTCAAATTCAATCCTTAATATTTGTTCATACAACATACAAACGCGTTTACATTAAATTTTATGGATTAAAATCGAGTTACAGAATGAATTTCACCATTAACAAGATGAACTTCCTCAAGATCCTCAAGAACGACCCATTCTAAAATTAAATGTTTTGAACGATCAAACACACATTTCCTAAGGATTTGCTAGCGCTAAATTCAAATTTACAATCAAATTAATGAAAAAACAAACAGAAATTGAGCAGAATGGAACAAAACAAGTCACAAAAATAGCACATAAGTGGAAAGGAAAAAGAGAAAATGATGATGGTCTAGATCAAGTTGGTGAAGCCACTTTGGCTTTCCAACAATAGAAAAGTGAATGGCAGAAATTAAAAGGGATGACATGAAATTAAAAGGATGGGGAAGAGCAGAATTTAAATGACATAACTGAAAGGGATTAACAGGAATTGAGATTTGGATGAGGATGAACAGGAAAATTAAATGACTAAAAGTAAGAACTGAAATAAATAGGGAAAAGCAAGGAAATGTAAATTGGAACGAAGGAAGAAATTAAGTGAACGATCTTTGGAAAATGAAAGGCAAATAGTTGCTTCCACTTATCACAATCAACCAACAATTATCACAAACAAAAGAAGTATGAGAAGAACATAAAGAACATGCAAGAACAATGGTAGAAGTAAAATACAAAACACCTAGAGGGGGTACTTTAGCGCACAAATTCAGCCCCCAAACTAAGCACGAATCATCAAACCATTCAGACAAACAAATGCTAAAACATCAACATAAGATCACCTCAAGCTCAGAACAGACCAAAATCCAACAAATTACAAGGAAAAGTGAAGAAAATTAGCACAAAACATTGTGGGACAAGGTTTCCACATCCAAACATGACGATTTTGATGCTATTGAAGATGGTTCTTTGCCTAGGGAAGCACAAAATTGTATTTTTTTTAATTATTGGTCTAATTTGTGCAAGATTAAGAAGGATAATAGTGTTTTCTTTATGATTGGTTAAAAATGGGGTTGAAGAAGAAAATGGATAACAATCACTTATGTGTAGTTAGGTGGTGGTAAGTTGAGCTTTCTCTACAACATGTTATTTAGCATTTCAACAAGCAAAAATAATTTATGTTGAGTTTCTAGAAGGTGAAGACTTTTTGTATGATATGACTTAATGTGAATTTTGACTCGTGAGTTAACCCGACCCAACCTACCCAGCTCTTGAGTGATATTTTTTTTTACAAAATATATTATAACAAATTAAAATTCCAAAATTAGAACACCAAAATTAAAAATTATTGAAATTAAAAATAAAAGTTTCTAATAAAATTACTAAAATTAAAAATACCAAATTAAA
This sequence comes from Sesbania bispinosa, assembly GCA_026901365.1. Classification (NCBI taxonomy): domain Eukaryota; kingdom Viridiplantae; phylum Streptophyta; class Magnoliopsida; order Fabales; family Fabaceae; genus Sesbania; species Sesbania bispinosa. The sequence continues at coordinate 239,166 of QLOH01000709.1, read as the reverse complement.
TATAAACTTAAAATTGACACTTAACACAGTTATATTGGTGATGTTAAAATTAGAAGGGTGAATGGTGGATTCATATTTGAATTTATTTGGTGAATGGTGTAATGTTCTTGTTATATTATTTTTAATTTTTCATTTGGATTTGTTGTTATTGAACTTAGTAAACAAACCATTTGAATTTGATATTAATGGTTATTTTTTGTAATTTTCCCCTATATTTTACATTTTTTAATTTTTATAATTCTTTTACTTTTCTAAAATTTTTTATTTAGGTGAGTCAGCCAGTTTAACTAACTAACCTAGGATGGATTGAGCCGAGTTGGGTATTTCCTAATAAGTCACCATAAAATGAGTTGGGTTAGATTGATTCACATTTTGACCAACATACAGTGAGCCAATTTAGGTGAGTTATGTTGGCTCACTTTGACAACTTTAAAAGGAGGAATTGCTTTTTATTTTTTTAAAGTAGTTAATTTAGTCCTAATTCATCTTCCCTTTTCATGCTCTTTTGGATATGACTGTCGTGATCATTACTCAATTATATTCGTTTTTCATGTTCTTTTGGATTACAAATTTTGTAGTCAAAGGCTTAAATGTTTAAGTACCGAATCTTTCTTCATTAAATTTTAGAATTCTCATGTTTCCTTTGAAGATTGCGCTATATAATGGCCATTAAGGCCAATCTTTTACACTATTTTTGGTACATGGGAAGTAGGAAATAAGGAAGAAAGAAATAGAAAAGAGAGAAATGCTGATGAGATAAAGAAGATTTATAAGTTTTTATGTGTGAAATTAAGAAATAGGTAAGAAATAGAAGAAAAATAAGAGTTTTAGTTGTTTGGTTTGATAGAGGTGATATGAGAGAAATATGTCGTGAAGGCTTCTCTAATTTCCTTGTCATCTCTCGACAAAATAGAGAAGAAATGTAGTTTGTGTGGGCCCACTTTTAAGAAATTCTCTGCTCCTTCTTCTCTCCTCCAAATGGGAGAGATGCTATATTTCTATATCCCACTTCTCTCCTCCCCACCTATTTCTATACTATTTTAACAGAACCAAACAAAGTGTTACGGAGAAATGTCATTACTGACCAACAACTATCATTATATGTGTTTTTTTTGTCATGAATGTCTTCCTAGTTTCTTAGTTAATTCACTACAACAAAAAAGGGAAAAGATTGCGGTTCCGCATCACAAAAGAAACCTCAGTCTTTTCTGGTGCTGTCCTAGTAAGCATTCACTTGGACTGCGGTTGCTTACCCGCACTCCAAGTGTTGATCTGCCACGCTGTAGTTCGCTGCACGTGGAGAGCCACGTGGAAGAGCACTTGGAGTGCGGTTAAACAACCGCTCTCTTAGTATTTTTTTTATTTTCTGAAGTCGTTAGCTACGGACGTTTCCATAGCTAATCCGTAGCTAAATATTTACACCCAACGACTAGAACATGTAACAGGTAAGGATCAATAACAATTTTTTTTTTTACAAAATTAATAACGAATCTCAAGATACGGAAATTAAAAAACAACTCTTAAACTATCTTCAAATTCTCTCTAAATGCTTCATATCAAAATAGTAAATTAATATAAGCTAAATAAACAATGTAGCCATGCTAATAATAAGTAAAAAAATTTCGTGATTACCTGATAGAGGTTCTCCATGTCACAAGAGTCCAGTTGCTTAAAAAATATAGCATCTCAGAGAACAATCAGAACATATAAATCTTAACCCAAAAGGTAAATAAATTATAAGATCATACAATCTTATCTCAAAATTAAAGCCAAATAAACAAAACTGAAAGGCCAAATACAATTACAATGCCAACATAAGCACAAATGAAAAATATAACACAACCAAGACATAAACTTAAAGCAAACTCAAACATAAAATTTACAACTGAAATAATTTAAAAAGATGGCCAATCAAACAAATTAAGAGAAAGGAAAAAGGATGAAAACCTTGTATGAAAATCACAGGAGTTATCTTTTGCATGAAGACATAGGGGTCGTTGTAGTGTATGGTGGCTACTCGTAATCTTTTGTACTGTCAGTTCTAATCTCTGCAGTGAAACAAAATTTAATACACAAGTACCTATATAAAATGCAAACTCAGAGTATTAAAATGCATATTCCTCTACACAATGCAAATCTGGTCCTTGAAACATTATGTAGGATTACAAATTAATTTAAGTATTTATCCCTTATATAAATTACAAATTTGTTATATAATATCTTAAGCTATATACATATGTGTGTGTATAAACATATTTTAGTAACATAAGTTTGACAAATACAAATATAAAATTAGTGTATGTTTATTTATTTTATTAAAATACCTAAAATATAATTTAAACAAAAGCTATTTGTTCAAATCGTGAATTTAGTATTTTAAGCGAGAATCTAAACATATAATATTTTAAAAAATTAATCATGAATTATATAATATTTCCATATAATATGTTTATAAACTTATGAGACATTGTCACATCATTATAATAACTAACCTTTCCACCTTCTCTCCTTGCTTTCTTGGAAATCATCTAGACCATCATCACTCTTTGAACAGTTCCTATAAATGAAAGGATTCAATCTCCCTATTTTTTAGTCAACAAAAAATAAAAAAAAGGGTTGGGGTTCTCACTTCTCACCTCTTTTCCTCTATCCTGTGCACATCTATTGAAAAAATAAACAAGAAAAAAATGAACAATAAAAAACTATCTTTTTATAGTTGGACAACACAGCCAAGAGAACAATAAATTTTGGGTTATGTGAACGTTTCTTTAACTTAATAGTATCGGAACAAGGTTTTAAAAAGGAGTATAATCACAACCAAAAGGTAAGAACAGAGACTTAAAAAAGATATAAAAACAGAGATAAATATGGGCTGGAATGGATGCTTACTTTATTCACATAATAACTTGTAAGATAGAAACAAAGATAATAAATAATGATCCGAATGCTACTTATACTTAGGAACAAAAGGATATAAATAGGGGCTGTATCCTACTTACTTTATCCATATAACTTACAACTTTTGTATAGGCTAATACATGTGCGTACATGGCTAAACTCGTCATAACAAAACTAGCTAGGTAATTGAATATCATCATAATCACTAAGAAACCCAACAGATAAATTAAACTTGTCCTAGGAGAATATTATCAAACACTCCGGTGGGTACTGGGTAATATGATATATATATATATATATATAATTTTTATCTTCATGTATATAATAGAACTGAGCTGGAGAAGCAGTTACATTAGACACGAAAACAGAGAAATACATATCAGACAGACACCTCATTCCACACTCAAAACACATGTAAAGGCATTAATTAACAGAAACCATATATATGTGACCATTCCGGCACATGCATACACATGACCATCATTGGAAATCATTCTTATTATCTTTGTTTCTTTTAGCTTTTGGTAGTTAGGACCTCCTCTCCTCACATAGATGTGCATCTTTGCTTCTTTTAGCTTTTATTCCTGGTTTGTTATAGCTCAACAATCAATTAACTCTACTACTAGCATTTTATCATATGATGATATAATTAAGCAAAGCTTCATGATGATAAGGTGTACCTAGCTTCTCCTTCAAAGCTCGAATTATGCCACTGAATGTAGCAGCAACATCAGTGAAGTTAGCTATTCCTCCCCCTATCACAAGAGCTCGCTTTTGGCCATTGGGATTTGCAGTTGCACACTGCAAAGAGATTATTATTATGGAGATACAAAATCACTATAGTATCAATTTCAAAGTTTCATGCATTTGAAGTAAGCTATCTTTACACACTCCAAACAGGGACTGCCAGATCATGTAAAGCACAGTATTGAATGTGTAAATTGACAATAAGTATACAAAAATAATGTTGAGATGAGAATTAATTACATCAATTACAACTCTGGCATACTGCAAGACCTCATCTTCCTTGGGTGCACCACTATATTCTGCATAATTTCCAAGCTACCAAGATCTCCTACCTGTTATAATAAATAAGTACATAAAAACTAGGTTGCTAAATGTTACCTCATTCAAATGGATAAGTCAGCAATGCCAAAAATCTTGCTCCGATCACCTTGAATGGTATTCATCAAAAGTGAAATTAGTAGTGGAAGCTGATATGGAGAATGAAGAGAGATTAATTTACACTTACCAAAATGCTTTTCATGGAGTTGCAGCCAAATTGACTAACTTTTGTACATGAGAATCCAGAATTTTTGTCCTGCCAAACTTTGAAAGTATGAAAAATGAGTGATAATGATATCTGAATACTAACTTTGAGATTCTCTAAAGAAAAGGAGTTTATCGTGAAAGTACCTTTCAGAATCAGATCCCTTACTGCTCATTAATCTCTTTCTGTAGGGGTGAAATGGAGAATTGAGATTGAGAATCAGAACTCAGCAGAGCTGCTTGGCCAAGAAATGATCTTCCTGACTCAATTGTTGGTAACCAGAGTTGTTATCCCAATTTCTTTCTTCTGTGGCTAATGTTATATCTGCGAAAAGCATGTCTCATGCTTTCTACAGGCCAAGGTACTAGATTAATGGATGAGATCTTTCTTTTTGTTTTGCAAAATATATGAAGTTCACACACTAATTATTTAATCTTTGATTTTCAATTTGTTGTATGAAATATCAGTTTGAAAGTATGCCAAGATGACAGTAAGGTGGCATAGATGAATCAAATCAATGAATTTCTTATTTTATTTTTACAATCCTTGATAGTTTATTTGTTAGTTTGTAATCAACTCTTTTCCTGATATCCTATCATATCTGAATACTAACTTTGTCCTCAGTACAATTGACGCCTAACCTTTGTCTTATCATAGAAAAGAAAAGCAAATAATCCACCGAGATGTGAAATCATCCCACATTCTTCAGTGCCCATGTTTCATGTATGACTACGTAGGGTTTTTTAAGGGGGTAAGGAAAAGATTGAAATGAAAACATACCAAGAAGAAACCCCATTTCGCACATGCCTTGCCGAGTACAAGCAGGGCTTTGGCGTGGGTTTGAGGGTCATCGTAAGTGAGGAGAGAAAAATCTATGATTAGGATGGAAGCTGCAAGCTCCTCTGCAACAGACGTCGTCCCTCACCGTCCCGCCGTCCGGCCACGGCTTCACCGCGTCTTTGTTCTCACCCTGCGCCTCTTCCGCGACTCTTCGCAGTCACCATGCGTGGTCAACCATTGCAGTATTAACTTTGAGTTTGTTAGGATTCATCATTGCAGTATTAACCGAATTTAAGTCCAATTAAAAAATGCAAGCAAATTAGGGTTCCGGAAAGGCTCAGAGTCTCACCTCAATGAGTAGGAACGACGTGAGCATTGACACCACGAGATCTGATAGCTTCGAGTTCAGCTCCAATCGAAGCTTCGACATATTCCCACTCGCTCTCCTTCTTGAGTTGCTCCACCAGCGCTAACGAGTCTCCACGCAGAGTCTGGATCTCCAAAGCACGGTCTGAGTGTTTCACGGTAGCGGAGGCAGAAGCGAAACCGATGCCGGAGGGGGAAACGGAAGCAACAGCGATGAGGCTGTTAGGTATTTGGAGAGCCCTAGTCAAAGGGCCATTGTGGAGGGGAGGAGACTGAATAGTCCTTCTTGCGAGTAATGCGAGTACACCTGGCCTTCACCTTATTGATGCACACTTAGACTGCGACTCCACGTGGCACCGCACTGTTAGTGTAACCCATAAATTGCGGTTATTATTTAACCGCACTTAGAGAATGTGTGGGGTATTTAGGAGTGCGGTTCCGTGTTAACCGCACTCTAAACCCCTGTTTGCTTATGTCAAATCTGTTGTAGTGATTATAGATATGTTTCTCCGGTTTTGCTTCAATTTTACTCCTGGTTGGGTTTTGAGGCTGCTCTTTGGAAATATAGCTAGGAATTCACACTTTCATTAGTACTTTAGGTTTGTCAAAAGGAGGAAATTAAAGCAGTTCATGTCTTCTCTTTGTATTTATATCACATGATCTATTTGGTTGCAAAGTAATAATGAGGTGATATTTAAGAATGAAAATATGTTGATCTTATAAAAATGATAGACGTTATAAAGTATATTCTTACGCTTGGTTTTTCTCAAAGATAAGTGCCTATTTGGTAAGTTGTTGTATTTTCCCTTCTTTATCTATGTTTTTTATTTATAAGGGTTAATATCTCTTTGAGATTTTGTTATGGATATTTGGTGTAGTAAGACAAAGTTTCACATTTGATAAGTCATAAGTTCATACTTTCACTTGTCTGCATAGGAAGACGTAAATGTAAACAATAGTGTTATACGTACCGCGAATAGTAATATGGAGTGCATCCCGCACTCATTTTTTTTCTTTTCACACCCCCTTTTTTCTTTTCAAACCCCTTTTTTAAAATCTTATTTTTAAAAACTTTTTTTACCTTTTTCTTTTATTTTAAAAATATTTTTTATTTTTTTATTATTTTTAATTTTATTTATTTATCTCATCAAATAAAAATATAGATCAAGAAAATACAATTAAATGATCATATAAAAATTATGTTAATTAACATGAGGTTAATTATGTGTCCCGAAATGGTGAATATATTAAAAATAAGGTTAACAGTGTTTCCGTTTGTGGTTAACAGAGTAGGTTTTTTGGTTAATTGCAACTACTGTTAACACGAGGTTAATTATGTGGCCAGAAACGGTGAATATATTTGTAAATGAGGTTAATGGTGTATACATGGTTAACAGAGTGAGATACTTGATTAATTGAATTTGTGAGGTTAATTGTGTGCACAAAAACGATGAATATATTTGTAAATGAGGTTAATGGTGTATACATTGGTGGTTAACGGAGTGGGATATTTGGTTAACAGAGTGAGATATTTGGTTCATTGAATTTGTGAGGTTAATTGTGTACACAAAAATGGTGAATATATTTGTAAATGAGGTTAATGGTGTATACATTGTTGGTTAACAGAGTGGAATATTTGGTTAACAGAGTGAGATATTTGGTTAATTGAATTTGTGAGGTTAATTGTGTGCACAGAAACGGTGAATATATTTGTAAATGGGGTTAATGGTGTATACATCGGTGGTTAACAGAGTGAGATATTTGGTTAATTTAATAGAAACAGTGAATATATTTGTAAATGAAGTTAATTAACGTAATTTTTATATGATCATTTAATTGTATTTTCTTGATCTATATTTTTATTTGATGAGATAAATAAATAAAATAAATATAATAAAAATATAAAAATATAAAAATAATTTTTTTAATAAATAAATAAATAACATTTTTGCAAAATAATAGAAAAGGGGGTGCGAAAAGTAAAATTGAATGCGGTAGAATTGCAAGATTACTATACGCGGTACGTATATCGCGATTGAAATGTAAATCCTCTTTAAATGCTTTTTAAATCCGAAGATTTTCCCTAACTTGAATTGGGGATTCCTTTACCTTAAATTTTCACTAAAAAAAAAGACTTGGTGTAATGAAAAACAATTGTATAAGAGTTGGATCACTCCTTTAAATCTTATTCAAATAATTTTATTTTGCTAATAAAAAATGGAACAATGACACAATGTAAGTCACCTTAAAGCTTATGCCTTGTGCAAGAAAAAACACTTTCAACTTTGATTTTGTTCCAATTATAGCATGTTTGCTTACCCGTTGCGAATGTGAATTTGCGGCATTTCGAGGTAAATCCAACAAAGAGTTGGTTCCACCCAAAGTGGTTTTACCTCTAACTCCACCCTAACATGTACACAAACACACACTTAGTCTTTAAACTTTATTTATTATTACAATAGGTCTTTTTGTTAATTTGCTTTAACTCAATAATTGTCAACCATCTTAAGATTTTATCTTTATTAAATTGAAGTCAATAATTTGTGTTTTTTATTTTGAAAATCACACGATCCGTTTTAAATTTTTACATTAAAAAATAAATAAGACAAAATCTTAATAATCTCAAATTTGAATTTAATAACTATACACTATTCGTGTAAAAATATTTTACACAGACATTCAATTGTGTATTGTCATATCATTTAATGAATTTAATAGTATATGAGGTGTCATATTCATTAAATCATGTGACAACACACCATATTGGATGTTTGTGTAAAGCTTTTTTACACTGACGGTATATAGTAATTAAACTCCTCAAATTTTGTTCATTTTATTTCTTTTTTTCCAATTTAAGAAAATTTAAAATTTAAATATCATGATTTTTTAAATATAAAGTATGATTCAATAGTTTTATAAGAATGAAAATAGAAATTTATCCTTTATTAGGAAGTTAATTTCTATTTTACAAAAGAACTTATTAAGATAATAAATTGAATTTAAGAATTAATGAGAACAAATTCAAGTTAAAAATACATATTTAAAACACTTAAAGTTTAATGTAATAATTCGATATAATTTTTTCCTTGAAGAAAAAAAATGAAAACATGATCACCGCGCTCTTGATATCAGCTGCTTAAGTTCGCTTCAAATGAAAAACATGTGGCAATATTAGCATTTAATTTCGGTAAAATCACAACTATGTGTTACTTTTTTTACCTCGCAGCTAAAAATATCGCTCGCTTTTTTCTTGACAGATACCTAATATTCTAATTTCAAGCAAAAATATGAATATGAAAGCTTACATAAACTTCTATCTTATTCACTACAACTGAAGCTGTAAAGCAGCAGACCATAATTTGGTTGTGCTGCAGGTACAATTAACAACTTGGTTTCACAACTCACGGCTCACAACCAAACAAATAGTTACGAAATATTTTTATATAAAAGTAAAAGATAGAAAAAAAACAAAACAAATGACAAAACTGTCTAATTATTTTAAGAGTGAACAAAACCACAAGATAAATCCATCAGAAGCAGCGCCGCCTCAGCTACTTCATCCCTTGGAAACACTTGCTGAAAGCCCGAGTTATTCCTCAAACTTATTGCTAAGTCCTTGAAACATTCAAGCTTCCTCACACCCTGAGATGAACCAGCTGCAGCACTAGTTGTAGTAGTGGCCTTGTGCTTATTCTTGAACTGTCCAAAATGGTTAATTCGAGGCTTCTTTTCCTTGTTATGATGATGCACTCTCGTCTTTGTAGATGATGCATTGTTTAAAGGAGTGGCCAAACCATTTGCAGCTTCTGCCATTGCCCTTCTTGCCTTCCTTTGTCTAATTCCACAAGCATTGCAAAGCGACTGCACCACCAACATGTGTTTATTAATATAGTAGTATTTGCTACAAATTAAGGTTTTAAATTGCGATTACGATTACATCAATTAATTTTTGATATTATAAAAAATTATGGACAAATTAGATCATAATAGCGGTCCTAGAGAAATGTTGTTTGTACCAATAAAAGAGAGAGTGTGAAATGTAATAGGTGATGTGATGGAGAAAGATGAAGAGAAAAACGTATTGTATAAGTTGTTGTATGTTTTTTGTTGTATGATTATATTATATTTATCTAAGAAATCATGATGTTGTGGCCGTAATTGTGATCACAAACATAAAAAATTAATAACGAATTTATGGTAAATTAATGAAAGAGGGAAGAAGGGAGAAGATTATTAACCTTAGGACCCATAGGGCCACTCCTCCAAAGTGGGGTACTGCTTGTGTTACAATCCGAACAAACCCTAGTAGTGGTGCTATTGTTGTTGTTACGAGGGCTTCTTTGGCTGTACCTGTTTTCATGCCCTTGATTTTGAAATCTTGGACTTAGAGGAGTAGTAGTAGTAGTAGTGTTGATTGCTTTGTCATGAGTAGTGGTTGGAGTGCTACTCGGTCTCATCATTTTTTTCATCAACCTCATCTTTGAAGACATCCATTTGGCAGACCCGTGACAATTTTTGCTATCTTCTTGATCCTCCATTTTGGAGGAGAAGGATAAATTAGGGCCACATGCGCTACTTCGATCTTCCATAACTGGCTGAGGTGATGAAATGAAGGATGAATTGTTGCAAACTTGATAATTGCTTGATGATGATCCATCATGCAACACCAGCAGCTTATTATCCTCCTAAAGTGAAAAGATCAAGGCTTTACATATTAATAGGATGCATGAGTACTATAGATAGCTAAATTAACAATAATCGATGAAACATCATGTACTTATATATAAAAAATATGAATGAATTTGAACAGTACCAAAAAAAGAAACCGGCAATTACCTTGATGAAATTAATTAAGGCAGATAAATCTTAAAATTAAGCTTAGAAATTAGATCAAAACGTCAATTTCTTTTTTTAAAAAAAACTTAATATCATCCTATTAGTTAATTAAAGCCATATAAGTACAGGATGTGCAGTGATCATGACCATCAAATTAAACCTTGTTCTTGTTTCAGAACAACAATTGCTTTGATGGATAGATATATTAAAACATCCAAAATGGTTTTTTTTTTGGGGTGGGGTTCTAAGCCTCATGATATAAGCAAAGTAGTAGAATTGATGATAAATTTTGATCAAAGTATATATTAGAGAGAGAGAAAGAAATTTGGAAGAAAAGGGATATATATATAATATATCTTACCTGATGATCATTTTCTCTGAAATCTCCAATCTCTATGGTTTGCCTTCGATCAAGTATGTTAAATAAGGCACGGCAGTCCTGATTATTAGGAGGAATGAAGAGTTGGTTTTGACCTTGTAAGGAAGGGCCTGGTGGGTTCAGAGAAACAGGAGTCATGGATAGATAGATGGGTTATTGGTTGGCTCAGAGAAAGAGAGAGAGAGAGGGAATTCAAAAATCAAAACTGTGGTTGTTCAGCAAAAAATGGACAGTGGACAGTACAGAGGGATAGATATATATGTATGGTAGGGTAAATTAATGAAGAGAATAACAAAGCTAAAGGCTCTGAAAGAGTTAAAGGGGCTGACCACACGGTGGTAGGGTTCATATATAAATGAAGGAGAAGAGTTGTCTGCGAGGGGATTCACGTGATGACTTTCATACAAACAAAAACAAAATGGAAAAGAGACAAGATAAAAGGAGGAATGGAGTGTTACTACTCGAACTACACTCGTGTAGGACAAAACCCTATCTGCAGTGTTCAGTCCCTCACGCATATCCCAGTTGCATTGCGCACATAAAATATTCATTCAATATGTTATATACATACTCCTTTGCTCACTCAAGAAATTAATTATATATCATATATTCTAAACAACACTCACACTGCGCGCATGTATATTTCTCATACCTGACCTGACAATTATTTATATATTAAAAATTCTCTCCTTAACGTCTACTTTTTAAGATATTTTGCTACTGCGACGAAAAGAGATAAGGGTTCTCGTGGATGGAAAAAATCCTCAGTGGGAGAATTAGCCCCACCATAATGTGGATGTTTCCCGGCTCGAACAGGATTGCCTCCCGCGGAGGATACCTGTGGTTAAACAAAAAAAAAGAGATAAGGGTTCTATGAGTTTTTTTAATAAACCATCAATTTCGTCACATCTAAACTAGTCTTTGTATATGAACTAAATTATTTGATTAATGTAATGTATATGGACTAAATTGATGATATTTTATATAGTTTAGGAACTATTAATGAATTATTGTAATGTTAGGGACAAATTTGAAGTCAATGGAACATTGAGGATGAAATTGACGATTTAATTTACTCATTTTTTTATATTGTAGTGAAATATTTACTTTGTTACATATTTTAGATTTTGAATCAGACCTAATATTTAACTCCAAAAACTAACTTATAGAGTGAAATTAAAATTGTCTAAAATTTATATGATATATTTTGACCTAATCTCTAGATAATGTAACAACATAAGCGTTGCCAAGCACACAATCCCTCAAAATATATTTTAATGTTTTTATTTATGTGAAATTTAAATAAAATATTGACTACTTTTAATTTCGATTCATCCTCTATATATTTTATCAAATATTACATTTTTATAACCCTTTTACTAACTATGTATTTATTTTTATATATTTTTTAAAAAAATAAGTTTTAAACTTACTCCCTTTGTTTATTATTTGCCATACTAAAAGAAGATGAACTGATATTTAAATTTAAAATTAAAGATAAGATTTAATGAGAAGTATAAGTTTATAAAAGGTAGAGAGACCAAGGAAAAAGCATGAAAGAAATAAAGAGAATAAGGAAAAAAAAGGAGAAAAAATCAAAGGAAGATTAGGGGAAATAGAGAGAGCACGTGGAGGAGATTAGGAAAATTGAGGAAAGAAAAAAAGGATATCTTATTCAAGGAACAAAAGCTTTCCATGATGAAATGTCTTTCATTATAAATTATTAATGGTAAGTATATTTTATAATATTTAATATTTTTTTATTTGAGGATGTTATTCGGAGCCATGATGTTACCTAAAAAGTTACCTATGGATCTTTACTGAAGTTTAATTTCATAGGTAATTATATAGGTAACAACAGGGTCCACCATGGACCATATAGCCCATTTTACGTAGAATTTCCCTTTTATATTGTAATTTGGTTTGATTATAAATTTTTTATTTGTTATCCTTTTTCTGCAAGGAAGATCGTATGGCTTCGCAATATTAAATATAAAAAACTTTTCTTAGAAATTGTTTAGTTATATACATTAATCATTAGAGGGTAAATTTTGAAAAGTACAATGTTAATTAATATGTTACATAGATACATTTAGTACTATGAAAATAATGAAGAATAACTGTTATTTGAAGAAATATTTTTCTTATTTGAAATATATTTGATACTTTTAATTATAAAAATTTTATTATGTTCTTCCTACCCCAATAAAAATCTTACTTCGCCTTTGCTCTATCATATTCTTCACACTATAATGAATCCATAACTATCTCATAGCAAATCAATAGCTATTTTGCAGCTAAAGCTAGTATATCATGCACACTTTTTTTAGTTAGTGAACCCTAGACAAAGCTAAATGAGAAACACATGTGTTTTATATAATTTATTTTATTTAGTTTCCTTTCATGAATGGCCATTTAATGTAAATCGTATGCTATGTGTAGAATTATTGACTAACTTCATATATTTTTTTATTTTCATTGTTGAATCATGAGAAATTATGAATAAATTAATTAATATACATATATATAAAACGAAAGAGAGAGGGGGAGTTGTGATCAAATCACTCTAGAAGTAACCATTGTCAATGTTATTCTATGTAATAATTCTATATATATATATATATATATATATATATATAATAAATAAATTTAATAAATTTAACTGTTGAATAATATAATATTTGCATGTTAATTATGCATAATAAAATTAAATAAATCAAACATCCATGAGAATATAATCTTAATTATGGTCAATATTTTTATATTTAAAAAGTGTATTATTATATGTTAAAATGAGTTTACTTGATGAAGTGAATTGATTTTTGAACTTTTGTAGATTTGACCTATTTGTATAAAACTTTTAATATTCTAACAATTGAGTTGATAAAATTTAACATTCATAAAGATATTAAGTGGGGTGACTTTGACAAGAATTACATCTAAAGTAAATTGATTCCCAATATATATGTATATGTATGAATGTGTAAGTGGGAATCAAGCTCTCACCGGTACTTAGAGTTGTCAAAACGAGCCAGCCCGGCTCACCCGGGCTAGCTCACCACGGGTTGGACGAAAAGTGAGCCGAGCCGGGTTGGCTCACTTTTATGGTGAGCTGGAAAAATACCAACCCGGCTCGACCCACCACGGGTTGGTGGGTTAAACGGGTTGGCTCGCTTAATTTCAGAAAAATATTAAAAAAAATTAAATTTACAAAAAAATGCAATAAATTTCAGAAAAAATGTAAAAAAAACTGAAAAATTGCCAGAAACATTATACCAAACAACCACCCAACCAAACTGGAAAACGCAGTATATTGATTACAAACAAAAACATTATACCAAACATCATCCCAAATTTCCAGTCCAAAACACCAACAACATATAAAAAATAAATATAAATAGATTAAAAAATATAAATAGACTAGCAGAGGCAGCAACGACAAGATTCGTAGGAACATCGCATTGAATCGAACACGCAGATGCAGTAGAACGAAAATGCGTTGAATCGAACACGCAGAGGCAACAAGCAGGAACAACGCGAACACCTACAGGCAGCAGCACAGAACACGCTGCGACAACAGCCAGAAGGAACGGTGGTCCGGTGGTTGGGGAAGAGAATAAACAGTGCAGAACGAAACAAAGGAGGAAGGAGAAGGAAACTCACAGAACGACGAAGAAGCCTCACGGAGCAGAGAGAAAAAAACGATGCAGAACGCGTTGAACAGAGCAGAGAGAAGACGAAACGGAGCAAAGAGAAGAGAACGGAGCCGGTGAACGGAAGCGTCGCGGCGGCGCACAGGTTGAAGAATGAATACTTGGAGTGGGAGGCTTGGAGGTTGGAGGCGGAGCAGCAGATTAGGGTTCTCAATTTTGTGAAATAGTGATTTTGTGAGACCTGATTGTTTTTTATTTGTGCAGGTTTCTTTTTTTAATTTTTTTAACTACAAAAACGGGTTGGCCCGGCTCAACACGGCCCAAACCCACCTTAGCTCGCGGGTTAAACGAGCCGATCCAGATTTACCCAGGGTTAAGTGAGTTGCAATTTTTGTAACCTCAACCCACCGGTGAGCCGGGTTTACACGGGTTGGCTCACCGAGTTGGGCTCGTTTTGACAGCTCTACCGGTATTAGAAATTTGAAGTATGAGAGAGATAGACTCACACCCATGTGTGGGTCCCACAACATGTTGTACCCACACATGGGTGTGAGTATATTTATTTCCTATTGAAAATTTCTAGTAGCTGGAGAGGATCCATTCCCGTGTAAGTGGGGGTTAAGATACTCAGTTACTCCAAAAGTAATTTTTGTCAAAGTTTTTTTAGCTTAATAACTCTATGAATATTAAATTTTAAAAATCCAACTATTGAATTAAATTAGATATTTATAGGCATGTAATTTTATAATCAACATTTTTCTTATATTTTAAAGAGTATGTTATTTGATTTAATTTTATAAAAAAATTTAGGGACAATCCAATGGTTGGATAGGTGAGATTTAATATTTATAAAGAGTTATCAAATGGAATAATTTTGGCCAGAGTTACTCCAAGATTAATTTGATTTTTGTATATATATATGAGGAGGGTTCAACTTGAATAACTTTTTTTTTCAGATGATTCACTACAAGAAAATTGGTTTTTAGCGACGGCCAAAACTTGTCGCTACAGGGAAAAAAGCGTCGCTATCCCACCAACCGTCGCTAAAAGTCTCGTCGTTAATGCAATAGCGACGACATTTTACGATCGACGCTATGCAGCGATGGTCAGGCCATCGCTAAAGGCTGACACTAGTTACATGGTCGTCACAACATAGGGTCGACCTTTAGCGACAACCAGACTGTCGCTATTATTTTTTTTTCAAAAAAATTCCTTTCTACCCAGATTTATCAAATGTGAGGATCGAACCCACAACCTACATGATACCAAGAAGAAGCATTACTGTTACACTATGTTTGTTTCTTGAAATATATAGTGCAAAATGTAATATACATAATGAAAAAAAAACAAAAAATTAGCATCGGCCAGGTTGACGTTAACTTTGCGAAGTTGGCGCTAAATGTTTTTTGCCTTTAGCGTTGGCTAGACCGACTCTACATAAAAAGTTAGCGATTGCCAAGTCGTCACTACATAAAAAATGTAAAAGAAAAAATAACTTAGCTTCGTCCTTCCATCGGCCTGGTCGGCGCTACTAGCGACGGTGTCGTGACCGACGCTACCCGTTTGCCTCTAAATCGCTGATTTCTTGTAGTGATTGTATTTCAAAATTCACTATTCGATTGAAAGTTATTATCATGTAGATCATATCTATAAAATTTTATATAGATAAAAAATTATTTAATGAATCATCAAAATATGCCAAAGATTAACGTCATATATATTTTTGAAGTCTTTATATATATAAAAGGAAGGAAGTCTGTGACTCTATTTTTCCGCCCAAAATAAGGGCATTTCTGTCCCAAAAATTTCACCAAATTTAAGCCACGTTTTTTAGATGGGTAATTTGAATTTTGATATAGAGTTGCGTTAATGTTGTACAGTAATCAGATTTTAACTCCTTCTGCTGAGAAGTGGTTAATATTAATGAAAAGCTTTCATTTCCAAGGATGTTATTAATTGGCAGCAATATTTATTGTTTTGTTATTTCAAATTTCAAATTAAAATTGTAATCTTTCTCTTTTTAATTTTCCATCATCTCTCCTGCATTTCACCATTACACCTCCCCCCTTCTCTCTCTGCCCAAATAGCTTTGGCTGCCACAATTGCTTTCTGGTATTTTTCCCCTTTATCTTTCTTTCTGGAGATAGCCTCTACCTTTCATTTTCCGTTTTCTCCCTTTGACTCACTATTTTCCTCCTTTAACTCTTTTTCACACCCTCTTTGTCTCTCTATTTTTGCTCATCTGAAGAACTGAGTAGTCCGACAGTGACGATGGTGCGTGGTTGGCAGGGGTGAGAAGGAGAGGGTGAGGCTGAAGTGAACGTGCGGCGGTGCTCGCGGCAGGATGGGGCGCGACTTCCGATTGAGTTAATGGCGTGGTTTTGCGATGACAGAGTTTCTCCTCTGTTTCTCTTTTTGTTGTTTGTTTTCACCTATTCTCCTATTTTTTATTTCATTTTCTTGCTGCAATTTTGCGATTCAGTATCGGTGGACGAAGAAATATCATCCTTCAACGATTACTCATCGAGAGAAGTAAGGAATTTTGTCCCTCTATTCTGCTACATGAATCTGCACCAGTTTAAAGCTTGGAATTTCCCTTTCTCTTCATCATCGTTGAATAGGACATAAGGGTTCTCCTTCCTTATTTCCGCATTTATTACTTTTATATAAAACTGGCATAAGCAATGAACCCTGTGATGATTCATTTTCAATTGTGGATGTTTTTTATTGTCAGTTCTGAAAATTCTTTCTTCACTGCAAGCTACGTTTTAGATACTCTACTTCGAATAGCTCTGCAGATTGATGGTGAACGTAATTGTTTTCCTTTGTTTTGCGATTCCGATTTTTGGATTACATTCCTCAGCCTGTAAAACCCTAAAGTTCTATTTTTTCACTTTTGATGTGATTAGCGTCAACCACTGTGAAGAATTTTGGATTCTACTGACATAACACCATTTGGGAAGTATACAACGAGCCATTGAAGAATTTTGAAGACGGTGGTGAAGGAAAATTTGAGGTTTTATCCCAGTAAGAACTCTTATTCTTTGGGTTCTGATTTTTTCAAAGATTTTTTCAGTTCAATTGCATGTATGGGATGATTTTGCAATATGTGTACGTAACCCACAAACTTCTGCTTGATTTGGTAATGGTGAAAAGAACTTCTCCTCGGGTGCTCCCTCTTGCAAGAAGGGTAGGCAAATAATAGAAAGTGATGTGATATTGTTTTGAGGCATCAAGCAGCTAGCTAACAGGTATACATACATTCTTTGAGGATAAATTTGAATTTGGTTTAATATGTTTTTTCTATGTTGATTTATAGTATACATGTTTTTGGCTATATGAATGAATGGATTGCTTATTCTTCTCATATTCCACAGTTCATAAATGCATGTTATCACATCAAACTTCTAACTGCATGTTATCTCTGTCTGCGATAAGTTCCCAACTATGCCTATGATTCTCCTATTATCTTTTTATTTTGCTATATTCTCAAATTTCAATTCTGTTTTTTCTTGCATGGTTCTGTAATCCTCATCTCTTAATACCTGTATCCGCCGTATGTGCACTTTTTTCCTAATATTTTGTGGTTTCTCTGGAATTTTTTTCCTAATTGAGTTTTTTTACTTCTCAATCTTCTTACGGATTTGGTACTGGTGGAAAGAACTTCATGGCTGCTTCCCCTTCTAACAAGGGTAAAGGGAAAATAATAGGAAATAACTTCTCCTTGGATGATTTGAGATAATCATTTCAAATTTTGATAAGGTGAAATTTATTCCTTATAATTATTTTAAAAGTAGATGAAAGGTTGCCCTTTTGTTTAGTTTTGTTTCATGTCTGTAACTCCTTTTGTCACTGTTGATTGAGGTGTATGATCAGTAAGAACTCTTATTCTTTGGGTTATGATTTTTTCAAAGATTTTTTCAGTTCAATTGCATGTATGGGATGATTTTGCAATATGTGTACGTAACCCACAAACTTCTGCTTGATTTGGTAATGGTGAAAAGAACTTCTCCTCGGGTGCTCCCTCTTGCAAGAAGGGTAGGCAAATAATAGAAAGTGATGTGATATTGTTTTGAGGCATCAAGCAGCTAGCTAACAGGTATACATACATTCTTTGAGGATAAATTTGAATTTGGTTTAATATGTTTTATCTATGTTGATTTATAGTATACATGTTTTTGGCTATATGAATGAATGGATTGCTTATTCTTCTCATATTCCACAGTTCATAAATGCATGTTATCACTTCAAACTTCTAACTGCATGTTATCCCTGTCTGCGATAAGTTCCCAACTATGCCTATGATTCTCCTATTATCTTTTTATTTTGCTATATTCTCAAATTTCAATTCTGTTTTTTCTTGCATGGTTCTGTAATCCTCATCTCTTAATACCTGTATCCGTATGTGCACTTTTTTCCTAATATTTTATGGTTTCTCTGGAATTTGTTTCCTAATTGAGTTTTTTTACTTCTCAATCTTTTTACGGATTTGGTACTGGTGGAAAGAACTTAATGGCTGCTTCCCCTTCTAACAAGGGTAAAAGGAAAATAATAGGAAATAACTTCTCTTTGGATGATTTGAAATAATCATTTCAAATTTTGATAAGGTGAAATTTATTCCTTATAATTATTTTAAAAGTAGATGAAAGGTTGCCCTTTTGTTTAGTTTTGTTTCATGTCTGTAACTCCTTTTGTCACTGTTGATTGAGGTGTATGATCAGTAAGAACTCTTATTCTCTGGGTTCGGATTTTTTCAAAGATTTTTTCAGTTCAATTGCATGTATGGGATGATTTTGCAATATGTGTGCATGTAACCCACAAACTTCTGGTTGATTTGGTAATAGTGAAAAGAACTTCTCTTTGGGTGCTTCCTCTTGCAAGAAGGGTAGGCAAATAATAGAAAGTGATGTGATATTGTTTTGAGGCATCAAGCAGCTAGCTAACAGGTATACATATATTTTTTGAGGATAAATTTGAATTTGGTTTAATATGTTTTCTCTATGTTGATTTATAGTATACATGTTTTTGGCTATATGAATGAATGGATTGCTTATTCTTCTCATATTCCACAGTTCATAAATGCATGTTATCACTTCAAACTTCTAACTGCGTGTTATCCCTGTCTGTGATAAGTTCCCAACTATGCCTATGATTCTCCTATTATCTTTTTATTTTGCTATATTCTCAAATTTCAATTCTGTTTTTTCTTGCATGGTTCTGTAATCCTCATCTCTTAATACCTGTATCCGTATGTGCACTTTTTTTCTAATATTTTGTGGTTTCTCTGGAATTTTTTTCCTAATTGAGTTTTTTTACTTCTCAATCTTCTTACGGATTTGGTACTGGTGGAAAGAACTTCATGGCTGCTTCCCCTTCTAACAAGGGTAAAGGGAAAATAATAGGAAATAACTTCTCCTTGGATGATTTGAGATAATCATTTCAAATTTTGATAAGGTGAAATTTATTCCTTATAATTATTTTAAAAGTAGATGAAAGGTTGCCCTTTTATTTAGTTTTGTTTCATGTCTGTAACTCCTTTTGTCACTGTTGATTGAGGTGTATGATCAGTAAGAACTCTTATTCTCTGGGTTCGGATTTTTTCAAAGATTTTTTCAGTTCAATTGCATGTATGGGATGATTTTGCAATATGTGTACATGTAACCCACAAACCTCTGGTTGATTTGGTAATAGTGAAAAGAACTTCTCTTTGGGTGCTCCCTCTTGCAAGAAGGGTAGGTAAATAATAGAAAGTGATGTGATATTGTTTTGAGGCATCCAGCAGCTAACAGGTATACATACATTCTTTGATTCTCTAATTATCTTTTTATTTTGCTATATTCTCAAATTTCAATTCTGTTTTGTCCTACATGGTTCTGTAATCCTCATCTCTTAATACCTGTATCCGTATGTGCACTTTTTTCCTAATATTTTGTGGTTTCTCTGGAATTTTTTTCCTAATTGAGTTTTTTTTACTTCTCAATCTTCTTACGGATTTGGTACTGGTGGAAAGAACTTCATGGCTGCTTCCCCTTCTAAAAAGTATAAAGGGAAAATAATAGGAAATAACTTCTCCTTGGCTGATTTGAGATAATCATTTGAAATTTTGATAAGGCAAAATTTATTCCTTATAATTATTTTAAAAGTAGATGAAAGGTTGCCCTTATGTTTAGATTTGTTTCATGTCTGTAACTCCTTTTGTCACTGTTCATTTAGGTGTATGATCAGTAAGAACTCTTATTATTTGGGTTCGGATTTTTTCAAAGATTTTTTCAGTTCAATTGCATGTATGGGAGGATTTTGCAATATGTGTACATGTCACCCACAAACTTCTGGTTGATTTGGTAATAATGAAAAGAATTTCTCCTCGGGTGCTCCCTCTTGCAAGAAGGGTAGGCAAATAATAGAAAGTGATGTGATATTGTTTTGAGGCATCAAGCAGCTAACAGGTATACATACATTCTTTGATTCTCTAATTATCTTTTTATTTTGCTATATTCTCAAATTTCAATTCTGTTTTTTCCTACATGGTTCTGTAATACTGATCTCTGAATATCTGTTTCCGTATGTGCACTTTTTTCCTAATATTTTGTGGTTTCTCTAGAATTTTTTTCCTAATTGAGTTTTTTTTTACTTTTCAATCTTCTTACGGACTTGGTATGGGTGGAAAGAACTTCATGGCTGCTTTCTCTTCTAAAAAGGGTAAAGTGAAAATAATAGGAAATAACTTCTCCTCGACTGATTTGGGATAATCATTTCAAATTTTGATGAGGTGAAATTTATTCCTTATAATTATTTTAAAAGTAGATGAAAGGTTGTCCTTATGTTTAGTTTTGTTTCATGTCTATAACTCCTTTTGTCACTGTTTCATGTCTACTAATTGTAACAACTTTTTTATCCATACTTCTTATCATAGTCATTGATTACTCATCTACTTGACATGATGCGACAATAGAAAAATATTAAAACATTGACTTCCTGAAGGGATATATTTATATTGTGAGACTAATACATTTAGGAAAATAATTGTAGACTTTTGTGTTTTATCCTTTTTTTTTTTGCACACAATGCATATTCTTTAGAATGGATTATATGCTTTGATTCTTTTTCTATCATGATTTTATTGAATCCACAATCTTCTGGCTGATAGTTTATTTTAAATTCTAAATCTTTAGTTCTTACCTTAGATTTTAAACCTAGATACTATCATTACATATCCTTTCTTTTATTGCTTTGTAAATTTCCAGGAAAATGTAGAAGGGTGCACTATGCATTCATAGTTTTTGTTGCTTTTTATTGCCTTGGTATACACTTTTCTCATTATCTCGGTAACTTTTACATGCTTGAACATATACATGTTCTTTTTGTGCTCCCTTTGGGCTCATATGAAATGTATTCCATGTACTAATCATAAGCCTTTTGTGTCATATCCATGCGCCTCCTCCCATGATCTCAATTATTAACACTCAAGTAGACAATTTATGGGCTTTTTATGTATGCTGATTTGTGTAATTCTCTCTTAAAATGCATATTCTTATTTTTGTAAATCTCCATAACATGTATCTCATATTTAACATATGATTAACAACGCTCAACATGAAGCAGCTCATTTGCTAGAGTTTACTTGTAATCCAATAGCATAGATGATGTCCTAATATGCTGAAAATCCAACATTCTCTATGGTCGGAAAGAGAATCATCGTGTTTTTATTGATAATAACGTGTATAATAGAAACTTGGAAAAGCTATGGTTTGTTATAGAACTCCTTGTGTAAAGCAATGTCATTTGGTGGAGGAGGTGGGATTCTTGGTGTTTTAAGTTAGTGGTGGATGAGATATTGGTCTTAATGTTTGATCAAATGAGTTGTCATAATAAGGAAAGTTAAGGAAAGACCAATACAACTCTCATATTGATATAGGTAAGATGCAAGGTTGTTTTGATATTTTTTGCTGCATAATGTGGAAAATTGGTGTCTATGTCATCAAGTGATAAGATCCCTCATATGTTTTCATAGAAAATTACCTGGGTGTATCGGGGTTACTCTTTCGGTCATCAAACGAAGCTCCCTCATATGTTTTCATAGAAAATTACCTGTGTGTACGGGGTTACTCTTTCGGTCATCAAGCGATTCAAACACTCCTAAGTTTTGTTATTGTTCGAAGTTCGAACATCTTTTTTAGGCTTATTTTTCTCTACATATATGATCTTCCTTTTGTTAATTCATTTGCAATATCAATAAATAAAATTATGGGGCAATCATTTTAATTACAAGTTAAAATATAAAAAGTCATAATAATTAATTTATGAGATAAAATTAAATAAGATATTACAATAAAACTTATTAATAATTGACTTATATGGTAAAAATAAATTATGTGATTAAAAACTTACATAAAAATTATTAATATTTAAATTGTTGATGAATGATATTAAAATAATAAGAATATTAATTTTATGTTGATTATATAAATATTTTACTTATAATTTGTGTTTTTAAATGTATCTTAGAAGAAATAATAAATAAAAATGAATCCCTTTTTTTTAAAATTGATTTGTATTTTATTCATAGAAATTTATTTTATATTTTTCTTATATTGTTTATCAATATCTAAATGTTATTTTTTTTTTGTTACAAGCTAAATGCGACTTCATTATATAGATTGTAAGAGGTAAAAACATTTTGATAAGCAATAAAAAGTTTTTATAAAATTTACTAATGTTTAAATTTATATTATTGGGACAAATACTTATTAAATCTACTTATGTTTTGTTGTTTTTAGTTGTATTTTTCTTATAATAGTTTTTTATCCATTACGGGGAGTAAAACTTTATATAAAATTTATTAAAACATTTTTTGTGATGGATTTCTAAGTTTTCATATGTTTATATACATAATTATTTTATTAAATTAAATCACTTCTCGGGCATCGCACGGGCACATGAAAGAACATTCATACTTAGATAATCAAAATAACAAAATATGAAGATACAATAATTTAAGAGTTAAAATACACCATATGGGGATGATAGTTATAGATGAAAATAATGATTTATAATTTATTGTATATGATAAACCCTAAAAAAATGGAATTATTTAATTTAGCACTTTTTGACAAATGGATGGTGAAGAACAAGGTGAAATAGATAGTGAAGCCAGGAAGGGGTGGCAATGGATAGGGAGAACTAAAAGAGAGCTATCCGAATTAGGGATGGCAACAGGGCGGGTCGGGGTGGGTTTTGTTATCCCTGTCTCCGCCCCTGTAAAAGTCGGGGCAAGTTCAGGTTCAAGTTTGAAGTGAGCGGTATGAAATTATGGAACCCAACCCCATCCTCGCGAGTCCCCATCGGATTTGGGGAAACCCACAAGTTTTTCACCTTCTTTATTTTTCATTTTTTTCTCTATTTTTTAACTTAAATACATGTTTCTTAAATAAGTCATATAAATCTAATAAATTTTAATTCAAATAATACGTAAGTATAGACATTGATAGTCTTAAAAAAAATAAGAAACTTAGGAAATATATTATATTTTAAGGAAAATATATTAGTTTACCTTCATTATTTAAGTATTAGTATAATAAAATTATTAAATTATTGTACCGGGACGGGTTCAGGTTCGGGGTGGGGCGGGGCGGGTTCTTACACCCCAAACCCGCCCCCACCCCTGTTAAAGGCGGGGCGGGGTTCGGGGCGGGGTTTTACTTAAACCCAGTCAAACCAGGTTTTCCTCGACAAAGTCGAGGCGGGCGCAAGTTCGGGTTTGATTGTAATGGCTAATCCGAATATGTAAAAAATAAAGAAGTGAAAAAAGGGGAAAAAAGGTGAAATATGTTTTTAATTAAAATTATAATTTAAGTTGTAAATTTTAATCTAATAATTGTGAAATATGTTAAAGGTGTATATTATATTTTTACTAGGATAAATCATTTTCCGTGCATCGCACGGGCACATGTCTAGTATATAAAAATAAGAACGATTTAACTATCAAGTTATTAATATTAAAACTTTATGAAATTTGACATAAATGATCAATATGATGAATAGTTATAATTCAACGGTTGGATAAAAAAATTCATATTCAATTTAAAGTTATAAATTTTGTAATACTTGATGTAACTTACACAGTGTAAGTTGATTTATTATCTATTGAGTTGTTTTTGCTTGTATAGTAATAATTTATCATAATTAATTAAAAAGGATGATTCTAGGGTGGACCAAACGAAATTTGATCCACCTAGTCCGACCTAAATTTTTTAATTTTTATGATTAAAGATGTATGAATAATTTTATTTTTTTTATTAAATGATCCTTATATGATTATTTGAGTTTGATTTAAGAGAAAATATGAATTTACATTACAATCTATCTTAGTTTTATTGAGAATCTATCAATTTAAAGTTGAAGGGGGAAACTTCTACTTTGTATATATGGTAATATCAATTTGGACTTTTATTCTTTTTAACCAATATTTAATATTTCATAAGAGTAACTGAAGATAGTTTAATATATCAAAATATTAATAAAATGAATGCTAAATATGATGATTGGGAATTTAAATTATTGTATTTTTACATTTTGGACCATGTGGATCACGATTGACATACCCAATTAAAAATTAATGATTATTAATTGAAAAATTAATGATTAAAATTGGAATTAAATGTATATAAATATATATAAATGAGGAGGGATTCAAATTACACCTAGTCTTATACTGTTGAATAACTTTAAAATAGATCATTGTATTAAATAATCCACCATTGAATTAAAAGTTACTATCATAGAGATCATAAATATAGTATTTTATATTAATCCAAAATTATTTGATATGTCATTGAGATGTCTCAAGATTAACGTCATATATACATTTGAAATTTATGAAAAAAAGTAACCATTTGATTATCAATTTATTGGTGTTTAAATTTTATGAATTTTGACACAAATAAATAATAAATTGATGATGAATAAATATAATTCAACGGTTCGATTACTAAAAATCACTTTAAATCTAAAGTTATCGATGCTGTAAGATTCAGTGTAACTTATACTGATAAATTATTATAGAGTCATTAAAATTTCTTTATTTTTTTTATTTTTTTATAAGATAGTATAACTCTATGTATACCAACCTTATCAAAATCGGATCAGACCAGTCGATTCAACTGGTACGACCGAGAATCAATCTGGTGCCTGGTCTATATGACCCAAAAAATCGTCTGGTTTCAAAATCGGTCAAACTGGCCAGAAACCAGTCAAAAACCAATGTGAGAAAGCCGGTTGAACTTGTCAATTTTAAAATTTTCAAACTTTTTTAATTTCTTATTTAATTTAAATTATTTTTAAGATAAATAAAAGCAAATTTTGAAAAGCTAAATTAAATATTTATTGTTTAGCTAAGTATTACTAATTTTTTATCATATAATTCATATAATAAGGTCATTTATAATAATTTATAATCTTATATATTTTGATTTCTTATAATTTTATTATTTAATTCTTAAAAATATTATATAATATTAAAAATATATGTTTAATTATTATAAATTTGACCAAAATTTAATTATAATCAAACCAATATATCAAAAAGTTGTGATTCAGTTGGCAATGCAGACTGAGATTGTGGGAAGAGCTCCCGGGTTCGATCCCCACTAAAGACATTATTCGGGAGGGGTAAAGAATCTTAACCGTAACTAAATCCGAATAGGATTGCCCCGGATAATAGGGGATACCTATGATTTAAAAAAAAAAAAAAAACAATATACCGTGAACTAACGCTTTTACGTACGGTTTAAATAACGGCCGGATTTTAAAAATATTGATGTATACTTTGTTCTCCAACTTGCATATCTTCCAATTATAGACTGCAGGGATGAAGATTGTGCAGATCTGAAGAGATAGGCACTGATAAGAATGAGAGTCTTCCCTTGATTCCTTATTTTTGTTACAAAAACATCACATGTTGGCTCTGCCGGCACGTCTGTGACAGAGACAGGTTCTTAGTCCCCACACCTTTTGATCTATGTTTTTTACCTCTGCCTCCACCCATTGTAAAATTTAAGAAGAAAATACCAAGATTTCTCTCCGTCTTTTAGATTTTAGTTAATTATTATGTAGTCTCATTCCCTGTCAGATTCTTCAGTTATTACATGAAGTTTTTTCTTTTTTTAAGAAGTTATTATATGAAGCTGAATAAGAAATAGGATTTGTCTACTGTGACATAATTCCGAATATAAAAATATAATAATTTTAAATTTTAATTATTAATTTTTTTGGCTGGGATTAATTTACTCCAAGAGTAACTATTGCAAAGTTACACCGTTTAATAATTTCTTATAAAATAAGAATTTAACAAATCTAACCGTTGATTAATTTGATATTAATATGATGATTATGCACACCAAATTTTAAATTAATTGAACGTTCATATGTATGTAATTTTAAAGTAGACATTCGCTTATATTTTAAAACGTATTTTGCATGTTAAATTGAAGTGATTTGATGAAATATCAAATAGTTTTTAAATTTTATAAAATTTTGTAAGCTTGATCTACTTAATACAAACTTTTAATATAACAGTTGGATTGATGAAATTCAATGTTTATAAGAAATTATTATGCAGAGTAATTTTGCCAGAGAGTAAGTTGATCCCCACTCTTTTTTTGTGCACTTCTAATCAGTAAATTTAAGAGTATAATGGTCATTAATATTGAAGTAATTTCTTATTATTTTTATGAAATATTATATATTTAAAAAGAATAAAAGCTCAAATCAATAGTACATATCATATTATATAAAAATTTCTTCTTTTTAATTTAAATTGATAATTTTTTAATAAAATTAATATAAATTATATTACAAATTCATATTTTTTAAATTAAATTCAAATAATCATATAAAAATTATTTAATAAAAATAAAATTATTTATTTATCTTTAATAACCGATGAAATGTAGTTTGATCCGGTACAATCGTCCAAAGAAAGAAGCGGTGCTCAATAAGTTAGCCAGATCCCCTTTGGCCCAGCTTCATGCATGACTCAGTAATTCAGGTAAGTTAGAATTACATTGAGAAAAATTACACTAATTGATGAACTTTGCATAAAAAAGGTTATATAAGATAAGATCATAGAGTGATTGATTTTTTTTGGTAACTGGAGACTTTCTGTATCACATTAAATTCTCACTACTGTATTTCTATGCTGTATGAACCCAGATAAAGGGGCCAACTCTTTTAGCAATTATGTTTTTCCATTTAATTATAAGAGTTTGGAGCTGAAATTTTCCTTAAAAAAGTAATATTGATTGATAATTGATATTAGAATTGATGTAAATAGTTTAATTTTAAATAAAATTTGAAACAGCCGGCGGCATATTATATTGTACTTAATATTCTGATTTTTAATTGAGTTGAATCCTTTATATGTGAAATTAAAAGATTTCACTATTGAGGAGGGCTTGGATATAAGTTTGTGAATATTATATTCTATATAGAAATTACTTAATTAGGACAAATTTCTCGAATATATATCCAAATCAGAGGCTCGCATGGTAAGCAATGATTACAAATTACAAACTCCCTGTTATAACAGAATGAAAATGACATCTCGGAGGTCATAAGCCCAATAAGCTATAACTTTTAATTGAGATAATTACATAAATAAATATATTTTCGCTTCTTATTTAATTTGCTAATATGGCCAGTTAATTAGTTGCTACATATATAGCAAGAACGAGCCACACTCGTATTGATGGAAAGAAAAAAAAAAATCTTTGAGAAATTAAGAGGAAGCAATAAGAAGCCAAAATTATACGTCTTATTACACTATACATATATACATGTGTTGTGACAAGATCTCATCAACTCTACCGACGGAAATCACACTCATCAAGATTTGGCAAATCATTAATCGAGAACTAGATAATGATCCCCATTACCATAAAATGCCTTTCTAACGAGAATATAGCAAAACTATCCTTAATTTTGGCTCCACCCATTAGTGATCGGAGCTTGTTGATAATGTTGAGTTTGAACACATAAATATAATCTAGTGAAGACTGAGAGGCTAATCTGAAGACATAATTTTTATGATCAAGAGGGAAGCTACGTATGATTGATATGAATCACACCTGTGTCTCGAATCTGGGAGAAGATTAGATATATCTGTAATTGATGGTGAAGGTTTTGTCTCAATGTAACAGGCAAGTGGTAGTCTTAAATTTGGAGGGACCATTCAATTGTGCTAAATGACAATGTAATCGGCGTTGGCGATTCACATATATGGGTGGGTTTCTTTCTCGCAACCCAAAGTCGAGGCAGGCAAGGAGAGATCAAGCTATACGCGTCTATGCTTAAGCAAATAGTAATTTTTATTTAAGATATAGAGCAACAAACCAAATTGACATTAATTAAGCTAGCTAGCAATAAGTGGTGATGAATAAGTGGTGATGAGTTCAAGTGCTATATAAGTTTTGGATTCGAAATTTATGTATGAAAAAATCACTCAAAAAGAGTTGGTGGATTGAAAAAATAAAGTTATATTAAGTAGCACGTGGATCAACGGGTAAGAAACTATTTTAATTAATTTAATAAGTGATCTCGAGTTCGAGCCTTAGATAGATGCAACCGTGTTAAATATTTGGAATGAGAGTTTAATTGCCCATAGAGGTCTTACAGGATTGTCTCTCAGAAGGATAGTTTGACCGCCCATAGAGGTCATACAGGATTGTCTCTTCTGTGAAAGATACATGTGGTCTTGCATCAAAATATATATATACATACATATATATATATATATGTATATATTTTTATAACTTTAAACATTCTTTTGTAAATTATACCTCTCCTAGCTTACCTGAATTAATATGTGTTTTTTTAATTTTAAATATTTTTTCTCTTATAATTTATATTTTTATGTTTTATTTAAAGGAATATTCCAGGGTGGACCAAATAAAATTTGGTCCATCTAGTCCAGTTACATTTTATCATTTTCTTAAGGTGAATGAATAATTTTATTTTTTATTAAATGATCCTTAATTATATGACCATTTGAGTTTAATTCAAAGGAAAATATGAATTTACAATACAACATATGTTAATTTGGTTGATGATCTATCAATTTAAAGTTGAAGGAAGAAACTTTTACAAACGATTTGAGTTTTTATTCTTTACAACTATTTTTTCATAAAAGTAACCGGATATCAATGTAATATTAATCATTAATAAAATATTAAAATGAGCTTTAAATTTGATAATTAGGAATTTAAATTACTATATATATTTTTACAATGTGGACCACGTGAACCATGGTATACTCTAATCAGAGCCACACTGGGCATTTTTAAGGAAATTATCAGTAATTTTTTTTTTTTGTAGATAATGTGAAATTCACAAGTAATTGATAGGTAAATCTCTAAAAAGTGATTAACATTGGTGTACTGTATTCAAGTTTCATAGATATATACTATAGAGTTTGTTGAATATATCCTTACCTATAAATTATAAAAGAAAATATTGTTAAAGGTAGCTAGTGAGGCAAAATCTATCATTAATTGCTCACAAAGATGTGCCAATTATATCTCTAATTTTCAATATGTAACAATTGCATTAAGACAGAAGTCTTTTATTTTTTTAATGTCGTCAACTTGGTCAATGAAGGATAGGCAGCTCATAGTTTCTTTTCCCCCACAGGTTTATCACTGTTGTTTGGACCATTTAAAGAGCTAGTGGATCGTTATTGGCTGAGAAAGGATAATCAGTGCACCAATTTCTTGGCCTAACTAGGAGCGGATGGAAATCAAAGTCTGAGTTTTCTATATGATCCCCATGTTAGGTACCAAAAGGAGAAATTATACAACTTAATTAGGCCCACGCACAACCATAAAATAAATAGAAAAAGAAAACAAACGGAGTTCCCTTTATCGGGTTCGAGTTTTGTGGATAGAAAAAATCCCCGTCGGGAGAACTAGCCCCACCATGATGTGGATGTTCCCGGCTCGAACAGGATTGCTTAACGGGGGTTGGTTCAAGTGGTACATGCTTGTTTCTCCTTAAGCAATGTATCGGGTTCGAGTCTTGTGAATGGGAAAAATCTCCGCTAGGAGAGCTAGCCCCACCATGATGTGGATGTTCCCAGCTCGAACAGAATTCCCTCCCGTGAAATATATATGTGGTTAAAAAAAAAAGAACAAAAAAAGAAAAGAATACATTCGCAAATTTAACTTGGTTCAACTTTTCTTGTGTACATCCACAATAACAAAATATTCACTTGCAATATTCATAATATTTATAAGCAGAAAATTATAAACCATTTCAAATATTTTTTGCATGAAAAATTGCGAACCCCCTCTAATACACAACTATATATATATTGCACCCAAAAGACTTTTGGTGAGAATACTCTATCTCCATATTCATAGTAGGTTTCTGTCTTTTTCTTCGTTATGCTACTTGATAAGAGACTTTGTGTTAAAGCTAGAATAATTCTCATACACATACAGAGAGAAAAAGATAAGATTGTATTCAACTCATTCATTGAATAAAAGGGTGGTGTTTGTAGAACACATGGAAAACACTAGAAGGAGGTTTAATAGTGTTTTATAAACTTAAGTTAATTTTTCAGAAACCTTTTGCAATAGTAAGTTTACTTAAAGTTCAGACAAGATTTTAAAAGTTGTCTGAAGTTACTTCTCTTATCTGAAAAGTACAGACAAGAGAGTGTTCTGAAATTTCTGGCTTTAAATGAGTTCAGAAAAACGTATGTAAACGTAACTTTTCAGTTCCCTTTCTGTTAGCGCACAAATAATATGTAATTTAAAAGTTCAGGGAAAGAGAAACTTAGCCAAGAGATTTATCCTAGTTCACTCATCACCACTGTGAGCTACATCCAGTCTCAGTGCCAAAGAGTTACTGGATTTTTCCAATAACCTCAAGAGATTAAAAGTATTGTTTTTCAGACAAGCCTCTTCAAGCTCAAATACAAATATTTTTTTGCACACCTAGCCTCTTCAGGCTCTACACAAGTATTTTTTGCTCACCTAGCCTCTTCAAGCTCTAAACAACAGAATGTTTACAAAAAGAGATGAACTTGAACTTTAGCAAAGGCCTTGTTCAAAGGATTGTACAAGAAACTGTGTAGAACACAGAGTATGAAAATTTGAATACAATGAAGTATTAGAGATTGATTTCTAGAAAGAAATTAGCAGTGTTTTACTTCTTTTTGCGCATAGTTTCTCTTGGGTTCTTCTCTCTAGATCCTTGAAGATCTTCAGCTATTTATAGGCATAGGTCAGGCTTATTTTCAATTTATCTGTTGGAGGTAATGATTGTGAAATCATTCAAATCCGTTAGGAATAAATCTGACAAATGTACATTAGGTGCAGACGCCATCTTCACCTCTGACATTCGTACAAAGACGCGTCCTCACCTTTGACAATTGTACAGGACTATGTAGATATTGTCGCAGAATATTCTTGCCACATTGGTCAACCTTGAGTTCAAATAGGAGGTCTTCAGACAAAAGTTCTTCATAGAACTTCAGCTCTTCAGGCGCTAACAACTTCAAATGCCTTCTGATGGCGTCTGCATAGAAGTCCTGGATAACCTGCCGAGATCATGGATGCAAGCTAAGATAATTAAGGGCATGCGATTTAAGGCCACGTCCTACAACCTATTGCTAAGTTGACTTTCTTCTCAAAGTCAACATTTGACACTTCCTCTTATGGGTCATGCACTCCAAACAATTATTTGATAATATCCTTACTTGGGTTATTTTTATTTTTCCTAAATAGGCCACATGTTCATGGCCTTAAGTCTATTGTTTGATAGTTTGTATTTTATTTGAGTTGTATTTTCCTCCTTATTTTTCTTTAATGAGCCACCTAGTTTAAGGCTTAGGATAGCTTGGGGTTGAAGGTTCAACACCACTCCTTTAGGCTATAAATAGGAGGGGTCTCGATGTATACGTTTTTTAATGCTTATTTTATGAAAGCTTAGCTTTATTTCCCTCCTCTTGTTTGAGTTGAGGAGGCTTGATAGTTCTTATTTAAACCATGGTGAATCTTATCCTGCTCCATGAGCTGGTGGCGGTTCTGCACCTGAGACTTATCTGCTGAAGGGGTTGCCTTCACTAGTGGCGTCTTCTCTACTTCTAATCCTCTTCCACTTTCATTTCCCTTCTCTTTTGTTCATTAATTTTGAATTATTCAATTGCTTCCCATTACTTGAATTGTTCTAATTACTTGTCTATTTGGTTGCAATCTAGATCTGTACCTGTACTGCTATCAATTGGTAATAAGAGCTCTGTTGATTGGGATCATTTGGAGGCATATTCATGCATTTTTGGGGTTGTTCTTGAGGTGCAGTAGGTGCAGAATTTTCTGCACCTTTTCAGTTGTAATTCGTCTCTTTTCATTTAAATTTCGGACTCTGAACTGTTCTCCGAGCCCGAGGTGCCTTGTTGTTGCTTTCAACACTTGTCTGCTTGCTTGAATTTGCTTGATTCTTGCTAGAAGGGGGGTTGAATAGAAACTTGTAAAAAATTGATTTATGAAAAACTTAAGGTCAAACTGAGCTTAGTTCTCAAGCTCAACAGCTTGGAGTACTCTCAGATTGACTTAGCAAGGACAAATTAGTGAAGCTCAGATTATACGTAATAAAAAGACTTAACGTTTAGCTTTGAGAATTTTGTTATAGTTGAGATTAAGTTCAGTTCAGTGAATTTAAAGAGTTCAACTTAGCTTCAGTAATTTGTAAAATAATTGTAAGTGAGCAAGGTAGAGAGAAGAGATGCACAGAGAGTTATCCTGATTCACCCACTCCTTGGGCTACGTCCAGTTCTCACAACCTTGTGAGATTTCCACTATGACAACCTTTTCAATTACAAGTATTCATTTCTGCCTCTTTAGGCTCACCCTTACACTAAGCTTAGACACCATTTAACTTGGTTGTGATCCGAGTATTCTTTATCTTGCCTCTTCAAGCTCTTACACTACTCACATTGAGTCTAGGGTCCTCCTAACTTAGTTGAGACTATTACAAAGATTGATGGAGTAGAGATGATGTTTGACTAGCTTAGGCTACGTACGAGGTACGAGTATACAATGAGCTTAGCTAGGTATTTCTCTTTCTAAGAGCTACAAGCAAATGATGAAATATGAAAGAGAATATGTGATACAGACTTAAGATGCACTCAAGGATAGTTGAGATTGAGTTGAGCTTGACTTGATATTGAGTTGAGATGGATAAGTCAGAGAATATTCAGTAGTGTCTCACACAGTGCTTTGACTTGAGTTCAATCTTTTATAGCAAATGAGACTAGCCGTTACTAGCCGTTACAAGAGAGAGAGATTGCTTTTCACTTTTCTGACACGGGCTCAGGTCTGCTCTTATGTGCTTTACAGTAGTTGTAGTGTACTTGCATTGATCTTTCTTTTAATTCCTGGATCATGTGTCTGAAGCTGAGTCTCTGTCTCAGTCTCAGTTACATGGCTCGGTCTCATCTTCATATCTGAGTCTCAATCTTTTGTGCAGCTGAGTCTTAGTCCGAGTCTTGCTTTCCAAGCTCAGTCTTTACTTGGTTATCTGAGTCTTAGTCTCTGTCTTACATCCTTAGCTCTTATAGTTCTTTTTGTCTTTGACCTTGTCTCGGTGTGTGAGCATTTTGCATCTTTTGGTCTTACGATTTTGATTCTTATACTTTTCAGCTTCGTTCTTCTTTTTGAATCTTAAGTATTTATTCTTTGGATGCAGCTTGATTCAACGTCTCAGCTTTCCTTTATTCAATAAAAAATATCCTGTAATGTATGGATCTAAGAGCTGCAAGCACTTGAGCACATAGTTAGTAAAACATAACATTTTAGATATACTTCTTTGCCTTTTCACTTTTGATGGTTTGATCTCATTAAAACCCTTAGGAAGTGAGTTTGTCTTAACATGCGAATTCATCCATCCCTTAGGTGTTTGATATTTTGCCTCTTACAATTGTTCATAACTTGTTCTTGAGTGTTCTTGAATTTCTACTTCTTGTTTGTGGTGGATTGTGGTAAATGGAGGTATTGTTGTCTTCATTTTCCAAAGATCGTTCACCTACATTTTTCCCCAATCCACTTTACATTTCTTGTTCATCGCCTCTTTAATTCAGTCATTTACATTTTTTTTATTTAATTTTAGTCCATCCCCATCCTTCTACTTTCAGCTCACCCCCTTTCAATTATGTCGTTTAAATTCTATCAATTCCCTATCCTTTTAACTTTTGCTTATCCCCTTTATTTTTTGTTATTTAATTTCTGCCACCCCCATCCTTTTAATTTCAGTTCTTCCCCTCTACATATCTTCTTTTATTTTGCGCAATTTTCTCCTCATTATTTGTCAATTTATGCGCATTTTTTCTGGCTTGTATTGTCCAAAATTTTGGCTTCTATTTGTCTGTATGTTTGTTATTTCGATAGCAAATATGAATTTACCACTAGCAACTCCTTAGGAAACGTGTGGTTGATCGTGCAAAACAGTTAAATTTGTAGGAAAATGTAACGTCCTAATTTCTCAATTCAAGAATAATGCTCGTTGGAAACACT
This sequence comes from Sesbania bispinosa, assembly GCA_026901365.1. Taxonomy (NCBI): domain Eukaryota; kingdom Viridiplantae; phylum Streptophyta; class Magnoliopsida; order Fabales; family Fabaceae; genus Sesbania; species Sesbania bispinosa. Next base: position 204,417 of record QLOH01000709.1, on the reverse strand, counting down.
ATTCCGAATTTCTGAAATTATTTCGCGTCATCTCAAGTATCGTCATCCAATCAAATAATTGCTTAGGCAATCCAACGCTTGCTTAAACGAAATACATCAATTACTCAACATAATTCATACAAATACATCCCACTCTGTGGCTCTCAAAAGTAATCCAATTCTGGACGCAAATCTAATTTATTACAACACGACATAATTTAATTATATCTAAATGTCCTAGAGGTCAATCTAGCAGCTAAGGGGCAGGTGAATCTACCAAAGAACTCTAATCTCTTTATCCCTTGCTAAACAATTCTTCCTGCATAACTGAAATATAATTCCCATATCGTGGGATAAGACTACGTCCCAGTGAGCGTAACAAGTGTGTGCGGTGTGGGGAAAACAATCAAGAATCATCACAATTACACATATCTATCTAGAGCATCATGAATAAATGATTTACACATAATATATCATCATTGAAATAATGTTTATGATGCAATGCATGACTGTGAGGTGTTGTTACCCGACACCCGGGGTCTTTACACTGTAACGTGACTGTGATGAGCGCTCAGCCATGTAACCAAGGACCGTCGTCCAGGGCTACCTATGATTAAGTCTTAAATAATGTTTAATTTTCATTCTGTGATTGGGGACCCCATCTCCCTCTTGGCCATGAGTTCGATGTGGTTACCCCGTCTTTCTTAAATAATTTGCCTGAAGGCCTGTGAATTTCTCTCACTAGAACCACTCTCTCTCTCTCTCTGAAAATATGAAAAAACGGAAGGAAGAACGGACTGAAACCATCCAAGAACGTGTTTTAAAAATGCTGGAAACTGCCACTCGCTTAAGCGAGTTGCCCAAATTCTTCTTGTCCCCGTGCAATTCGCTTAAGCGAATCCCAATTCGCTTAAGCGAATTTCGTCCAGAGAGCACCCCAAAATGCTCTGTTTTTCACTTAAGCGAATTGCCATTCGCTTAAGCGAATTTGACAGCACACAGAACTGCTGTTTTTACTGCATAATTCGCCTGAGCGAATTTTCATTCGCTTGAGCGAATATGAGTCTGTTTGAAGGTGCAGTTTTCATCAAAACCCTATCTTATAACCTATCAAACTGAAGCCCCAAAAATAAGCTTTCTAATGAGAGTGGAATCACCTCAATCGGACATCTACAACTCTAGATATTTGCAATTTAGTGCACCAAGGTCATTAGGCTTAAAACCTAAATCAAGCAACAACCTTAGTTTTTGCCTCTTAAGCTTTTCCTTATCCATCTACATTCAAATTCGAATTCGAATCTTATATTAAAACATTATCCTAAACTTGATATTACTCTCTTATCTCTATTTCTTGTGATGTTATCATTCCTATTTTAAAATATGATCTTTAAATTAAAATGCTAAAGCATATCTATTTTCATCACCAATATTACCGAAATACCGTTATAAGTATTTTTATTTTATTATCATTATTATTTTTATTATAATTCTAGATTTCTGAATTTTTGGGATGTTACAATTCTACCCCCCTTAAATAAATTTTGTCCTCAAAATTTGTCTTACTATTCTCTTAAAGTTAAGTCTATGACTCTATATATTGGTAACCTATAGCTTCGGGTTGGATATCATGTTTCCATTAATAATAATGGTGACTAACTATTCGAAATCCATAATAAATTATATTCCTAAACTAAATCCACTTAATCATTCACCACATTTATCATAACCTAAAACTTCAAGTTTCCTTCCTAAACTTAAGCTATATGTCTTTAACTGAAATTTCTGAATATTTTTCTTATGATCAAAACCTATGTAACTATTAAATAATTAATTTCGACACTTTCAAAGATCATAGCCTAAATAACGATAAATGTGTCAGCCATTGACTCATGATCATATCCTAATTATAAAACTATTTAAATTGTAAAATGTCCTTATCGAGATCCTCCTAGATCCAATGATGAAATCAATAACTCTTAACCATATATACATAATTACTCAATTTCAAACAAGTTCAAGATTAGATCTTTATCTCTAAACCTTTTAACTATAAACATAAAATTATCATATCCCTATTACCAAAACCATCAAAATAAAGAGACCTCTATCTCTAAAAAGATTAAATTTCTACCTCTTAAACCATACAATACCAAATCTTTATCCTTAAAAACTATCAGTTATTACTCAAATCACCATATCTAACCCACAAAACAAGCTTAACAATTTTCCTCAAATAAAAGATCACTTAAATTTTGTGCAAAATGTTATCCATCTTCCTAGGTTCTAATAATTTATCATCACCCTAGAAAGATTTTTTTTTATATTCGAACGTAATTTTATCTCTTATATAATATTTTCCTCATATCCTTCACCAATTGAATACAACTCCAAACCATTATAATCTTATCCTAAGATCTAAAGATCCATTTACAGTTCTCCTTTCATCTATTCCTCAGTTTTTAATTAACTGTAAAGATTCGTACACTTAAACAGTTTTTATTTCTAAGGGTTTTCTTTCTTTTATTTTTCTTGTTAACTAACAAAATTTTTATTCAAAATTCTATGTTTTATGATAGTACTTATACTATGCTTATTATCTAATAAATATATATATATATATTCTAAATTTTTAGACAATGTTATAATTCAAATAAGTTTAAATAATAAAGGGATTATGATATTAAATTCCTATTATTTAATTATATAACTTTATAAAATTTATCCTTAATTTTCTAGTTTCATATCGTCATTATTTTTACTTTTTAACAATCTTTATTTATCTTCACAATATTTGATGGGGTAAGATATATTTTAAAATACTATGATATCTCTCTGATAATTATCTACCATGTGTTATTCTGAAATTCCTATTTTCTGCTAACAATTCCTAAAATATAGGGAATAATAGATACTATTTTCTTCCCGACTTTATCTACTTCCAACAAACCTTATCGTATTTTTTTTTTCAAATATTTTTATTTATCTTACAACATCTATTTCATCTGAGTCCTCTAGTGCTATAAAGTAGTTTATTAGTTGCTATTATCACTACCTTTATTGAAATCTTAGTTATACTTCATAAATTCCTAGCTACCTCTAAAAATTAAACTCATAAGATAATCTACTCTCAAAATCCTCCAATTTAAATCTAATCAGATCCTAAAATTTTTTTTTATCTATATATATATATATATATAATCCTATCCTTGAAAACATTTTATTTCAAATCGAAGTAAGACCTTATCTGGGAATCTAAATTATCCTATTTTGATTCCATTAAAGACTACTCCCAATTTTCAAGAATCTAAATTCATCATCAACCGGAACCTCCTCATTCTTTCAATTCATCCTGTAACTACAAGTAGAATCTAAACCAATATAAATCCAAATTAAGTTGATCATTTAATCCAAATCTAACTAAATCCTAACAAAATTTTTCAAAATCAAATCCTAATCCTAAAACTCAACATCAAGCTGATACATATTTTCCATATCACATAACCTAATGAAATTCTAATTCTCAGTTTCAAATTCAAATTATGTAGATAATTCAAATCCTAATTTAGATAATTTCTAAATCCAAGAAACTCAAATTCAGTCAAGTAAATCAAACAATCCATCCTACTTAAGTAAACTACGTCACCGAGGTGCAACTACCAATAACCATCAATATCAGCATCAACCTAGACTGACAGGGATTTAAGGAAAGGAAACAAGGATGTGAGATAAATGTACTATAATTACATCTAATGACCCATTAGGGATTCTAAGAGTACTAGTCTAATATCTTAGGGGATAAAGGATTACAATTGCTTCTTGCATAATAAAAACCAAATTACTGATCATAAGGCTTAAATAATCTATTCACCATCAAACTAAAAATCACTGAACACCTAATTAGATATCTAGTTGGATCAATAGAATGACTAGGTAACTAATAATGACATTGGAAACGAAAAAGCAATCTCAACACCAACATACACCAGTAGGGAAAAAGGAAAGAAGGCAAGAATATGAGATTAGAGGCCCTAATTCATTTCCTCGAATTATCTTTAAGATTACACCTACCCGATGGTAAACACTTAACCAAGAGCTAGTGTTACTCCCCTTTCACTAGCGGTGTTAGGTTCCTCTAACCTCCCATGAGTTTCACACTTCTCTTCTAACCTCTACCTGTCATGGAAAAACTCCAATCCTAGAAATTTTACCATCACCTCCGCGTGCAAGACATTCCAACAACGCAAACAAACAGACATATCAGTCAATTATTCAAGCAAAACAAGCATCATGATTATTCAAGCGAAACAAGCATCATGATTAATCAAACAAGTCACACACTCAAGGTGTAACCACAAGCAACCAGCACTATCCTCCCTTACTAGGGAGCCTACTCCTCATGTTCCCTCTAAACCTCTCTCAAAAACTTCTACTTTACCCCTTTTTTTTTTTCCTTCTAAGTGTGCCTCATGTCCACTAGGAACTAAGAGCGATATTTTATAAGATTTCTAAGGTGGAAGTCTTACTCTAAAAAATGGACCTATGTCATTCTCCCTTCATATAACAAGTGGGTGGCTCTAACCTCGTTAGGGAAGTGCCCCAATTCCATTAACGAGGTATCCTATTCACGTCACTAACCATAATCCCGTGTACAACGCATCCAATAGAGGGGTGATCAGTCCCTATACTGGCTACGAGGTACAGTGGGATCATAGTGAGTCACAGGAAACTAACTTAACCACAGTCCAATTGGATTGAACTGCTCTGATACCAAAATGTAACGTCCTAATTTCTCAATTCAAGAATAATGCTCGTTGGAAACACTATTCCGAATTTCTGAAATTATTTCGCGTCATCTCAAGTATCGCCATCCAATCAAATAATTGCTTAGGCAATCCAACGCTTGCTTAAATGAAATACATCAATTACTCAACATAATTCATACAAATACATGCCACTCTGTGGCTCTCAAAAGTAATCCAATTCTGGACGCAAATCTAATTTATTACAACATTACATAATTTAATTATATCTAAATGTCCTAGAGGTCAATCTAGTAGCTAAGGGGCAGGTGAATCTACCAAAGAACTCCAATCTCTTTATCCATTGCTAAACAATTCTTCCTGCACAACTGAAATATAATTCCCATATCGTGGGACGAGACTACCTCCCAGTGAGCGTAACAAGTGTGTGCGGTATGGGGAAACAATCAAGAATCATCACAATTACACATATCTATCTAGAGCATCATGAATAAATGATTTACACATAATATATCATCATTGAAATAATGTTTATGATGCAATGCATGACTGTGAGGTGTTGTTACCCGACGCCCGGGGTCTTTACATTGTAACGTGACTGTGATGAGCGCTCAGCCATGTAACCAAGGACCGTCGTCCAGGGCTACCTATGATTAAGTCTTAAATAATGTTTAATTTTCATTCTGTGATTGGGGACCCCATCTCCCTCTTGGCCATGTTCGATGTGGTTGCCCCGTCTTTCTTAAATAATTTGCCCGAAGGCCTGTGACTGTGATGGTCAATGACCCTGTGATAGCCCGAAGGCTCTGTGATGGCTATAAGCCCTGTGATAACTTAACTCATCATTCATGACTGTGGTGGCCAAAGGCCCATGATTCCATAATAAAATATTCAAGGTTCATAATACATCATCATTATCTTAACTCATAATCCATGACTGTGATGGCCAAAGGCCCGTGATTTCATAATAACATGTTCAGGGTTCATAACACATAATCACTCAAGTCATCTACCCTATGTTTTTGCAATTCTAGACATCCAATCATCAATACATTTATAATTCCTAAACTTATCTCATACATACATCATTATTCCATGGAAGAAAGGGAAAAAGAATGGGGATCATGCTGTGAGAACAATCAAGACAAACAAGTGAGAGTGACACCCACCTGAGAGTCGAGAAAACGGAGAAAGAACGGAGAGTAGATAGCGTTGAAGGAGGAAAGATTGATGAAAGACTCGATCTTGAAGAGTAGAAATCGTTCTTGGCCTTTGCTGGGACTTTCTCTCACTAGAACCACTCTCTCTATCTCTGAAAATATGAAAAAACGGAAGGAAGAACTGACTGAAACCGTCCAAGAACGTGTTTTAAAAATGCTGGAAACTGCCACTCGCTTAAGCAAGCCAAATTCGCTTAAGCGAGTTGCCCAAATTCTTCTTGTCCCCGTGCAATTCGCTTAAGCGAATCCCAATTCGCTTAAGCGAATTTCGTATGCTCTGTTTTTCGCTTAAGCGAATGGCAATTCGCTTAAGCGAATTTGACAGCACACAGAACTGCAGTTTTTACTGCATAATTCGCCTGAGCGAATTTTCATTCGCTTGAGCGAAAATGAGTCTTTTTGAAGGTGCATTTTTCATCAAAACCCTATCATATAACCTATCAAACTGAAGCCTCGAAAATAAGCTTTCTAATGAGAGTGGAATCACCTCAATCGGACATCTACAACTCTAGATATTTGCAATTTAGTGCACCAAGGTCATTAGGCTTAAATCCTAAATCAAGCAACAACCTTAGTTTTTGCCTCTTAAGCTTTTCCTTATCCATCTACATTCAAATTCGAATTCGAATCTTATATTAAAACATTATCCTAAACTTGATATTACTCTCTTATCTCTATTTCTTATGATGTTATCATTCCTATTTTGAAATATGATCTTTAAATTAAAATGCTAAAGCATATCTCTTTTCATCACCAATATTATCGAAATACCGTTATAAGTATTTTTATTTTATTATCATTATTATTTTTATTATAATTCTAGATTTCTAAATTTTTGGGATGTTATAGAAAACATAGGAAACACTAGAAGGGGGGGTTGAATAGTGTTTTATAAAACTCAGTTATTTTTTGGAAATCTTTTCACAAGCAGGATAATTTTCAGAAGGTTCAAATAACTTGATGTTATTTGAAGTTTTTATACTCTCTGAAATTGCTTCAGAGGGTTCAATAAAACAGTTTAGAAAATCTGTTTGAGAGCTCAGTGTTATAAAACAATGAATTCAATTCCCTTCTCGTTGGCTTAAACTGAATTTAAGAGAGTTAAGGGTAAGAAAACTTAGCCAAGAAATTATCCTGGTTCACTCACTACCACTGTAAGCTACGTTTAGTCCCAAAGCCAACCAACTGAGGATTGTTCCACTAATCTGAATAGATTACAAGTATTATTTTATGGTATGGAATTTGAACTGATTCCAGAAAGCTGTTCTGAGCAATATGCTAAGAGAAGTGATCAGCGCAGACTTCTGCACAGGTCTCTGAAAAGACTTGATACTTGAGAAAGTCTTCAACGAGTCTTTCTTCAAGGTTGATAAAATGCAAAGACAAAAGCCACGTCAGAAAACTTCAGAGAGTCTTTAACCTTCAGCACGTTGCTTGACTTCAACAAGTCTTCTTCACTTCAGCAGGTCGACTTCAGAAGGTCCAATCTGCTAAACATGAGAAATACTTTTAAGAGTATTTATAATTATTTCAAAGATCAAATTTGTTACTCATTAAAACTTAGGATAATCATACTTAAAACATTATTAATTTCTTAATAATATTTTTGAGACTCAACATTCTCCCCTTTAAAAAGATGACAAATTTGATTTTAAAAACTGAAAAATATCTGAAGGGAAATAAAATTGAGTTTAGAGAATCCTCCCCCTTAGACAGATATTTATGCAGAATGCTTGCTCCCCCTCAAATATTGCATCCTTCTTTGAAACACTTAAACTTAAGATTTTGTTAGGGTGTGTTTGTGAGTTTAGAGAGGAGGGAAAGGAAAGGATTGGAGGGAGAAGGGAGGGGAAGAAGAGGAGGAAAATACTTTGTAAAATACTCAAACTCACAAATACAAAGGGGGAAGGGCTTCCAATAAACCCTTCCCTTCCCTCCCTTTCCCTCCAAAATTTAACTCACAAACATACCCTTAGTATATTTTTACTCCCCCTTTTGTCATCAATCAAAAGGGTGTACCAGAGCCTTTCAAAGTTATAAATGGACATACCTAACAGTTTAGAGAATTAAAGAGCCAAAATGGTATTATTCCAATAGAGAAAACAATAATATTAGAGAATTTATGATACTAAACAGGCACGGAATAAAGCGTACGAGCAGTTAATCATTTCTAACGTAGTCACATCAAACACTATGAAGCAAAGATGTTTGTATATATATAAACTTAAGAAAGTAAAATTGTTCAAAGAAATAACACTTTCTAAAGTTTTTGGCTTAACCATCATAGACTTAGGCAAACAACAACAACTCAAGTTCTAGGTTTTGTTGATGTTTGTAGATTCTATTGAGCTTGGGCAGCCAAAACTTGGTTCATCCTTTGCATGAGTATTTCATTTAATTTTTTGAGCTTTCTGTTCTCCCTCTCCATTTCAGCAAAAGCTTCAGCAAGTCCAGCTTCAGTGAAAACGAAGGTGTGATGATTACCTATAACCTCAAATCTTCCAAACCCTATAGGTAAGCCAAATTCAGCAGGCTTGAATACTGGATAGGAATAGGTTGCAGGGGGCTTCTTCTGTATCACCCAGTCTTCATGCTCTTCTCTATTAGATAAGGAAAAACGGCCCGAAAAGAAGGTCTTCCATTCTTGAACAGAAAGAGTGCTCACAGTGCATGAATCACCAAAATCAAACTTAGTACCTGAGCAAGACCCTTCTTTTTCCCTTTTATGCCAATATGAGTTCCACACCCAGTCTCTGTAACTGTGATCCAAACCACCATTCCTTTCCACATAGTCAAGAACCTTTTCCCATTCTACAAGAGTCATGGGCCTCAAGTTAGTGGGGTAGGTGATAAGTGCTAAATATATGATAATTTCTTGTATAATTACAGCACTTATTAATGGTAAAATGTTAGATTTATTCCCCAAATTACCTATTTTTAGTAATAAATGCAAATTTTGTGATTATTTATTTCAAATTTGAATTTGATGCTATTTTGAATGAAAATTTGTTGATTTTGCAGATAAAAGGGACAATTTTAAATGGAGAAACAAGATAGCATCTATTTGAAGAGAGAATCTGCAAGATAAGGTTTTAAATGATAGCTGATCAAGATGAAATCAGTAGTTATTTGGATAAAGATTCTGCAGATAAAATTCTCAATTCAGTTTGGAGATAAAATCAGCACAAGATCAAGTTAAAAAATAGGGAAATAAGGAAAGCAGAGCAAACAAAGATAAGATCAGGAAGAGATCAAGATGAAAGAGGAAATCAGGAAAGCAGAAAACGGAGGTCTGCGCTCCACCTGCGCTTAGCGCAAGTGGAGCGCAGGAATTAAAATCGCTCTCTGTTTCCTGCGCTTCATCTGCGCTGAGCGCAGGAATACGGAAACAGTTTTATAAAAGATTTCCAACAAGATTCCTTCCAGATTTCAGATAGCTTTCCAACTTCTATATAAAGGACCTTTTGCATAGATCACAAGGGAGGCGGAGCAGAGCTGGAGCTAGAGAAAAGTGTGACAGTTTCTCGATTGGTTTGTAATGGCTACCGTGAGTAGCTAAACTCTCCGATAGGATTGAATGTAGTCGATTCAATCCCCAATTGTATTTGAATTCTCTTTATTATTTATGAATCCCTGTTTTTATAATATTGGTGTTTTTAATCTGTTCTTAATGCTTAGCTTTTGCCGTTGTGCCAGAGTTATAGGTTGGTTTTATGGGGCGCATTCGGGAGGTGGTTCTATAAAATCAATAGCGAGTTTGGGGGAGCCTAGACATAGGAAACTTGAATTCTTATTGGTAAAAACACTCAATTCACGACTGTGGAGACCAGGGTGAATTGATAGCTTAAACAAATAGATCTTTAATCCGGGGTAATTTATCACTATGGAGACCAGGGTAGATTATTTCTGAGTATTTCATATTTTTGGAGACCTTTGTGAAATAACTTTAATTTGTGATTCAACATTATAATTGCATATTTATAAAAATTATTAGGGTTCAAATACGAAAGGGGTGCGATAGACGGAGTTCAATCCTAGTTCAAGTAACCTGCTCAACCTATCTCAATTTATCGCTTTCTATTTACTATTGCAACTCTCACAAACAACACTTATATTCTCTCGCTTGATAGTTGTGACTAGGGGTGGGCACATCTATGCAGCCCGTCCGATACCGACCATTCCGAGCCAAAAAAATCCAATGTGGACAGGTTTAAACGGGTATTTGGGTTTGAACGGGTAGAAAATCAGTTAAATATGGGTTTAAACGGTCGGTTCAGTTTAGAGAATTGCAATGATCGGTAACCGCGCCCGACCGATATGTGGTGTTATTTGAGTGGCTATTTAATAGAGCACATGGATTGTGCTCGTTTTTCACAGTCAAGATGGCATTTGAAAATTATCAATGACACAGATCTCTCTTCATCACTGACTTACTCACTTTTCTCTTTCCAGTTTCCAAGGTCTTTCTTTTTTTCCCAAGGCTTTGCTTTATCAGTTTCTCTTATTCTCTCTTTTTCCCAAGCTTTCTCTGAGACTCTCACCACAAATCTATCTCTTCTTCTTCCTCTGGTCTCTCTCCCTCCCTTACCCACCCTTCCCACGGCCGCTAAAAGCACAATCGTTGCCTCGTCTTCTCCAGTCCTCGCCAGTTCGCGACCTTCCTCCGTCCTCTCCGCGCGTCTGCAACCAGTCATCACCGCGTCCGCAACCTGTGCGCTGTCGCGCGCAACCGCCTGGGACCAGTTCGCAGCCTCCCTTCCGCGCCACACGTTCTCATCCCTGCGACCAGTGCCCAGCCTTCTTCCCTGCGCAGAACCACTGGAGCGTTCAACGGGCGGCCACTGTCCGCGCAGCCGCGTGCCGTTGCGACCGCGGCGGCCATGGCAGCTCCTCCCTCCCTTTCTTTTCTTCCCTACCTCTTCTTCCCCCTCTCTCTTAGGGTTCTATTTATTTCTTTTTTTTTTTCAAAATTTCCAGATTATACACAACGGTCTCAACATGAAGTTTAGACTTTGGATCAATACTTTGGTTCTGATTTTATTTTACCATTATTTTTTAATGATGAGGATATTAGATTGTGTGTTTCTAATGTAGTTTGTATTTTAAATATTGTATTTGTATTGATTGTAATTTGTATTAAATTTCTGATTGATTTGGAATTTGTATTGTAATCTTGTATTAATTTTTGTATTGGATTTTTAAGTGGTCCAAGATATGATAAAGGCCCATTCACTTAAATAAATTTGACAAAATATAAAAACTCAAAATTTCGATCAAAAGCGAAAAAATTGACACAGGCCCAAAAATAGGCCCAAACCCGTAACAAACCACCCGAACCTGCCCGTTAACCGATTAACCCGCAACCCGTATTATCCGAGTGTAAAAATGGGTGGAAATGAGTTGTATTTTAGCAATGTTCAGTTTTGGCCGGATTGTCATTTTTGGGCCCGAAACCGATCCGGCCCGACCGGTGCCCACCCCTAGTTGTGACCACTAGTTTTTACAATTGAACTGTTCCCTGTGGATACGACAAACCCCTCTTACTTACTATTATACTGCTGGATTTTGGTACGCTTGCCAGAATTTCAACAAGTATTTTTGGCGCCGTTGCCAGGGAACGGTGTATCAATTTTAAGAACTTGGGAGGTCTATCCTATCAAGTTGTATATATTTTATTTTTATTTTTTTTAGGATTTTTATTTTAGGATTTTTTAAGGAAAATTTATTTTATTTTATTTTTTTATTTTGTTCTTCTCACCCTTGTGCAAGTTCTTCATTTATGCTCTTGTGAGGACAAGTATCCCAAAATCAATTGCTGTTTGATATAGAAATAGAGAGGACATCCAGGAGGTATAGGAGCAGAAATAGAAGGAGACAAGGGAGAAATCAAATAGAAAACAACAAAAATATGGTTGAAGATCAACAACCAATTCAACCAAGGAGAATCTTAGGAGACTATGTCATGCACCAAGGATCTCGACACTACTCAAGTATAGTTATACCAGCTACAGCGAAGTCCTTGGAGATGAAGGCTGCACATTTAAACCTCTTTAGTGCCCACCAATTCACAGGATTGGATCATGAAGATCCACATACTCATCTTTCTACCTTCTATGAATTGATTGGTACTATGGGATTTGTGGAAGGAGATTTGGAATCTGTCTATTTACGATTGTTTCCTTTTTCTTTAATAGGTAAGGCAAATGAGTGGCTGAAATTGCATCCCAATCAAAGTCTGAATAATTGGAGCGCGGTAGAGGACAAGTTCCTAAAAAAATTATTTCCACCATTATGCTACATTCAAGCTAAATTAGACATCTTCACATTCAGGAAAGGAGAGGACGAACCATTATGTGAAGCCTGGGAGAGATTCAAGTCCTTGCTGCGAAAGTGCCCCAACCATGGTTTTGAAGATATTGCTCAGCTGAACATCTTTTGCAATGGACTCAGACCTGATTCAAAGTCATACATAGATGCTGCAGTGGGAGGGACAATCTTGGCAGTGGATGTAGAACGTGCTATTACCATCATTGACAATTTTGCACAGAATGACCAGCAAGCTCAATATGGGAGACAACCAGCTCAGAAGAAGGGAATGCTAGAGCTAAATAGCAATGATGCACTTTTAGAAGAACAAAAGCTCCTCGAAAGAAAATTAGAGGCACTTACCAAGACATTGGATACACTTCCTCAACAATTGCAAGCAGTGCAATCCCAACCCAGCCAAACCTAACAGTTGATTTGTGACTTTTGCGGAGGCGACCATCGCAACGGTCACTGCTCCTCCCAGGATATTCAAATAGAACAGGCCAGCTACATGGGAAATCAAGGAAGGCAAGGTAATTTCTCCAACAACAATAAATATTCACAAGGATGGAGAAACAATCAAAATAACAATTCTGGCTGGAGACAAGATGAAGGTAACTGGCAAATGCCTTATCAGCAGCAGCAGCAAAGTTATCCTTCAACGCATGACAGACTCTCAAAATTAGAATAGAAAATTAATGCTTTTATGCAAAATTTTGAAGGCTTTAAGAAGAATACCGAAGCATCCATCAAACTTTTGGAGACTCAAGTTGGCCAATTGGCAAAAGACATGGGAGAGCACAACAAGGGCCAATTTACAACAAACACTCAAACTAACCCCAAGGATCAATGTAATGCAGTTTTTACTGACGGTAACACATTAGAAGAGAGTGATCTAGAAGACAACATAACATCTGAAGAAAAGTTTCTCACTTAAGAGATTGCGCAAAGGAGTGTTCAAGTAAAAGAGAATACAGAAACAGCTCTGAAAGAAGAAGAGGCAGAAAAGGTCTATACACTACTAGAAAAGTTTCAAATACTGACGGAATTTAGAGACGGAAATAGAGATAGATAATATATGGTTGAGACGGACGTACAATGCTGTTTGTTAGAGACGGAATTTAGAGACAAAATTTTCTGTCTCGATTGTATTCCGTCTCTGAATCCGTCTCTAAACTGTTAAAATAATGTTAGAGACGGAATTTAGAGACGGAACTATTTTGTGTCTAATAAATGCTGTCTCTAATTCCGTCTCTGAATTACAAAATAATAATTTCAATTGTACTCATAATATTAGAGACGGATTTTATTATTATTATTATTATTATTATTATTATTATTATTATTATTATTATTATTATTATTATTATTATTATTACTACTACTACTACTAGCGGAAAGACAGGCACTGCCGTGCCTGTCTATCCACATTTTTTGAGGGGAAAGACGTAAAATTTGTTTGTTTATATTTTTAAATAACTTATATAATTAATTTGTATGAATAAATTAAAATTATATTTAACGTTATAAATTAAACTAAATTAATCAAAATGTAAAATATAAATGTAGTTTGTATACATTTAAAGGTAAATAAATACAATTTATGTTCAATAGTTAAATAAATAAAGAATTAAACTAAAAGAATGATTGATATCTGCATTGTAAACTAAATAAATATTAATGCTATCATTGTAAACTCTTAAAATGATAAAATATGTTAAATAATCATCTTTTTGAAATTGTTTGCACTGTTTGCCAAGATAAAATTTATTTTTGCAAGATATTGCCTCTGTAAACAATATCTAAATCCGCAAGATAAAGAATAAGTATCAACTAATAGCAGAAACTATAGTGAATCATACTTAATAGTCAGTCATAGAAACTACAGAGTTTTCATAGAAAAGTAGAATAGTCATGTACTGATGTCAGTACACGATCAATTGGTCATTTATTTATATCCTTCCCGTCAAAATTAATCCTTCTTACTCATATTAGAGGAATTTCCAGTTAGCACATTGCATAATGAAATAGACAAAGTATTGATGTTTAACCAACCCATTTACTTTCAGACTTTTAGTTAACAGCTATTTTCAGTCAATGCCTGTGCAAAACAACCTGGGCATCAACTCATGTGATTAGTGAAAATATCATCGAGTTTTTAATAACTGAACCAATATTACAGAAGTTTACTGATCATCTTCAAACAATTAATTCCAAGACTTCCATATTGTAGCATGTTAAAGAAAGACTAACAAAAAAAAGAAGCCCAAGACTAAGAAGTCTATATAAAAAATAATTACATTTCTTTTTACAGAGAAGGTATAGAGAAAGGGGCAAACAATATATACTCAATGGGAGTCGAGACATAATAAGAGCAATATCCCAGAAGTATTCATTATGTGTTAGTCATACATCCCATACATCAAATTAAAGGGCCAGCATTGCAAATTTTGCCATAGTGACCAATCTTTAGATCAGGATTAGGAACGATCTTGTTCCATCTTATTTAGATGAAACCTTCCTACGTTATTTTTGGGTACCTCTGCATTGAAACTTCTTTACCTTAAGGAGCAAATAAATCTTAGCAACATCAGCGATGACCTGCATAGTAATTTAGGCATCCATCAGCCATGATACACCAATAACTACCCCAAGACATGCCTTTGCAATCATAAAAGAACCATAAACTCATAAAGACTTTATATTAAACTCATAAACTCCAGAGTGGACGCTGCTTGCCCATAGATATCAGAACCATCCCTGTTTCGAAAAAGTTTCTTGTAACAATGCAACTAAGGTACATTGATTGATTTAATAAAGAAAGAAGGGGAAGCGGATGACTTAGAACCTAAAAAATGTGGGAAAAAAGGAATGAGAAGCAGATAGGAGCCAAGTAATTCCAGACACAGGACATTTTATTTATAAAGGTATTTCTCTTCTTGATGTACAATCTAGTGATTTAAGCTCCTGTTTACACATTGCAACATATTTAAAATTTATTCATGACATCAAGCCAATGCTTGGAATTACAGAACTAAAAGTCTAATGAAACAAACATGCAACAAAAAACACTACCTACCACAGGAAGCCCTTCCATATATAAACATGCCATGTCAAACACTTTTCTGACATGATCCATGTTATCATAAGTAGCTCACTTCGTGCATATACACCATAGAGCAATACATCGTACAATAACCAAAAAACCAAAAGTTAGAAATAATATGAGAAGCCTACAAATTACAGTATCGAATAAAGGATAATATATCATCATGTGCAAGTGTAACTCCAATGAACAGTAGCTATCCAATCATTTCCTAAAAAAATGACCTTTTTTTCCCTTCCCTTTTCCTATTAAACCCTCCATCCGAACATATCCTAAGGATCAATTACAGAGCCCATGAAGATGGAATTAAGAGTCCAAACCGTTTGCTGCAATGTTATACATTATAGTATTAGAAGCATATCAACTTGTCATGTTAGACACATGTCTTTGCACTTCCGTTTAAAACATCAGAAGCATATAAAATTTTCATGCCAGGCACTTTTTTGCTGCAAGCAAGGCTGCTCTTGATTATTTTAATAACATCTGACTATTCGCCCTTAGAACCATGCATGCTAAAGCTTATTTTCATCAATACATCCACCAGAACCAATTACACATTCATCATTCTTGATCCGCTAGTTAGAAGCTTCTCATTGGACTCTCCAAGATCAATTCCTTCATTAACCAAAGTCAAGATTTACTAATGGAAACAAGAAATAAGTTAAATGAATAAAATTATTTGTTTTGAGATATTACTAAAGCTAGAATAAATTTAAAAAATGATTAAATAGGCCAAATACCAAACCGATATCAATAATTCTACTCCTAGTGTGAATTGCCATTAATTAATAGTCTATTGGATTTTACTCAAACCGGATTAACCTAAGGTGATACGTAGAATTGTTAAATCCCCTATCTACTCCTAACTGCTAGTGTTTTACCCATATAGAGTAGAAGAGAGAATTAGTATCCCAAGACATTTATCCAACTTATCATAACTAAAAACTCGATTTATATGAATATGAATATACAAATGTTCTATAATCATGTATGGAAAAATGTAGTGTGCCCTTGGTTTCTTCGCCCAGTGCCTCTCCCGTAACTAAGTCCAAACACAAATAAATATGAAGCTCAATGTTTCTAACTTAGTAAGAGGCATTAAGGACACAAAGAACATAAGAGGCACCTATATGACCTCTAATATGCACATGGGAGAGCTTAATGTTTGTAAGCCTTTCACAGAAAACTGAATAAAGAATAAGAGAAAAAATTGCATAAGTTGTCATACCAATGAGCATGTTTTGTTTCAGTTGAACTCAACCGTTAGTTAGATTTGAAATATGAAATAAGAAGAGTTTGAAAAGTAAATTAGGGGTAAAATTATAAAGGGAAAATGGACATAGCCAGAACGTCTATGTAACCAGCTTATGATAAATACCCAACATGTCTATGTAACCGGAAATTATAAGGATTGAACATAGCCAGAAGGTAATTAGTTAGAAGACAATTTCATGATTAGGCACTTTGCATTTGATATCGATGCTTAATGCAATTTGGAGACAATTTCATGATTAGAAAATGTTATGGGAATTGGTTCAAACAAATTCCAAGTGAAAGAAAGTTACATTATTGAAATGACATTGTTCTGTCATAACTGGATTTTTATTAAATACACATTCCAGGCCATCATTGATCTACTTCACGTGACTACCAACACCATATAACTTAGCAACAAACAATGATATTAATCTGTGACTTTGAACTCTTGATCTACTCTAAAATTATAGTTGCAAAGAGTTAAAGAGAAGAAAACAATTACCTCTTATAGGAAATGTCATACAGAAAGTGGGACGATGCAGCAGAACCCCTCTGGTCCATTATTTCAAAAGGCATCCAGCAACATGTATAGAAAATCTGCTAAAGTAAAGGTCAAATATCAATGAAAATTGAAGATGGTGAAGAATTGAAAGTGAGTCTAACAAAAATTTCTTGAGATGAGTTTAAGCCAATTTTGTATGGTGGCAGTAGAGGATGAAATCAAAATTTCACAACATACAACAGAGAAACCAATATATCACTCAAACATGTAGGTTCTTTGATGGGCTCAGCAAGTTGCAATCTCCCCTACACAAAGGGTCTCAAACCTTACCAAATGACTGCCTGTTTGCCTACCTCTCCCCTCTGCTCTCAATCCCTTTCATTCCATTTTTGTAAGCCAAATCCCCCAAGGAAAAAAGATGAACCATCAATTTAGCAGAAAAAAGACAAACATAAAATAGAATTGAAATATTTTGTTCTGTCACACTCACTCTAAGCTCTCTCCCAAAGTCTTCCCTAAAAGGGTGAAACCAAGAATGACAAAACAAAACGGCAAACACTGACTTATTGTAATCCTCCATATCAATCAAGAAATGCAACACTCACCCAGATGAAGTAAAGTACATAAGAATCGCATTATCACCCAAAATCAGTCTACATAGTAAAGCAGTGAGAATTGGGGTTACATCAACAAAAAATATAACTTACCTTCAGCATCCATGAATATATACCTTCACAAAAATTCTTCACTATATCATAAGCACCTGCCATGGAAGCTAATAATTCAAAATCTTTCACTTCTTGAAATTTATCAAGCAAGACAAAGGACATACACCATGCAATCCCATCCCATACAATACACATATACACATCATACCGCACAGTGGTTAATAATTACCTCATTTTCATGTCATGCCATAACAATATTATGGAATTTCAAAAAATAATATAAAAAAATGGAAAATAAAATGGACTAAATACACTTTGTAAAAGGTTTAATAGTTCATAGAGTGAAAATGAGGAATATGATTCTGTAAAAAAAGAGAGATTAACCAATGGCAATAAATAAACCATACCTGAAAAGAAAGAGGAAAAAAAGGTTTCTTGAAGTCAATAAAGAGGGCTTCCTTTCCCAAAATCATGAGAGCCTGAAGATTTTAAAACAAAAGTAGAACAAACATAAGATGCATAGAGAATAAAATAGAACCTGAAGATTACGCTATGTGTATTTCATATTTCTTATCCTTAGGTCTTTTATTTTTTCCCAATACTTTGTACAATTGATCCCTCTCTTAGAAACCTTTTCGTTGTTTGATCTTTCCCCTGTCTTTTACGAATTCTATCTTATTCAGTTATTCTCTTTGAAATCACTGTGGGTTATCTTCTCTGGATTTTCACTGTGCAACCTCTTCTCTCCATTTTCTTAGAAAGTCTATCTTTTTTTCAGGATAATGATCTCTTTCTCTGATTTTCAAAATTTCTCCTTCAATCTCTTTCTTGG
Source organism: Sesbania bispinosa (assembly GCA_026901365.1). NCBI lineage: Eukaryota > Viridiplantae > Streptophyta > Magnoliopsida > Fabales > Fabaceae > Sesbania > Sesbania bispinosa. Next base: position 185,787 of record QLOH01000709.1, on the reverse strand, counting down.
AATTAGAATTCTGGATTTGATAAAATTGGGGGTAGAGGTGGACCTAATATTGGTTAAATATTTTGATAATTTGGTTAAATGTTTTCCCCAATTCCCCTCCTTGATCCTAATATGGTTTTTTAACTTAGCTTGTTTTCAGATTGAACAGAGCTTCTAGCCATAAATGAGATTCAGAATGTATCAGAGAGATTTCAAGAAGAATTAAAATTAAAAAAAATACATATCAAGATCAGATGGTAAAGGATCAGAAAAGCTAACAATTAAGCCCTTTAGTTCCTTTGTAAACTAAACATTACAGGAATAGCATCTTGCATAACTTTTCACACCTATTAAAATAACTACATAATCATAATCTACTAAAAAAACAAATGTGCACATCATATCAGAATTACATAATTGTATCCCATATACAAAGATCTGTGCAACAACAGGCAAGAACTTGATGAATATCTTGTCAGGGTCTGAAGGGAAAAATACATACCTGACAATTTGGTTAAATCTTCCTTATCTATGTCTCAATTTCACTTTGAGTTCCTTCTGAATCTTCTTTTTCTCTCCTTAACCAGGTGAGCACTCCTTTGTGAAGCTCCCATGTGTCTCATTTTCTGCAAAACAATATGAACTTAGCTTGTTTTCACATTGAACAGAGCTTCTAGCCATAAATGAGATGCAGAATGTATCAGAGAGATTTCAAGAAGAATTAAAATAAAAAAAATACATATCAAGATCAGATGAAAAGGATCAGAAAAGCTAACAATTAAGCCCTTTAGTTCCTTTCTATCTTCTCTGGATTTTCACTGTGCAGCCTCTTCTCTCCATTTTCTTAGAAAGTCTATCTTTTTTCAGGATAATGATCTCTTTCTCTGATTTTCAGTTTTTCTCCTTCAATCTCTTTCTTGGAATCAGAAATTTGGATTGGATAAAATTGGGGGTAGAGGTGGACCTAATATTGGTTAAATATTTTGATAATTTGGTAAAATATTTTCCCCAATTCCCCTCCTTGATCCTAATATGGTTTTTTAACTTAGCTTTTTTTCTTATTGAACAGAGCTTCTAGCCATAAATGAGATGCAGAATGTATCAGAGAGATTTCAAGAAGAATTAAAATTAAAAAAAAATACATATCAAGATCAGATGGTAAAGGATCAGAAAAGCTAACAATTAAGCCCTTTAGTTCCTTTCTAAACTAAACATTACAGGAATAGCATCTTGCATAACTTTTCACACCTATTAAAATAACTACATAATCATAATGTAATAAAAAAACAAATGTGCACATCATATCAGAATTACATAACTGTATCCCATATACAAAGATCTATGCAACAACAAGCAAGAACTTGTATCTTGTCAGGGTCTTTTGGTGCACAAGTGTGAGAAAGGGGCCTATATGTTTGGGCGTTTGGATCTCTATGACTTTGTCCTGGAACACCGATGGGTTTCTGGCAAGAGAACCACAAATCCAGCAGTATAATAGTAAGTAAGATATCGTCTCCACAGGGAACGATAATTTATGTAAACCGAAATCGTATTTATCAATAGGAAACACTATTTAGAGAGTGTATAATTGCAGAATAACGAATATAGTATTCAGTGGGAATTAGAAAGGTAGAGTTAGAGACACTTTACTTGGATTAGGATTGAAGTTCATCTCATAGCACCCCTCATGTATGTCGAGACTACCTACTATTTATAGGCTTTGAATTATAACGTTGTAGACAAACTATATAGCTTATGACCCCGAGTTACCAGGTGCCACTCACACTCAAAGGTAATCTATGCGGACTCTCCCAGGCGACAGGCTTACCCTCGGCTTATTTTACTCTCTTCTATTCCGTTTGTAAAGAACTAATTGAAATGCGCGGCCTACTCCTCTAGATACACCTTCGCTCAAGTACTGTCACTACCCTCACTCATTAGAATACATCTACGTTATCGCTTCCGGGATTGACATTCAATTAACCCTTTGCTATCGGTTTATTAATACCAAGCCTAATGGTCGGACGCCCCTTCATTAGAGTACTCACACTACCCATCAATCATTAGTAAACACCCCTTTTCGGAACAGTGGTTAACAGAGTATTCTCATTCAATCAGAGGTTGAGTTTCCTATGTCTAGGCTCCCCCAAACTCAATCCTAGTCGTAACGTTAATTACTAACTAGCCTATAACTCCGGCGCAAGCGCGAAAGTTAGGAATACGCACAGAACGAGATTACCAGCATTATAATTAGGGAACTGCATAAATAAAATAGATAGAGTTCTACATACACTTGGGAATGGAATCGGTTACATTCAATCCTACTGGAGAGTTAACTACGAGAGGTAACCATACAAACCACCGAAGATAGTGACACCATCTTCAATCCTCATGAAGCGCTCCTCCTCTCCTACTCTAAATTTAGTTACAGTACATAATCACTAGATGAGATTACAATACTATTCTCCACACTATCTAACTCGCTCTCTTGGACTGACGCAAGAGGTTCCTATTTATAGATTAGGAAAGACAAAGCAAATTTGGGAAGAGATCCTCTTAAAAACGGCAACTGGGAAGCAATCTGCGTGTTCTGCGCTTCAAGCTGCGCTATAGCGCAGGCTGTAGCGCAGGTTCCAGAGAGTTGCGCTTCACCTGCGCTATAGCGCGGGGTGAAGCGCAGCTAGCGTCCTGCAGCTTCAACTTTCCTCTTTTATTTCTTGATCTCTCCCCGAGACTGGTTTTCGCGCGTTTGTCCTTCCTTGTTTCCCTTTATTTTCTGATATATTTGTATTTATTGTGCAATCCTTGGTTATTTGGGAAGCTTGTCTGCAATATCTTTGATTGATTGGCTCTGATCTCCTCATTAATGATTCAAATCTGCTTCAAATCTTTAATTAATTATCTTCAATCAATCTACAATCTTGCATAAATCCTCCTCATTTAATGCCATTTAATCTCTGAATTAAATCTTTGCAAGAATCCTGCAAAAATCAGCAATAAATCTATTAAAATAGCATCAAATTCAAAACTAGGATTAATAAATACAAATTATTAAATATTAAATAAAAAGGGATAAAAATGGGGTAAAATTATCATTTTGTCCTTGATAAGTGAAATAAAATATATACTAATTTATCAACTATTTTTCACTTATCAAATTCCCCCAACTTAAATTCTTGCTTGTCCTCAAGCAAGAGACCTCTTTTCAATCACAATCAATTCTATTCCCTAGTGTATTTTCACAAAAACAAAACTAATTCAAGGTAATCATCCCTCAACTCCTTCCTAAGCAGAAGTCACTTCCCAACCATAAGAAAAAATCATAATCAAGAGATATTACCAATCAACAGTTAAGATAGGAATACAAACATCAATTAAACTTTCTCAATAATAGCAATTAAAGCAGTAAGTGATAAACCAAGGCAATCTCTCATTCTCACGGGTAAGTGTTTCCCTCAATCATTTTCACCCACTGTTGAACAACTAGAATTGATAGTCGTTTCCAAGGTCTGAACTTGCAAGCAGTCAGTATGGATCAAAAGGTCTTTCTTTAGGTTGTAATGAAGCTGGGTTATCAAGAAATCATGGTTTTTCTGGATATTCAAGGAACACTTTTAATAGAGAGCATCTTGTGGTTGTGCTATGAAACTTCTCTCAATTCACTTGATGATTCTTGAATGGTCACCCTTTTTCAGCTTTGGCCTCTTTTTGAAGAATTTTCTCCCCCCAACTTATTTATTTTCCACACTTTGTGCAGAATTTTTTTTCTTTTTTTGTATACATAACATAAAGAACTTATTTTTGGTGGGGGAGAATCTTTCCTTTGTGATTCCTTGTGTCTTCTCTTGGATTCCTTGTGACCAACCTATTTTCAATCTCTTGTCCCATTTTGTTGTAGTGCACCTTGCTCTCTATCCCAAGTGTTAAGGGACATGGTATGATCATTGATCATTGATAATGGCTTGGGTGCATCAAAAGAAACATTAAAGGCTCAAATGGGCAATCAATAATTGGAAATATTAATGCATGGTTGGCTATTTGGCACTAAGCAGAATATTAAAATCACAAAATTGTGCCTTTGTCACTTCCATATCTTTTACAAGCAAGACAAGTTTCAGAAACTCAAGCAATAACAGTTGACAAGCAGTGGTGAAAAGCTCTCAATATAAGTGTTTAAGTGTTTAGGGCTCTCAGCTCACCGGTTGGCTAAAATTTCCTTGCTAAAGCACTTAATGGATTTATTTAACTACCATGATAGGTTCTCTTGAGAAGTACCCTACTCCTAACTGATTATGGGATTAATCACAAGACCCTATCATCTTTCCTAGATTGGTTAGTTAAACTACTTATTTACAAAGAATTAGAGTAAATTACCTTGATTCCTAATTTCCTAAGGTCCTAAAAATTTTAAAAATTCTAAAAATTTTAAAACAAAAAATCCTAATTAATAAAAAAATAGTAGAAAATAAAAGAAAAAACTAAAAGAAAGAAAACACCAGTATCAATCTTCATCCTCTGTATCCTGTAAGTCCTTGTCCTGCTGCTGCTTCGTCCCCCTCCTGGGAAAATAGGCATGTCCTCAGGTTACTGCAAGAATATCCAGACTCTTCAAGCAACAAGCTTGGGTAGGGGTCTAGTTCTCCTGATTGGTTTGAGGTCAACTACTCTTTATACTTTGCAGCAGTCTGTGCAATTTATGAAGAACATGGAAGCCTGCCAATAACATGCATAAATAATTATTCTCTTCACAACAAAATTTCACTGCACTTGGTAATGCTTTCTTAAAAACAGAACATACTCAATTGTTTTGCAAGCATTCAATCAATCCATGGAAAGTGAAAGTTTAAATTTTTTTGAAAGAAACAGAGCATAACACTTTCAACTTTAATAACTCACAAAACAAAGAGCATTTCAATTCAGCAAATTGATCTTCATGTTCCACTCAGCCAAGACCACATTCAAGATAACACTAATAAAAAATATTCACAATCCTAAGGTTGCTGCCCTAAAGTGCAAATAGAGGAAATGAAGATTTCTATTGGTAAAAATTGAAAGTTTCAAAATTGATGGAAGTTTGTGAGTGGAAAGAGTGAAAAGAAGAGCTTAGGAAGTAGTACATGAGAAAATAAAAGATTTTTAAAATTTCGTATCCTGCGCTTCACCCTGCGCTACAGCGCCAGTGAAGCGCAGAATAAAGTGACTAAAATTGCATTTCTGCGCTTTACCTGCGCTATAGCGCAGGTTGAAGCGCAGAAAACAGAATGTAATTTTGCAATTTTCAGTCACGTTTTCTGCTACTTCCTATTTTTTAAAAAATTTATTTTCCACAAACTTATTCCAATCAATTTTGAAAATTTCCTAAATCCTAAAAAAAATTGAAAAATCCTAATTAACAGACAATAAAATAAAACAAAACACAAATTAATTAAAAACTTTAAAAATCTCTGGGTTGCCTCCCAGAAAGCGCTTGTTTAACGTCTGATAGCTCGACGCCTGTTTTCTCAACCTTTTTATGGTGGCCTCAAGTGGAGGATCATGTTTGGCTCCATTCCAGTTCTTCCTTTGAGCTCCCATCCTCCATGCCAATTCTTGATTCTTCCATCACTATCACTATCTTCCTCAGTATCAGATGTTGATCCCTTTCGTTTCTTAAATTGGAATTTCCATATTGACTCTGGATGATTTTCTCTCATTCTAGGCTTCCTCAGAAATTCGGAGCCTGACAATTTTGCTTGAGTTTTGGAAATAGCATCAGTTTGTTGTAATTTGGGGATACCTCTGTCAATATGAAACACAAGACTTTCAGCTTTTGAGCTCAATTTATATTTTCCCTGATCAACATCAATGATCATCTTGGCAGCTTTCATGAAAGGTCTTCCTAAAATTAGGGGGACATCAGTATCCTCCTCCTCTGTCTCTGCAATGTAGAAGTCTACAACATATGCAAATTTATCCACTTTGATTTGAATATCTTCTATTATCCCATAAGGGCATTGAGCGGATTTATCTGCAAGAAGCAACTTCACCATTGCAGGCTTGAGCTTCACATTACTCAACTTGTTAAAATACGATAGCGGCATCAAATTGATGCTCGCTCCAAGATCAAATAAAGCTTGAGTAGGAGGTAGATTACTAATAGAGATAGGTATAGTAAACTTACCTGGGTCAAATGACTTACTTGTGTTATAGACCTTTTTTTCATGACATTCTTCCTCTTGTGCTGCTTTTTCTTCATCTTGCTGAACAATCTCCTTGGATGTGTCATCCTGGGGCGGTTGTTCTTCATGGATGATTGCACTACATCTTGCTTCCAATTCTACGGTCTCCTCAGGGATCTTTCATAAATTTAGAATAAAGCGGCATTTGCTTCATGGCTTCCAATAAAGGAATCTTGATCTCCAACTTCTTCATAGCATCAAGAAAATTGAAAAATTCCCTATCTTGACTCTTTTTGGTGGGAATCTTAGGGTAAGGTAGCTCTCGGTGATAAAGCTGTGGTGAAGGTTCTTTTTCTTTATTTCTTGATTTAACCCGGTGCTTTGGTTCATCTCTCTCTTTGTCAACCTCTTATTCCTTTCTTTCTAGGACCTCCTTTTCTGTTGTCAAGTTATCATCAATACCTTTTCCTATTTCCTTGCCGCTTCTAGTGGATATTGACTTGCAGAACTCTTGTTGTTCATTGAACTCCCTTCCGATCTTCTCCACTTGCTTTGCTAGATGCATGAATGCTTCTTGCATTGCTTTCTGATTGGTTGTCATATCTTGTGTGAGCCTGTTGAGCTTTTCTTCAATCCTGGAGTGAATATCAGGCACTGTGGTGCTACTCCCTTGGTTCTGATTTTGGTCATGGCTCCTTCTGCTGTATAAGAAACAAACTTGTTCCATCCGGAATTCAGGGTAAGCACAATGCCCATTGGGATGATTTTTCTTTACAAAAGTCGCATACCAAACTTGAAGTCACTTCAGCGGTAGCTTGCATCACTTGCTGTTGTTGGAGGATCATTTGCACTTGTTTGCTTAACTTCTCCATTTGTTTCTCTAGGAATTTGACATTATCTTGAAGAAGTTTTCTTTTTGAATGTCCTGTCCCCAACATGGATCCTGTTGACTGCGCAGAGCACAGTTGTTAATGACTGTAAGTGCCTTTTCTACGTTCACTGATAGAATTGTTCCTCCTGCTGCAGCATCTATGAAGGATTTGTACTTTGGCTTGAGTCCATTGCAAAAAGTGTTGATTTGTATAGCATCATCAAAGCCATGATTAGGGCACTTATGCAGCAAGGATTTGTACCTCTCCCAGGCTTCATATAAGGGTTCGTTTGCTTCTTGCTTGATTGAGGAGATGTCGGTTTGGGCTTGAAAGTAACGTGGTAGGGGAAAGAATTTTCCCAAGAACTTCTCTTCTACCATGTTCCAATTATTCAGACCTTGACTAGGTTGTGACTTCAACCACTCCTTAGCTTTCCCTGTAAGAGAAAAGGAAAATAAACGTAAGTGAGCAACCTCTTTGTCTTTTTCCTCGAAACCCATAGTTTCAACTAAAGCAAAAAATGTAGCCAGGTGGTTATTTGGATCTTCATGTTCTAATCCTGCAAACTGATGAGCTTGAACACGCTGGATATGTGATGCTTTTATTTCCAAGGAATTTGGGTAAGTTGGGAGGACAATACGTAGCCCTTGATGCCTCATATAGTCCCCCAAGACTCTTTTTGGTTGAGTGTCCTCCATATTTTTCATTTACTTCACTTGGGGTGGTTGAACAGAGAGTTTTGAGCTATTTGAAATTGTCTCCTTGACCTCTGCCCTTGTTTCTGTTACTTGTCTTCTCAAGAGAAATAATCAAGGAACTCAAACAAAGAGAAGAACAAAATAACAAAAATTAATTTTTTTTTATTTTTTATTTAATTAATAATTTTTTTAATAATGATAAATATTTATATATATATTTTTTAATAAATAATAATAATAAATATAAATATAATTTTTTTTCAAAATAATAAATAATAATAATTATTTTTTTTTAAAAAATAATTAAAATAGAATAATTAAAAATAACTTATCCTTTGTCTCCTTTCCTTGTTTCTACTTTTGTTCTTCCTTGATGTCCTTCCTATTTCTGCTTCAGTTGATTGGGGGACACCTGGCCTCTCAAAAATATAAACAAGAAACTAAAAAAAAGGTAAGTATGAAAGAAAAATTAAAAATAGAAAAACTATAAATTTCCTAAAAATAATACAAATTTCCTAAATTATGGAGAGTCTTGAATTTGTCTCCTTGCCCCTTTTTCTCTCTCTATTTGGCCACTTCTCTCAATTGCTCTTGAGACACCTGACTTTCACAAGAACATTATTCAAGAAGCTCAAACAAATGTTAGCTCAGGAAAAAGGAACAAAAAAAAATTAATTTTTTTTAATTTAAAAAAAAACGAAAAATATTATTTATTATTATATATATACATTTTATAAAAAAGAAAATAAAATAATAAAGTATAATAATTAATAGTACAACTTTCCTAAATAATAAAGTTTCCTAAAATAAGAAGAATAATAAATAAAAGAAATCCTAATATAGATATCCTTGAAATAATAAGAATAATAAAGAGAAATCATAGTAAAAACAAATAAACAAAAATCCTAAAATAATTAAAGAAACTTGATAAATAGACCTCCAAGATCTACACAAATTAGAACCGTTCCCCGGCAACGGCACCAAAAATACTTGATGGATTTCTGGCAAGCAAACCATAAATCCAGCAGTATAATAGTAAGTAAGATATCGTCTCCACAGGGAACGACAATTTATGAAAACCGAAATCGTATTTATCAAGAGGAAACACTGTTTAGAGAGTGTATAATTGCAGAATAACGAATATAGTATTCAGTGGGAATTAGAAAGGTAGAGTTAGAGACACTTTACTTGGATTAGGATTGAACTTCATCTCATCGCACCCCTCATGTATGTCGAGACTATCTACTATTTATAGGCTTTGAATTATAACGCTGTAGACAAACTAAATAGCTTATGACCCTGAGTTACCAGGCGCCACTCACACTCAAAGGTAATCTATGCGGGCTCTCCCAGGCGATAGGCTTACCCTCGGCTTATTTTACTCTCTTCTATTCCGTTTGTAAAGAACTAATTAAAATACGCGGCCTACTCCTCTAGATGCACCTTGTACTGTCACTACCCTCACTCATTAGAATACATCTACGTTATTGCTTCCGGGATTGACATTCAATTAACCCTTTGCTATCGGTTTATCAATACCAAGCCTAATGGTCGGATGCCCCTTCATTAGAGTACTCACAGTACCCATCAATCATTAGTAAACACCCCTTTTCGGAACAATGGTTAACCGAGTATTCTCATTCAATCAGAGGTTGAGTTTCCTATGTCTAGGCTCCCCCAAACTCAATCCTAGTCGTAACGTTAATTACTAACTAGCCTATAACTCCGGCGCAAGCGCGAAAGTTAGGAATACGCACAGAACGAGATTACCAGCATTATAATTAGGGAACTGCATAAATAAAATAGATAGAGTTCTACATACACTTGGGAATGGAATCGGTTACATTCAATCCTACTGGAGAGTTAACTACGAGAGGTAACCATACAAACCACCGAAGATAGTGTCACCATCTTCAATCCTCATGAAGCGCTCCTCCTCTCCTACTCTAAATTTAGTTACAGTACATAATCACTAGATGAGATTACAATACTATTCTCCACACTATCTAACTCGCTCTCTTGGACTGACGCAAGAGGTTCCTATTTATAGATTAGGAAAGACAAAGCAAATTTGGGAAGAGATCCTCTTAAAAACGGCAACTGGGAAGCAATCTGCGTGTTCTGCGCTTCAAGCTGCGCTACAGCGCAGGCTGTAGCGCAAGTTCCAGAGAGTTGCGCTTCACCTGCGCTATAGCGCGGGGTGAAGCGCAGCTAGTGTCCTGCAGCTTCAACTTTCCTCTTTTATTTCTTGATCTCTCCCCGAGACTGGTTTTCGCGCGTTTGTCCTTCCTTGTTTCCCTTTATTTTCTGATATATTTGTATTTATTGTGCAATCCTTGGTTATTTGGGAAGCTTGTCTGCAATATCTTTGATTGATTGACTCTGATCTCCTCATTAATGATTCAAATCTGCTTCAAATCTTTAATTAATTATCTTCAATCAATCTACAATCTTGCATAAATCCTCCTCATTTAATTCCATTTAATCTCTGAATTAAATCTTTGCAAGAATCCTGCAAAAATCAGCAATAAATCTATTAAAATAGCATCAAATTCAAAACTAGGATTAATAAATACAAATTATTAAATATTAAATGAGAAAGGATAAAAATGGGGTAAAATTATCATTTTGTCCTTGATAAGTGAAATAAAATATATACTAATTTATCAACTATTTTTCACTTATCAAACATGTTGAGTCTCAAAAATATCATAAAGAGGTTTATGATGTTTTAAAGACTGAAATTTCTCTAAGTTTTAGTGATCAACAAATTCAACTTAAGTTGTTTCTTATAAGATACAATTGTCTAATTGTTTATCTATGACTTTCAGCAAGAAGCCTACTTTATAAGACTAAGTGTTGTACCCGTCTGAAGAAGCTGATGCTGTCTGAAGATGATCAACCCGTCTGAAGCATCAAAGCCGTCTGAAAGCTTTTGATGACATGGCATCTCTTGTCTGAAGCTGTGACAATCCATGTACCTCTGCACGTTTTTCACGCATGTTCTCTGTTACAAACAGCTGGCACCTGTGCAATGCAATTCAAGCACGCGCTCTGTCACAACGTGTCCTCTGCTACGCAGCAATTGCAGCAGCAACAAAGAGCACCTTTTTGGCAGGAGCAAACCTTGTAAAAATGTCAGAAATTATCAGGGAATATCAGAATATGTCAGAGAATATTCTGTACTGTAGCAGCTGTCTCACAACGGCTAGCATGGAATTCACAAACCTGAGAGTCTTCAATGATTCAATCATTTGGTTATAAATACCCCCTCATTTGAAGACCTGATAATATAGAGAAGCATAGAAAAAGTACAGAAACTCTGCAAGTTTTTCGCTGCAACACTCTGATAGAATTTATCATCTTTGTACACACAAATTTTTTATTCTGAGCATACCTCAGTAATTACTGTACAATCTGTAGCTGTTTAAGTCTCAAAACTGATATAGTTTGTGAGCTTAAGCATTTCTCTCATTTGTATTTGCTTTTGAGCCTGAAGAGGCTTGTCTGAAAAAGAATACTTGTGTTGTTGAGCCTGGAGAGGCTTGTCTGAAAAGAATACTTGGTTGTAGAGCCTGAAGAGGCTTGTTAGAAAAGAATACTTGTAATCTTGCAAGATTAAGAGAAAATCCAAGTGCTAGTTGGCATTGGGACTGGACGTAGCTCACAAGTGGTAGTGAGTGAACCAGGATAAATTCTGTGGCTAAGTTTCTCTTTCCCTTATCTTTGTCATTTCAGTTTTAAACTAATTAAGGGGACTGAATATTTAATCTAATATTTTAAAAAGAAGAAACTTCTTTTAGAACCATTTTAAAGCAGTCTGAAAACCAACTTCAGACAGCTATCTAAAAACTTCAGACAGCCCACTAGCAACCTGTCTGAAAGTCTGTTTTGTAAATATGTTTTCGAAAAGCGTCTTAAAATAACAAGTGTCTGAGGACTGAAAGATCCACATGGAAGCTTCAAACAGTAATAGGCAATACATCACAGAAGGAGCCTCTATCACAAGACCTCCAGCTTTCAATGGAGAAGATTATCACTACTGGAGAGATAGAATGAAGCTGTTCATTGAAAGCACAAACATTGATGTTTGGGATGTGGTCACTGATGGAGACTATGTGCCTATGCTAAATGATGTGCCTATACCTAAGACTGAATGGACTTTGGAGCAAAAGGCTAGAGTCCAGATGAATGCTAAGGCCAAACTCTATCTGATATGTTCCTTGAACAAATCAGAATATGAGAAGGTTCATGGATGCACCTCTGCCAAGGAGATTTGGGATACTCTTGCAGCAACCTATGAAGGAACTGAGACTGTCAAGCAATCCAAGATAAGTATGCTCATACATCAGTATGAGATGTTCAAGATGGAAGAGTCTGAAACCATTGACCAAATGTTTGGAAGGTTTCAGATCATAACAAATGGACTCAGGTCCTTAGGCAGAACATACAACTCTGGAGATAATAACAGAAAAATCCTAAGGAGCTTGCCTAAGTCCTGGAGACCCAAAGTTACTGCCATTCAAGAGGCAAGAGATTTGAACTCTCTTAGAGTGGAAGAACTGTTGGGATCTCTTAAGGTCCATGAGCTTGAGCTTGGAGAAGATGATAACAAGAGAAAATCTCTAGCCCTAAACTCCAAGACCAAACAGTCTAGGCATGGCAACATCAAGGCTATGCAAGCCGAGGCAGCTTCAGAGGGGGATGAAGAGTCTGAAGATAGCTCAGAAGATGATGATGATCTTGCTCTTCTAAGTAGGAAGATCAAGAGAATGCTGCAGAACAGAGGAAGATTCAGAAAGAATCAACCCTCAACCTCAAAAGGAGGTAAGTCAGGTAAAGACATACAAACTGACAAAATTATTTGTTTTGAGTGTAAGCAACCAGGGCACATGAAGGCTGAGTGTCCAAAGCTAAAGAAAAACAACTTCAAGAAGAAGAAGTTTTTCAAGAAAAAGAAAGGTCTCATGGCAACATGGGAGGACCTGGATGAATCAACTTCAGAAGAGGAGGAAGACACCTCAGAAGAGGCAAATCTGTGCCTCATGGCAAGCCTACCATCTTCAGACAGCTCTGAAGCTGAGGTATTCCCTCTTACCTTGCAAGAAATGTATGATGATCTGGTGGAAAGTTCCAAGGAACTATTCCTAGAGTATAAGAATCTATCCAAGGCTCACACAGAAATGTGTAACAAATATGAGTCTCTGGAAATAGAACATATTATGCTCAAGGAAAAGGTCTTTGAGACTAAAAACCATAGTTCACAAGCTGTGTCTGAAGAAAATAAAAAACTTCAGAAACAAATTGTAGAACTGACAAATGATCTAGCTAAGTTTGTCAAAGGAACAAAAAATTTAAACATAATGCTTGGAAATCAAAGACATTCCTCTGACAAAAGTGGACTAGGTTTTTTTGATCACAACATGTCTGAACCTCCTACTGTCTTAAATTTTTCTAAAAGCAAAAAGAAGGTCACTGGGTGTTCTCACTGTGGTAAGCCTGGACACAATGTGATTCAGTGCAAGCACAAGAGAAAAGCAAGACCCAAAGCTAACAAAACAGGACCCAAAAGAACTTGGGTACCTAAAAACTTGATCATTCCTGTTGCAGATGTGTTTAATAGGACAAAGGAGACCCCACAAATGGTACCTGGACAGTGGGTGCTCGCGACACATGACAGGAGAAAGGTCTTTGTTCCAAAACCTTAGACCTAAGGAAGGAGGAGTGGTCACCTTTGGTGGAAATCAGCAAGGGAAGATCACTGGCATAGGGACTATAGGTATAATTCCTTCATCCCTCATTAAAAATGTTCTTCTTGTGGAAGGACTACAACATAATTTACTGAGCATAAGTCAATTATGTGACAGTGGTTATGTAGTATCCTTTACCAAGGAAGGATGCATAGTCAAAGACTCCTCTGATCAAACACTTTTTACTGCTAAGAGACACAACAATGTGTATAAAATTGATCTAGAGGATTTAGTAAGTCAAAATGTAAAATGCTTCATTTCTGTTGAAGATGAAAAACAGATTTGGCATCAAAGACTTGGGCATGCCAGCTTGAGATTATCTCAAGATTAGCAAAACACAACCTTGTTAAAGGATTGCCCAAGCTTTCATACAAATCTGACATTTTATGTGATAGCTGTCTGAAAGGGAAACAAACAAGACACTCTTTCAAGAGTAAAGATGTTGTTTCAACTAGCAGACCACTAGAACTTTTACACATTGACTTGTTTGGTCCAATTAGAACAGAAAGTCTTAGTGGAAAGAAATATGGTTTGGTCATTGTTGATGACTATTCTAGATTCACATGGGTGATATTCCTTAGAAACAAGGATGAGACTTTTAAGAATTTCACAATATTTTGTAAGAAGGTACAGAATGAAAAGGGATTCTGTATTTCTGTCATAAGAAGTGATCATGGTGGGGAGTTTGAGAATGCAAATTTTAAATTGTTCTGTGATGAGAATGGGATCTCACACAATTTCTCTGTGGCAAGAACACCTCAACAGAATGGGGTTATTGAGAGAAAGAACAGAAGTTTGCAAGAGATGGCAAGGACCATGCTCAACTCAAGCAACTTACCTAGAACCTTCTGGGCAGAAGCTGTTAACACAGCTTGTTACCTTCAAAACAGAATATTGATAAGACCAATTCTGAAAAAGACTCCATATGAGTTGTGGAAAGGAAGAAAACCCAACATATCATATTTCCACACCTTTGGATGTGAATGTTTTATACTGAACACCAAAGATGATCTTGGAAAATTTGATGCAAAGTCTGATAATGGATTTTTCATTGGATATTCTGAAACATCTAAAGCATATAGAGTGTATAACTCTAGAACTTTAACTGTTGAAGAAACCATTCATGTAAAATTCAATGATAAAAAAGAGACTGATAGGGAACTATCAGATCTAGAGGATGATTTTGCAGGAATGGAGCTGAATGATCACAGCAACTTCAAGGATGAGCGCCTGTCTGAAGTTCCTGCTGTTTCTGAACCTCTTTAGACAAATGTTGAGTCTCAGATAGATGTGATACCTCCTCATAAATCTGATTGGAGATACAAGTCACATCATCCTAAAGAGCAAATCATTGGCAACACTTCAGAAGGAGTTAAGACAAGATCAAAATTCAGACATTTGAATTCTCTTGCTCTCCTGTCTGAAATTGAGCCAAAGAGCATTGATGAAGCTCTGCATGATGAAGGGTGGATCCTAGCCATGCAAGAGGAGCTAAATCAATTTGCTAGGAGTGATGTATGGACCCTTGTTCCTAAACCCCATGGGAAAACAATTATTGGAACCAAATGGGTGTTCAGAAACAAGCTGTCTGAAGAAGGCAAAGTTATCAGAAATAAGGCAAGGCTAGTAGCTCAAGGTTATAACCAGCAAGAAGGTATTGACTTCACTGAAACCTTTGCCCCAGTGGCCAGGTTAGAAGCAATTAGAATTCTTTTATCTTATGCTGTAAATAATGGCATCAAACTATATCAAATGGATGTCAAAAGTGCCTTCCTCAATGGTTTCATTGAAGAAGAGGTTTTTGTTAGACAACCCCCTGGTTTTGAAGATGTAACTTTTCCTGAACATGTTTTTAAACTTAAGAAAGCTCTCTATGGTTTGAAACAAGCCCCAAGAGCTTGGTATGAAAGACTGAGCAGTTTTCTTGCAACCAATGGATTTGAAAGAGGAAAAGTTGACAAAACTCTTTTTAGAAAACAGTCTAACAAGGATCTTATACTTGTCCAAATATATGTTGATGAAATTATTTTTGGTTAAACTAATTCTTCATTGTGCAAAGAGTTTTCTGAGTTAATACAATCTGAATTTGAAATGAGCCTAATGGGTGAACTAAAGTTTTTCCTTGGACTTCAGATTAAGCAAGATTCTGATTGTATATGGATCCATCAAGAGAAATATACAAAGGAAATGCTTAAAAAGTTCAACCTAAGTGATTGCAAACCCATGACAACTCCAATGCACCCTTCTGCATCTCTAAATAAAGATGAGAATGAAGAACCAGTGAATCAAACTTTGTATAGAGGAATGATTGGTTCATTATTGTATCTAACAGCAAGCAGGCCTGACATCATGTTCAGTGTATGCCTGTGTGCTAGATTTCAATCTGATCTAAGAATCACTCACTACAAAGTTGTAAAAAGAATTTTCAGATATCTTAAAGGTACTACTAATCTTGGTCTGTGCTATAAGAAAAGTAAGGATTGCAGGTTAGTAGGATACTGTGATGCTGATTTTGCTGGAGACAGAGTTGAAAGAAAAAGCACCAGTGGTAGATGTCACTTCTTTGGAGAAAATATGATCAGCTGGTCAAGCAAAAGGCAAAGCACAATTGCATTATCAACAGCTGAAGTAGAATACATCTCAGCAGCCAGCTGTTGCTCACAACTGTTATGGGTGAAGTATCAACTTGAAGATTTTAATATTGCAATATCTGTTATACCTGTGTTATGTGATAATACCAGTGCCATTAATTTATCTAAAAATCCCATTCAACATTCTAGGGCTAAACATATAGAAATCAAACATCATTTCATTAGAGACTATGTTCAGAAAGGTGTTTTTGATATTCAGTTTATTGATACAGAGCATCAATGGGCTGATATATTCACAAAACCTCTAACTGAAGATAGATTTAAGTTCATCAGAGATAAATTGAACATTCATGCATTGTGAGTGTGTATGAAAAATGATGTGTCTGAAACTTCAGCCTGTCTGAAACATGTGACCTGTCTGAAGTTTTGGTCGTCTGAAATTAACTGGATGTCAGAAATCTTTCACTTGTCTGAAATGAACAAATGACGTGGCAATAAAGGGACAGTTTAAATCCACTTTGCACATTACCCTATGTCTGCGCAGCCAGTTTCTGCCATCATTGCCTCAGAGGTCTATAAGTACTGTAAGGCGGTGAGACTTTGGTACGTTACAGCTCTCTACCCTCTCAGATCCTTTGATATTCTTCATCTTCAAGAAAGCATTTTCTCTCTCAAGTTCTTTCCAACCTTCAACAATGGCACCAAAGAAGTCTGGAGCTGATAATATTGTGAAGACCAAGGGTGTCTTTCTGGAAGAGCTTGAAGCACTAGGAATGGATCTTCTTGCATAGCCTCACAACTTGCTTATGCTGAGGATGACAAGCAAGCAGCCATTGTTGAAGCTTCAAAGAAAAGAAAGAGGTCAAGTGCACCTCAAAGGAAAAGGAAAAGGGTAAACTACTTCAGACAGTGTCTGAAGTTAGGGTTACCAAAAGTACTGCTTCTCACCTAGAAGAAGCAGACATTGCTGGAAGGTATCAAAAGTTTGTAAAGGCTAATCAATACTTCAAGAGAAGAAGGGCTCTTTCAACTAAAGAAAGAGAAAGGGAGGATAAGGAAGCCAAGGATAAGGAAGAAAAAGAAAGAGCTGCTAAAGCTCAAGATGTTGCTGCTCCCAAACCTTACAAAAGGATCAAGGTGAGATTTGATAATGTAACTCCCTCACCCCCTTCATCACTAGAAAAGCAACCTCAACCCTTATCTAAACCCACCTCACCAGAAAAACAACCTTCTCCACCTACTTTCCAATCTTTACCAACCTTACAGCTAATTACATTACCCTCTGAACCTTTCATACCATCTGAACCCTCATCACCTACACCTATCATACCATCAGACAACCTGTTGTCTGAACCCCCTGCATCTCAAGAAAACCAAAGTCTTGAACCCACATCTTCACCATCCAAACCCCCCTCACCTCTGTACATACAGCAATCTGATAGCTCATTACCTTCACCTTCATCACCTTCCTCACCATCATCATCTCCACCTCTTACACCTTTACCTCCCTCACCACCTTCATCTGTTCATCAATTCAACCTTTCAGCTGAGATAGCAGCCTTATGCAAGAGACTGACAAGAACCTCCTTTGGCTCTTGCCCTTTGCCAAAATTCCAGCATCTGTCTGAAGAGCTGCATCACTTTAGAACAGCCCCTGCTGTCTCACTTCATCATGGTCTCACTAAGAAGACTGTGTCTGATGAAAGGGCTTTATACTCCAACAATGCTGATGGTTTGGAGAAGATAAGGAAGGGTGTTGTCCCTCCTAATCATACATGGGATCTTATCAATCCATTCTCTGAAGACTCATGGAAGCTGAACAATGAAGAATGGCTCATGGTAAGGATGCTGAACACTGAAGCTGAGTTGTTCCAAAGAGACTTTGCTAGAGGAGTTGGAATGATGGGTTACAGGCCTCCTAGAACCAGTTCAATCAGGCTTTCAACCAAAATCTTGGTGAAACCTGATAGGATTGTTCCTAGGTATCCCCTCAAAGAAGGACAAGATGAAAAATTGAAGGGTGCTAAGGTCTATTCTGTTTCAGCACCCCTATCTGAAGCCATGACTGCTTCAGAATGGGAAGGTCTTCCTGAGTTCATTATTTCAGAAGGAGGAAGCTTGAATCACCTGTTTGAAAACTGGACGTGGGAGTCTTACTGGAAGATCAGAGAAGCTGCTGGGTCTTCTTCTGGGTGTAGTGGTCCTGATGCTGAATCTGTAATGGGTGTTGGACACTTCACAAATGTTCAGTACCATTTCTTAAAAGATCACTTTCCCCCACAGGCAAATTCATTCAACCAAGCTTGGGTGCTTCTGAAGTATGTTGGGACCTTTTTCTGTCCAGTCTACAATCCTTCAGAATATGGCTTACAGCCTGGTTTTGGAGTTTTGAGATTTGTATGTCCCTACCTTCAGCTCATCCTAGTTGAGTCTGAACCTGACCTGTTTGAAGAAAACCAGAAGCTGAAATCCAAGGTCAAGGCACTTGAGAAGAGATGTGAAGAATCTGAAAGAAGATGTGCAGTCTCAGAAAAGAAAGCTCAAAAGGTTATTCAGAATCAGCAAGAAATTCTTCATGAACAGCAGCTGATAAGAAGTGGTCAACAAGAGTTGAAATCTTCTATTGAAGCTGCCATAGACAAGGCCAAGGAAGAACTGATCTTCTTTCTGTCTGAAGCCCTACTGAAGAAGAAGGACTAATTTATTGCCATTGTCTTATGTTCATATTTCTTTTTCAAGTGCTGATTGTCTGATTAATCCTTACATTATTTTAATACAATCAGTGCCTTCAATCCATCTCATGTGATCTTTGCTCTGATACTTGTTTTTACTTTATCTGTACTTCACAATCCTGTTTGTTTTATTGCTCCGTTACTGTTATTGCTCTATGATTCCCTTTTGATTGATGACAAAAGGGGGAGTATTAAATCTAACAAAATCTGGAGTGATTACAGGATTCAGGGGGAGTACATGAAACAGTCCAAAGTTGTCTGAACTTTTGAGAAAATCTTATATAAAAGCATCTAAAAGGATATATTTGTCCCAGCGGGAGCTAAATCTTAATCTCTCAATTTTGCAGATTTAAGTTAAATTTGTCATCATTAAAAAGGGGGAGAATGTTGAGTCTCAAAAATATCATAAAGAGGTTTATGATGTTTTAAAGACTGAAATTTCTCTAAGTTTTAATGATCAACAAATTCAACTTAAGTTGTTTCTTATAAGATACAATTGTCTAATTGTTTATCTATGACTTTCAGCAAGAAGCCTACTTTATAAGACTAAGTGTTGTACCCGTCTGAAGAAGCTGATGCTGTCTGAAGATGATCAACCCGTCTGAAGCATCAAAGCCGTCCGAAAGCTTTTGATGACATGGCATCTCTTGTCTGAAGCTGTGACAATCCATGTACCTCTGCACGTTTTTCACGCATGTTCTCTGTTACAAACAGCTGGCACCTGTGCAATGCAATTCAAGCACGCGCTCTGTCACAACGTGTCCTCTGCTACGCAGCAATTGCAAGCAGCAACAAAGAGCACCTTTTTGGCAGGAGCAAACCTTGTAAAAATGTCAGAAATTGTCAGGGAATATCAGAATATGTCAGAGAATATTTTGTACTGCAGCAGCTGTCTCACAACGGCTAGCATGGAATTCACAAACCTGAGAGTCTTCAATGATTCAATCATTTGGTTATAAATACCCCCTCATTTGAAGACCTGATAATATAGAGAAGCATAGAAAAAGAACAGAAACTCTGCAAGTTTTTCGCTGCAACACTCTGATAGAATTTATCATCTTTGTACACACAAATTTTTTATTCTGAGCATACCTCAGTAATTACTGTACAATCTGTAGCTATTTAAGTCTCAAAACTGATATAGTTTGTGAGCTTAAGCATTTCTCTCATTTGTATTTGCTTTTGAGCCTGAAGAGGCTTGTCTGAAAAAGAATACTTGTGTTGTTGAGCCTGGAGAGGCTTGTCTGAAAAAGAATACTTGGTTGTAGAGCCTGAAGAGGCTTGTTAGAAAAGAATACTTGTAATCTTGCAAGATTAAGAGAAAATCCAAGTGTTAGTTGGCATTGGGACTGGACGTAGCTCACAAGTGGTAGTGAGTGAACCAGGATAAATTCTGTGGCTAAGTTTCTCTTTCCCTTATCTTTGTCATTTCAGTTTTAAACTAATTAAGGGGACTGAATATTTAATCTAATATTTTAAAAGAAGAAACTTCTTTTAGAACCATTTTAAAGCAGTGTGAAACCAACTTCAGACAGCTATCTAAAAACTTCAGACAGCCCACTAGCAACCTGTCTGAAAGTCTATTTTGTAAATCTGTTTTCGAAAAGCTTCTTAAAATATTTAGAAACACTATTCAACCCCCCCCCTTTTAGTGTTTCCCTGTGTTCCTACAGAACACCCCACTATTTCTAGGTTTCGTGCCAGTACGCTATTGATTAGCAATTCTTCCTCTCCGTTTCATATTTTTATCTTATTTTGATTGTTACACCCTAAATTCCATAAGCAAGAATTTCATCCGTTGGAAACCAAATTCTAATCTTAGAATTTAGAATCTTTCATTTTTTTAATATCGACCTGTTCTATAAATTATCACAATTCCAACATATCGAGATAATTTAAACCAAACATTAGAAAATTAAAATCTTTTAACTAATTAAAACTCAACTACACTTTAATTATACCATAACGTCCATTCTACAAATTAGAGTTCAAAAGGTTACTACAAGTCTTTGCAATACAACTCTCGATACATGAACATATACAAGATCCAAGACATACTCAAAAGAATATATACATCAGTACATCAACTATATATACAATCAAAGAACCAAATCTTCAGCGTCCTCAAAGTCACTCCCGAGGCTGAGTACTCCGAGGAGGAGGGACCTGTGCATCTAAAATATCCACATATCGCGTGGTGAGATACAATCTCAGTGAGCAAATCTCTATGCATGAATGCAAGTAGCAACTATCTATGACATTTATAACAATTTAACTTAAACAATTCCATTTCACATAAAATAACCATATGCATCATGATGCACTAAATGCTTTGCCCGAAGGCCATGTTCAAATCACGTTATAGAGTTAGACCCGAGCTCAGACTACGGGGGATATCTCCCCCGGGGACGAATCCCGCCCTCACATTTGACTGAAGTCCTTAAGGTGACCGAAGTCCTTTAATCATTGAACTTGATCGAATAACTAATTTAGATATTCGGAATTGATAAATATCATAATCTCGTTAGTTTCGACAATTTAGATATTTCGAACCTTTCGAAACCAAGGAGACTCGGTGCACGAACGACACCCATAACATATATTCATCAATTCCTATATCGTAATCAATTACCGATCCTTAAATTTCCATTTCGGAACAATTTTAATCGAAGGGAACTAAGCGTTTCGACGTTTCAATAGTTTCGAAACTTTCGAGAGTTTCGAAAGTTTCGAAACTAAAGAATATCAAGAATCGATTCGTTCTAACCGATTAAAATCATTACCCATTGGTCAAACAACAAGCACAATCACAATCAATCATTAATAATCAAGTATATTCAGAGAAAGGGAGAGGGAGAAGTGGGTTCAAGGGTTTGGAGACCAATCTCTAAATCTATCAATCAAGTGAGAATTTACTCACCAAGTGAAGAAATCCAAGCAATTAGATGAAATGGAGATGATTCCTAGCTTCGATCCGTTGTTCCTACTTCGTTTCGACACTTCCTCTCTCTAGAACCCACTCCTTCTCTCTCTAGAATAGGTTTTTCTCTCAAAATTCTGATTTTAAAACGTGCTGGGTATATATATTTTCTCTCAGTAATCGATTACCAAACCCTGGTAATCGATTACTGAGAGCAAAAAAACGCCTAAAAACCCATTCTGGGAACCTGGTAATCGATTACCACCTTTGGTAATCGATTACCACCTTTGGTAATCGATTACTAAGAACCCAGGTTGCTGGTAATCGATTACAAGGGTTTAGTAATCGATTACCAGGGGCCAGACTCTCTAGTAATCGATTACTCAGCTATTGTAATCGATTACCAGGAACCAAACTCTCTGGTAATCGATTACTAGCTCTTGTAATCGATTACCAGTGACCAAATACTCCTAAATTTTGTTCTATCAAGTTACCAAACTATAACTTACCCCTTTCCACCTACTTCTCTTATTCCTCAAAGAACATGTCACATGTTTAACTTATAAATCTCACAATTAACTTAACCAAAAGTTGGGATGTTACATTCTACCCCCCTTAAAGAAATTTTGTCCCCAAAATTTTACTAATATAAGGTGGAAGATCTTACCATTACTCAGAAAGACTAGGAAAATGATTCTTGATAACATCTTCTTTTTCCCAGGTAGCTTCATTCATAGATAGACCTTCCCAAACTACCTTAACCAAAGGAATGTTTCTATTCCTCAGAGTCTTGCACTTCTGTCAACAATCTGAATAGGTTTTGTTGGTAGGGTGAGGTTGTCCTTTAATTGTATTGGTTCAGAAGACAACACATGAGAAGGATCAAATACATATTTTCTCAACTTAGACACATGAAAAACATTGTGAATTTTGGAAAGATAAGATGGAAGAGCCAATTTATATGCAAGAGGACCAACTCTCTGCAAGATTTGAAAGGGACCAATGAACCTGGGACTCAGCTTTCTAGATTTCACAGACTTCCCTAGACCAATGACAGGAGTTACTCTAAGAAACACATGTTCCCCTTCCTCAAACTCTGGTTCTTTTCTTCTTTTATCAGCACAACTTTTCTGACGGCTCTAGGCAGTTACAAGTTTTTCCCTAATGATTCTAATCTTATCAGAAGTTTCCTGAATTAAATCCGGACCCAACAGTGATTTCTCACCCACCTCATGCCAACACACAGGAGACCTACATTTCCTACCATACAAGGCTTCATATGGTGCCATGCCTATGCTACTATGGAAACTGTTATTGTAGGCAAACTCTACAAGTGGTAGATACTTATCCCAACTGGACGACTCCTCTAATGCATAGGCTCTCAACATGTCTTCTAATGTTTGGATGGTTCTTTCAGACTGACCATCAGTCTGAGGGTGGTAAGCGGTGCTAAACCTAAGTGTAGTCCCGAATGACTGGTGTAGTGCATTCCAGAACCTAGAAGTGAACCTGGGGTCCCTATCAGAAATAATGTTAGAAGGAATGCCATGCAATCTGACAATCTCTCTAACATACAACTCAGCCAACTTATTCAGGGAAAAGGTATTTTTAACTAGAAGGAAATGGGCTGATTTGGTCAAACGGTCCACTATAACCCATATGGTATCAAACCCAGCTTGGACTCGAGGTAATCCCACCACAAATTCCATAGCTATGCTTTCCCACTTCCACTCAGGAATTTCTAAGGGTAACAGGACTCCAGATGGTTTCTGATGATCTATCTTTACTTGTTGACAAGTAAGGCACTTAGACACAAACTCAACTATTTCCCTCTTCATACCTACCCACCAAAACCTCTTCCTCAAATCCTGATACATCTTGGTGGAACCAGGATGTATAGACATCTTACCTTTGTGAGCTTCCTCCAACACCAGCTGTTTGACTCTACCCCCCTTTAGGGACACAGATCCTTCCTTGAAAAAGAACCAATCCCTCACCTGACTTAGAAAATCCTAACTGCCCCTTTTACTTTGAAGATCAGGATCCAAATCCTGAGCTTCCTTAATCAGAGTCTGAAACTCACTAGAAATTTCTAATTTGTACATTTGAATGCTACCTACTCCCAACTCTACAATCAGGTTCAAATCTCTAAACCTCTCCAGGAGACTCATCTCTTGTATCATCAAAGATGACACATGCAGGGATTTCCTGCTGAGAGCATCAGCCACTACATTGGCTTTACCTGGGTGATACTTCAACTCAAAGTCATAATCCTTCAAAAACTCCATCCATCTTCTCTGCCTCATGTTGAGTTCTTTCTGATCAAAAAGATACTTCAAGCTCTTATGATCACTAAAGACCTCAAACCTTACACCAAACAGGTAATGCCTCCAAATTTTTAGGGCAAAAACCACAGTAGCCAATTCTAAGTCATGGGTAGGATAATTTTCCTCCTGAGGCCTCAACTGCCTAGATGCATAAGCTACAACCTTCCTATCCTGCATCAGAACACCTCCTAACCCCTTCCCGGAGGCATCACATAATACCTCAAAAGTTCTAGACACATCAGGTAGTGCTAACACAGGGGCACTGGTCAATCTATGCTTTAACTCTATGAAACTATGCTCACAATCACTATCCCACACAAAGGTTTGGCCCTTTCTAGTTAACTTGGTGAGAGGCAAAGCTAAACGAGAGAAACCCTTAATGAATCTCCTGTAATAGCCGGCTAAACCTAGAAAGCTTCTAATCTCAGTAACAGTCCTAGGCCTTTCCCATCCAAGAACAGACTCTACCTTGCTAGGATCAACTGACACTCCTTCTCCTGAAATTACATGGCCTAAGAAATGAACTTTGTTCAGCCAAAACTCACACTTGTTCGGGTTAGCAAACAGTTTCTTTTCTCTCAAGATTTCTAACACCAACCTTAGATGTTTCTCATGGTCTTCCAAACTAGAAGAGTAGATCAAAATATCATCAATGAACACAACCACAAATTTATCTAGGAAAGGTCGGAAGATTCGATTCATATAGTCCATAAACACTGCCGGAGCATTAGTGGCACCAAATGGCATCACTAAGTACTCGTAGTGTCCATATCTAGTTCGAAAAGCGGTTTTATGAATATCTTCCTTCCTTATCCTAATCTGATGATATCCTGAACTCAAATCTATTTTGGAAAACACAGAGGCACCTCTAATTTGATCTAAAAGGTCATCTATTCTAGGCAATGGATATTTATTCTTAATTGTAATTTTATTCAACTGCCTAAAATCTACACATAACCTCATACTCCCATCCTTCTTTTTCACTAACAACACTGGAGCCCCCCACGGAGAGACACTAGGCCTAATGAACCCTTTTCCTAACAATTCTTCTAATTGTCTCTTAAGTTCACTAAGTTCTAAGGGAGACATCCTATAGGGTGCCTTAGAAATGGGTCCTGAACCTGGTAATAAATCTATGGTGAACTCTACCTCTCTCTCAGGTGGTAAGGTTAGAACTTCATTAGGAAAAACATCCTGAAACTCCCGAACCGTAGCTACACTACTTAAATCTAATTTTGTTTCTAAAGTTGAGGAAAGTAACAACAGAAAACATTCACTCCCGTCATTGATGTAACGTCTTAATTTCTCAATTCAAGAATAATGTTCGTTGGAAACACTATTCCAAATTTCTGAAATTATTTCGCGTCATCTCAAGTATCGTCATCTAATCAAATAATTGCTCATGCAATCCAACGCTTGCTTAAACGAAATACATCAATTACTCAAAATAATTCATACAAATACATGCCACTCTGTGGCTCTCCAAAAGTAATCCAATTCTGGACGCAAATCTAATTTATTACAACATGACATAATTTAATTATATCTAAATGTCCTAGAGGTCAATCTAGCAGCTGAGGGGCAGGTGAATCTACCAAAGAACTCCAATCTCTTTATCCCTTGCTAAACAATTCTTCCTGCATAACTGAAATATAATTCCCATATCGTGGGATGAGACTACGTCCCAGTGAGCATAACAAGTGTGTGCGGTGTGGGGAAAACAATCAAGAATCATCACAATTACACATATCTCTCTAGAGCATCATGAATAAATGAATTACACATAATATATCATCATTGAAATAATGTTTATTATGCAATGCATGACCGTGAGGTGTTGTTACCCGACACCCGGGGTCTTTACACTGTAACGTGACTGTGATGAGCGCTCAGCCATGTAACCAAGGACCGTCGTCCAGGGCTACCTATGATTAAGTCTTAAATAATGTTTAATTTTCATTCTGTGATTGGGGACCCCATCTCCCTCTTGGCCATGAGTTCGATGTGGTTACCCCGTCTTTCTTAAATAATTTTCCCGAAGGCCTGTGACTGTGACGGTCAATGACCCTGTGATAGCCCGAAGGCTCTGTGATGGCTATAAGCCCTGTGATAACTTAACTCATCATTCATGACTGTGATGGCCAAAGGCCCATGATTCCATAATAAAATATTCAAGGTTCATAATACATCATCATTATCTCAACTCATAATCCATGACTGTGATGGCCAAAGACCCGTGATTTCATAATAACATGTTCAAGGTTCATAATACATCATCATTATCTCAACTCATAATCCATGACTGTGATGGCCAAAGGCCCGTGATTTCATAATAACATGTTCAAGGTTCATAACACATAATCACTCAAGTCATCTACCCTATGGTTTTGCAATTCTAGACATCCAATCATCAATACATTCATAATTCCTAAACTTCTCTCATACATACATCATTATTCCATGGAAGAAAGGGAAAAAGAATGGGGATCATGCTGTGAGAACAATCAAGACAAACAAGTGAGAGTCACACCCACCTGTGAGTCGAGAAAACAGAGAAAGAACGAAGAATGGAGGGCCTTGATGGGGGAAAGATTGATGCAAAACTCGTTCTTGATGAGTAGAAATCGTTCTTGGCCTTTGTTGGGACTTTCTCTCACTAGAACCACTCTCTCTCTCTCTGAAAATATGAAAAAATGGAAGGAAGAACTGATTCAAACCGTCCAAGAACGTGTTTTAAAAATGCTGGAAACTGTCACTCGCTTAAGCGAGCCAAATTCGCTTAAGCGAGTTGCCCAAATTCTTCTTGTCCCCATGCAATTCGCTTAAGCGAATCCCAATTCGCTTAAGCGAATTTCGTCCAGAGAGCACCCCAAAATGCTCTGTTTTTCGCTTAAGCGAATTTGACAGCACACAGAACTGCAGTTTTTACTGCATAATTCGCCTGAGCGAATTTTCATTCGCTTGAGCGAAAATGAGTCTGTCTGAAGGTGCAGTTTTCATCAAAACCCTATCATACAACCTATCAAACTGAAGCCCCGGAAATAAGCTTTCTAATGAGATTGGAATCACCTCAATCGGACATCTACAACTCTAGATATTTGCAATTTAGTGCACCAAGGTCATTAGGCTTAAAACCTAAATCAAGCAACAACCTTAGTTTTGCCTCTTAAGCTTTTCCTTATCCATCTACATTCAATTTCGAATACGAATCTTATATTTAAACTTAAACATTATCCTAAACTTGATATTACTCTCTTATCTCTATTTCTTGTGATGTTATCATTCCTATTTTGAAATATGATCTTTAAATTAAAATGCTAAAGCATATCTCTTTTCATCACCAATATTATCGAAATACCGTTATAAGTATTTTTATTTTGTTATCATTATTATTTTTATTATAATTCTAGATTTCTAAATTTTTGGGATGTTACAATTCTACCCCCCCTTAAATAAATTTTGTCCTCAAAATTTGTCTTACTATTCTCTTAAACTTAAGTCTATGACTCTATATATTGGTAACCTATAGCTTCGGGTTGGATATCATGTTTCCATTAATAATAATGGTGACTAACTATTCGAAATCCAGAATAAATTATATTCCTAAACTAAATCCACTTAATCATTCACCACATTTATCATAACCTAAAACTTCAGGTTTCCTTCCTAAACTTAAGCTATATGTCTTTAACTGAAATTTCTGAATATTTTTCTTATGATCAAAAACCTATGTAACTATTAAATAATTAATTTCGACACTTTCAAAGATCATAGCCTAAATAACGATAAATGTGTGAGCCATTGACTCATGATCATATCCTAATTATAAAACTATCTAAACCGTAAAATGTCCTTATCGAGACCCTCCTAGATCCAATGATGAAATCAATAACTCTTAACCAAATATACATAATTACTCAATTTCAAACAAGTTCAAGATTAGATCTTTATCTCTAAACCTTTTAACTATAAACATAAAATTATCATATCCCTATTACCAAAACCATCAAAATAAAGAGACCTCTATCTCTAAAAGATTAAATTTCTACCTCTTAAACCATACAATACCAAATCTTTATCCTTTAAAACTATCAGTTATTAATCAAATCCCCATATCTAACCACAAAAACAAGCTTAACAATTTTCCTCAAATAAAAGATCACTTAAACTTTGTGCAAAACATTATCCATCTTCCTAGGTTCTAATAATTTATCATCACCCTAGAAAGACTTTTATATTCGAAAGTAGTTTTATCTCTAATATACTATTTTCCTCATATCCTTCATCAATTGAATACAACTCCAAACCATTATAATCTTATCCTAAGATCTAAAGATCCATTTACAGTTCTCCTTTCATCTATTCCTCAGTTTTTAATTAACTGTGAAGATTCGTACACTTAAACCGTTTTTATTTCTAAGGGTTTTCTTTCTTTTATTTTTCTTGTTAACTAACAAAATTTTTATTCAAAATTCTATGTTTTATGATAGTACTTATGCTATGCTTATTATCTAATAAATATATATATATATATTCTAAATTTTTAGACAATGTTATAATTCAAATAAGTTTAAATAATAAAGGGATCATGACAGTAAATTCCTACTATTTAATTATATAAATTTATAAAATTTATCCTTAATTTTCTAGTTTCATATCGTCATTATTTTTACTTTTTAACAATCTTTATTTATCTTCACAATATTTGATGGAGTAAGATATATTTTAAAATACTATGATATCTCTCTGATAATTATCTACCCTGTGTTATTCCGAAATTCCTATTTCCTGCTAACAATTCCTAAAATATAGGGAATAATAGATACTGTTTGCTTCCCTACTTTATCTACTTCCAACAAACCTTATCGTATTTTATTATTTTTTTTAAAATATTTTTATTTATCTTACGACATCTATTTCATCTGAGTCCTCTAGTGCTATAAAGTAGTTTATTAGTTGCTATTATCACTATCTTTATTGAAATCTTAGTTATACTTCATAAATTTCTAGCTAACTCAAAAAAATTAAACTCATAAGATAATCTACTCTCAAAATCCTCCAGTTTAAATCTAATTAGATCCTAACAATTTTTTTTATCTATATATATATATATAACAAATCCTATCCTTGAAAACCTCTTATTTCAACTCGAAGTAAGACCTTATCTGGGAATCTAAATTATCCTATTTTGATTCCAACAAAGACTACTCCCAATTTTCAAAAATCTAAATTCATCATCAACCGAAACCTCCTCATTCTTTCAATTCATCCTGTAACTACAAGTAGAATCTAAACCGATATAAATCCAAATTAAGTTGATCATTTAATCCAAATCTAACTAAATCCTAACAAAATTTTTCAAAGTCAAATCCTAATCCTAAACTCAACATTAAGATGATATATATTTTTTATATCACATAACCTAATAAAATTCTAATCCTCAGTTTCAAATTCAAATTATGTAGATAATTCAAATCCTAATTTAGATAATTTCTAAATCCAAGAAATACAAATTCAGCCAAGTAAATCAAACAATCCATCCTACTTAAGTAAATTACGTCACCGAGGTGCAACTACCGATAACCATCAATATCCGCATCAACCTATACTGACAGGGATTTAAGGAAAGGAAACAAGGATGTGAGATAAATGTACTATAATTACATTTAATGACCCATTAGGGATTCTAGGAGTACTAGTCTAATATCTTAGGGGATAAAGGATTACACTTGCTTCTTGCATAATAAAAACCAAATTACTGATCATAAGGCTTAAATAATCTAATCACCATCAAATTAAAATCACTGACCGCCTAATTAGATATCTAATTGGATCAATAAAATGACTAGGTAACTAATAATGAGATTGGAAACGAAATAGCAATCTCAACACCAACATACACCAGTAGGGAAAAGGAAAGAAGGCAAGAATATGAGATTAGAGGCCCTAATTCATTTCCTCGAATTATCTTTAAGATTACACCTACCCGATGGTAAACACTTAACCAAGAACTAGTGTTACTCCGCCTTCACTAATGGTGTTAGCTTCCTCTAACCTCCCATGAGTCCCACTCTTCTCTTCTAACCTCAACCTGTCATGGAAACACTCCAATCCTAGAAATTTTACCATCACCTCCGCATGCAAGACATTCCAACAACGCAAACAAACAGACATGTCAGTCAATTATTCAGCAAAGCAAGCATCATGATTAATCAAACAAGTCACACACTCAAGGTGTAACTACAAGCAACCATCACTATCCTCCCTTACTAGGGAGCCTACTCCTCATGTTCCCTCTAAACCTCTCTCCAAAAACTTCTGCTTTACCTTTCCTTCTAAGGATACCTTAATTTCTTTGGAAACTAAAATGACATCTCATAAGGCTCTTGAAGTGGAGATCCTACTCTTGAAAAAATAAACCTATGTCCCTCTCTCTCTGACTATCACGTAGGTGGCTCTAACCCTGTTAGAGAAGTGTCCCAACTCCTTTAACAAGGTATCCTATTTACGTCACTAACCATAACCCCGTGTACAACGCATCCAATAGAGGGGTGATCAGTCCCTATACTAGTTACGAGGTACAGTGGGATCATAGTGAGTCACGGGAAACTAACTTAACCACAGTCCAATTGGATTGAACTGCTCTGATACCAAAATGTAACGTCTTAATTTCTCAATTCAAGAATAATGCTCGTTGGAAACACTATTCCAAATTTCTGAAATTATTTCGCGTCATCTCAAGTATCGTCATCTAATCAAATAATTGCTTAGGCAATCCAACGCTTGCTTAAACGAAATACATCAATTACTCAATATAATTCATACAAATACATGCCACTCTGTGGCTCTCCAAAAGTAATCCAATTCTGGACGCAAATCTAATTTATTACAATATGACATAATTTAATTATATCTAAATGTCCTAGAGGTCAATCTAGCAGCTGAGGGGCAGGTGAATCTACCAAAGAACTCCAATCTCTTTATCCATTGCTAAACAATTCTTCCTGCACAACTGAAATATAATTCCCATATCGTGGGATGAGACTACGTCCCAGTGAGCATAACAAGTGTGTGCGATGTGGGGAAAACAATCAAGAATCATCACAATTACACATATCTATCTAGAGCATCATGAATAAATGAATTACACATAATATATCATCATTGAAATAATGTTTATTATGCAATGCATGACCGTGAGGTGTTGTTACCCGACACCCGGGGTCTTTACACTGTAACGTGACTGTGATGAGCGCTCGGCCATGTAACCAAGGACCATCGTCCAGGGCTACCTATGATTAAGTCTTAAATAATGTTTAATTTTCATTCTGTGATTGGGGACCCCATCTCCCTCTTGGCCATGAGTTCGATGTGGTTACCCCGTCTTTCTTAAATAATTTGCCCGAAGGCCTGTGACTGTGACGGTCAATGACCCTGTGATAGCCCGAAGGCTCTGTGATGGCTATAAGCCCTGTGATAACTTAACTCATCATTCATGACTGTGATGGCCAAAGGCCCATGATTTCATAATAAAATATTCAAGGTTCATAATACATCATCATTATCTCAACTCATAATCCATGACTGTGATGGCCAAAGGCCTGTGATTTCATAATAACATGTTCAAGGTTCATAATACATCATCATTATCTCAACTCATAATCCATGACTGTGATGGCCAAAGGCCCGTGATTTCATAATAACATGTTCAAGGTTCATAACACATAATCACTCAAGTCATCTACCCTATGGTTTTGCAATTCTAGACATCCAATCATCAATACATTCATAATTCCTAAACTTATCTCATACATACATCATTATTCCATGGAAGAAAGGGAAAAAGAATGGGGATCATGCTGTGAGAACAATCAAGACAAACAAGTGAGAGTCACACCCACCTGTGAGTCGAGAAAACGGAGAAAGAACGAAGAATGGAGGGCCTTGATGGGGGAAAGATTGATGCAAGACTCGTTCTTGATGAGTAGAAATCGTTCTTGGCCTTTGCTGGGACTTTCTCTCACTAGAACCACTCTCTCTCTCTCTCTGAAAATATGAAAAAATGGAAGGAAGAAATGACTCAAACCGTCCAAGAACGTGTTTTAAAAATGCTGGAAACTGCCACTCGCTTAAGCGAGCCAAATTCGCTTAAGCGAGTTGCCCAAATTCTTCTTGTCCCCGTGCAATTCGCTTAAGCGAATCCAAATTCGCTTAAGCGAATTTCGTCCAGAGAGCACCCCAAAATGCTCTGTTTTTCGCTTAAGCGAATTTGACAGCACACAGAACTGCAGTTTTTACTGCATAATTCGCCTGAGCGAATTTTCATTCGCTTGAGCGAAAATGAGTCTGTCTGAAGGTGCAGTTTTCATCAAAACCCTATCATATAACCTATCAAACTGAAGCCCCGGAAATATGTTTTCTAATGAGAGTGGAATCACCTCAATCGGACATCTACAACTCTAGATATTTGCAATTTAGTGCACCAAGGTCATTAGGCTTAAAACCTAAATCAAGCAACAACCTTAGTTTTTGCCTCTTAAGCTTTTCCTTATCCATCTACATTCAATTTCGAATTCGAATCTTATATTTAAACATTATCCTAAACTTGATATTACTCTCTTATCTTTATTTCTTGTGATGGTATCATTCCTATTTTGAAATATGATCTTTAAATTAAAATGCTAAAGCATATCTCTTTTCATCACCAATATTATCGAAATACCGTTATAAGTATTTTTATTTTGTTATCATTATTATTTTTATTATAATTCTAGATTTCTAAATTTTTGGGATGTTACAATTGATACTTTGGGAAACTTGAGAAATACTAGATAATAGAATGGACAACTTTTCCTTAGAAGGAACAGAAAGATCAGGGAAGACAACCTTTTTATTAAAACAGTCTAACAACACCTGATTGGAAGATAACCAGTTCATTCCCAGAATAACATCAATACCAGTCAAAGGCAAACAAATCAAGTCAACAACAAAAACTCTTTCTTGGATAATCAAAGAACAATTCAGACACACAAGAGAAGTTGATATAGCTTCTTTAGCTGGAGTTACAACATTAAGAGTATAGGGTAATGAAGTGGTTGACAGTTTTAACTTATTCACACAATCAACAGAAATAAAGGAATGTGATGCTCCGGAATCAAACAATACAATTAAAGTCTCCTCTCCTAGGGTGCATATACCTCTTAACAAATTATCTGCAGAAGTCGCCACTTGACCGCTGAGGGTAAAAACCCTTCCAGTTGATTGAGGCTTTTGTATTTCCTTGTTTTTAGGGCAGTCCTTCTTCAAATGACCGGTTTGCTTTAAGAAGTAACAAACCTTCTTCCCCACCAGACATTCTCCCCCATGCTCCTTCCCACACCTTGGACATACCCGAGCATCCTTTTATTGAGATGGTTGAACCGCTACAGGTTGTTTGCCTTGCCATTTAGGCCTGAAGTTCTTGTTCTGATTACCGGATTCTACCTTTCTTTTCCCTTTGATATCTTGTGATGCTGAAGATGACGTCACTCCCTTGCAATTCTTTTCAATAATATAACACTTACTCACCAAAGTAGAAAAATTCTGATTTCCATAGCTGCAACTCGATCAATTATCTCCGGTCTTAATCCTCCCTCAAATTGGGTGCATCTCCACTCTTCGTCATTCACCGCTTGAAGGTAATGAGAAAACTTTGACAATTCTTCAAATCTTGACACATGTTGACCCCACCGTCATCTCCCCTTGCGTAAGTTGTAGGAACTCCGCTTCTTTCTGTCTCTTAATAGTCGCCGGGAAATACTTTTCCAAGAAAAGACTTTGAAAGGCCTCCCAATCTTCAGCTTCTCCCTCATCATGTACACTGCCAAACCCACTTTGACTTCATCAGAGCACTTCATAGCTTCGAAAATTCTATTCAAGTCTTTAAGCCATCTAGCTGCCACGTTAGGATCATACACCCTATTGAATTGTGGAGGGTTATGCTTCCTGAACTCGGACAACCCAACAGAGAAGACATCCACAGTTGGTGGTGGTTGCTCCGGTCGTTGTCTAGCTAACTCTTGCAAGATTTCTGTGTTGGTAGCTGCTTGATTCCTCATCATTTGAGTAAGTGCCTGGAGAGCTGCCACCATTGGATCTGGTACTGAGTTCAGGTGAAGGTGAAGGAGATGGTTGTCTAGCCCTTGACCTACCCCTCCTGTTGCTCGCCATAACTTCCTACATATCATAAAGCAAATCTCGAGGTGATTAGTCTCTTAATTCACAAAATAATACATAAGAAATTATCAACAAACCACAGAAAATCCTAATTCTCACAGTCCAATTGGATTGAACTGCTCTGATACCAAAAATGTCACACCCTAAATTCCATAAGCAAGAATTTGATCCGTTGGAAACCAAATTCTAATCTTAGAATTTAGAATCTTTCATTTTTTTAATATCAACCTGTTCTATAAATTATCACAATTCTAACATATCGAGATAATTTAAACCAAACATTAAAAAATTAAAATCTTTTAACTAATTAAAACTCAACTACACTTTAATTATACCATAACGTCCATTCTACAAATTAGAGTTCAAAAGGTTACTACAAGTCTTTGCAATACAACTCTCGATACATGAACATATACAAGATCCAAGCCATACTCAAAAGAATATATACATCAGTACATCAACTATATATACAATCAAAGAACCAAATCTTCAGCGTCCTCAAAGTCACTCCCGAGGCTGAGTACTCTGAGGAGGAGGGACCTGTGCATCTAAAATATCCACATATCGCGTGGTGAGATACAATCTCAGTGAGAAAATCTCTATGCATGAATGCAAGTAGCAATTATTTATGACATTTTATAACAATTTAACTTAAACAATTCCATTTCACATACAAATAACCATATGCATCATGATGCACTAAATGCTTTGCCCGAAGGCCATGTTCACATCATGTTATAGAGTTAGACCCGAGCTCAGACTACGGGGGATATCTCCCCCGGGGACGAATCCCACCCTCACATTTGACCGAAGTCCTTAAGGTGACCGAAGTCCTTTAATCATTGAACTTGATCGAATAAATAATTTAGATATTCAGAATTGATAAATATCATAATCTCGTTAGTTTCGACAATTTCGATATTTCAAACCTTTCGAAACCAAGGAGACTCGGTGCACGAACGACACCCATAACATATATTCATCAATTCCTATATCGTAATCAATTACCGATCCTTAAATTTCCATTTCGAAACAATTTTAATCGAAGGGAACTAAGCGTTTCGACGTTTCAATAGTTTCGAAACTTTCGAGAGTTTCAAAAGTTTCGAAACTAAAGAATATCAAGAATCGATTCGTTCTAACCGATTAAAATCATTACCCATTGGTCAAACAACAAGCACAATCACAATCAATCATCAATAATCAAGTATATTCAGAGAAAGGGAGAGGGAGAAGTGGGTTCAAGGGTTTGGAGACCAATCTCTAAATCTATCAATCAAGTGAGAATTTACTCACCAAGTGAAGAAATCCAAGCAATTAGATGAAATGGAGATGATTCCTAGCTTCGATCCGTTGTTCCTACTTCGTTTCGACACTTCCTCTCTCTAGAACCCACTTCTTCTCTCTCTAGAATAGGTTTTTCTCTCAAAATTCTGATTTTAAAACGTGCTGGGTATATATATTTTCGCTCAGTAATTGATTACCAAACCCTGGTAATCGATTACTGAGAGCAAAATACGCCTAAAAACCCATTCTGGGAACCTGGTAATCGATTACTAAGAACCCAGGTTGCTGGTAATCGATTACAAGGGTTTAGTAATCGATTACCAGGGGCCAGACTCTCTGGTAATCGATTACTCAGCTATTGTAATCGATTACCAGGAACCAAACTCTCTGGTAATCGATTACTAGCTCTTATAATCGATTACCAGTGACCAAATACTCCTAAATTTTGTTCTATCAAGTTACCAAACTATAACTTACCCCTTTCCACCTATTTCTCTTATTCCTCAAAGGACATGTCACATGTTTAACTTATAAATCTCACAATTAACTTAACCAAAAGTTGGGATGTTACATTGATAGTATGAAATTGGGTTTACTTTAATCAACTATGAATGACTAATGGATTGGTCTTAAGTTTTGGGGGTAGAGGTGGACCTAATATTGGTTAAATATTTTGATAATTTGGTTAAATGTTTTCCCCAAATCTCCTCCTTGATCCTAATATGGTTTTTTAACTTAGCTTGTTTTCAGATTGAACAGAGCTTCTAGCCATAAATGAGATTCAGAATGTATCAGAGAGATTTCAAGAAGAATTAAAATTAAAAAAAATACATATCAAGATCAGATGGTAAAGGATCAGAAAAGCTAACAATTAAGCCCTTTAGTTCCTTTGTAAACTAAACATTACAAGAATAGCATCTTGCATAACTTTTCACACCTATTAAAATAACTACATAATTATAATCTACTAAAAAAACAAATGTGCACATCATATCAGAATTACATAATTGTATCCCATATACAAAGATCTATGCAACAACAAGAAAGAACTTGATGAATATCTTGTCAGGTCTGAAGGGAAAAATACATACCTGACAATTTGGTTAAATCTTCCTTATCTATGTCTCAATTTCACTTTGAGTTCCTTCTGAATCTTCTTTTTATCTCCTTAACCAGGTGAGCACTCCCTTGTGAAGCTCCCATGTGTCTCATTTTCTACAAAACAATATGAACTTAGCTTGTTTTCAGATTGAACAGAGCTTCTAGCCATAAATGAGATGCAGAAAGTATCAGAGAGATTTCAAGAAGAATTAAAATAAAAAAAACTACATATCAAGATTAGATGAGAAAGGATCATAAAAGCTAACAATTAAGCCCTTTAGTTCCTTTCTATCTTTTCTGGATTTTCACTGTGCAGCCTCTTCTCTGCATTTTCTTAGAAAGTCTATCTTTTTTTCAGGATAATGATCTCTTTCTTTGATTTTCAGTCTTTCTCCTTCAATATCTTTCTTGGAATCAGAATTCTGGATTGGATAAAATTGGGGGTAGAGGTGGACCTAATATTGGTTAAATATTTTGATAATTTGGTATAATGTTTTCCCTAATTCCCCTCCTTGA
Organism: Sesbania bispinosa; assembly: GCA_026901365.1. Classification (NCBI taxonomy): domain Eukaryota; kingdom Viridiplantae; phylum Streptophyta; class Magnoliopsida; order Fabales; family Fabaceae; genus Sesbania; species Sesbania bispinosa. The sequence continues at coordinate 148,641 of QLOH01000709.1, read as the reverse complement.
TCCTAATATGGTTTTTTAACTTAGCTTGTTTTCAGATTGAACAGAGCTTCTATCCATAAATGAGATGCAGAATGTATCATAGAGATTTCAAGAAGAATTAAAATTAAAAAAAAATACATATCAAGATCAGATGGTAAAGGATCAGAAAAGCTAACAATTAAGCCCTTTAATTCCTTTCTAAACTAAACATTACAGGAATAGCATCTTGCATAACTTTTCACACCTTTTAAAATAACTACATAATCATAATCTACTAAAAAAACAAATGTGCACATCATATCAGAATTACATAATTGTATCCCATATACAAAGATCTATGCAAACACAGGCAAGAACTTGATGAATATCTTGTCAGGGTCTGAAGGGAAAAATACATACATGAAAATTTGGTTAAATCTTCCTTATCTATGTCTCAATTTGACTTTGAGTTCCTTCTTAGTCTTCTTTTTCTCTCCTTAACCAAGTGAGCACTCCCTTGTGAAGCTCCCATGTGTCTCATTTTCTGCAAAACAATCTGAACTTAGCTTGTTTTCAGATTGAACAAAGCTTCTAGCCATAAATGAGATGTAGAATGTATCAGAGAGATTTCAAGAAGAATTAAAATTAAAAAAATACATATCAAGATCAGATGAGAAAGGATCAGAAAAGCTAACAATTAAGCCCTTTAGTTCCTTTCTAAACTAAACATTACAGGAATAGCATCTTGCAAAACTTTTCACACCTATTAAAATAACTACATAATTATAATCTACTAAAAAAACAAATGTGCAGATCATATTAGAATTACATAAATTTATCCCATACACAAAGATCTATGCATCAACAGGCAAGAACTTGATGAATATCTTGTCAGGGTCTGAAATGAAAAATACATACTTGACAATTTGGTTAAATCTTCCTTATCTATGTCTCTTTTTCACTTTGAGTTCCTTCTGAATCTTCTTTTTATCTCCTCAACCAGGTGAGCACTCCCTTGTGTAGCTTCCATGTGTCTCATTTTCTGCAAAACAATCTGAATTTACCTTGTTTTCAGATTGAACAGAGACTTCTAGACATAAATGAGATGCAGAATGTATCAGACAGATTTCAAGAAGAATTAAAATTAAAAAAATATATATCAAGATCAGATGATAAAGAATCAGAAAAGCTAACAATTAAGCCCTGTATTTCCTTTCTAAACTAAACATTACAGGAATAGCATCTTGCATAACTTTTCACACCTATCAAAATAACTACATAATCATAATCTACTAAAAAACAAATGTGTATATAACTCAAGCAAAATAAATCACCTAAAGAGAACAAAAAGTATGTAGTGGATGAGTTAGCCAGATTGCCAACTTTAGTCATCCTCCAACTTTGTTCCAAAACTTAAGACCAATCCATTAGTCATTCATAGTTGATTATAGTAAACCCAATTTCATACTATCAAAATAAGATAAAAATATGAAACGGAGAGGAAGAATTGCTAATCAATAGCGTACTGGCATGAAACCTAGAAATAGTGGGGTGTTCCAGGACAAAGTCATAGAGATCCAAACGCCCAAACATATAGGCCCCTTTCTCACACCTGTGCACCAAACCAACACACGCAGCAAGCAAATGTTTAGAAAACGAATATGCAACAAACAGTAGAGAAGACAGAAATTCAGAAATAAAGTAAGGAGAGACGAACACATTCAATTTGTCGATGATGGAACCGTCCTTGAGAACCTCGAGGTAGAATTCATGGCAGGGAGTGGCACTCGACGGAGGAATCTTATAGGGAACCGTTATGCCCTGAGACGACTTGGGCGTTTGAGAAGAGTTGTCAGTGTTGGTAGAATCGTGCGGCGGCGGCAGTTGAGGTTGGGGATTTGGAGGAGGCATGGAGGTTGGTGGATTGAGAGTTGGAAGGTTGGGGATTTGGAGGAGGCATGGAGGTTGCGGTTTCTGAAGGAGGATTTGCGCCATCGCATCTCCTTCCACGGCCGCAGCACGATTGGGCCGCTCCTCCTCCGCCACGGCCCCTTCCCTGTCAATGACGCCACTCCGAGGCTGCATCGATCCCAATCTTTGTTTACATGCATGAGTCCTGTCGCGCAAGCATCCGCCGGGGCCATGCCCATTCATCTCACCCCTCTAGGTTCTGCTTCTCATAATGGGAAACTAATAGAGGATAATGATTGATAGCAGAAGAGATAACAGAGAAGTTGAAATCCAGTTTGTTTAGATAGGATAATTTAAATTGAAATTCAGTTTGTTGAGATAGGATGATTTTCTGCTTTTGATTTAGATAGAGATTTGTTCCGTCCTTTATGGTAGGCTTGTTCTGTTACTTTGTCATAGCCTTATCAAGTTGTTAGGCTCTCTTGTATAAATATAGGCTCACTTGTAGCTTTGATTAATCAATCAATAAACTCATTTTAATATGGCATCAGAGCGGGACGATCCCGTGACCGATTCCGAGATGGAAGACAAGTCGGAGAAGAAAATACATACCTCTAACAACAAGTCTGCATACATTGTCACACCAAATCCATCCTTTTATCTTAGTTCCTCGGACAATCCAGGAACATCCCTTGTTGTTGTGTTGCTGAATGGGGACAACTACCGTACCTGGGCACGATCCATGAGAACGACTCTACGTGCGAAAACAAAGTTGGGCTTCATTGACGGAAGCATCAAGAGACCAACATCACACAAGGCAGATTACCAGAATTGGGAGAAGGCAGACTCGATGGTGATGGCTTGGATCATCAACTCCACCAATCCAAGTCTACATGGAAGTATCACACATGTTGCCACCACAAGAGACGTGTGGCTTGATCTTGAAGAACATTTTGCACAAACCAATGCACCCCATATTCATCAACTATGGCGTTCACTATGCTTGATGGAACAGGAACCATCAACGTGACAGAGTTCTACACCAAGTTTAAAACTCTTGTTGATGAACTGAATGAACAACAGCCATTACCAGAATGTACCTGTGGAGCATCTAAGGAGATGAATCAAAGGGAAGAGGATCGACGTGTTCACTTATTTCTCGGTAGTCTTGACAATGAGCGATTTGCTCATGTTAAAGCTAACATCCTGAACATAGACCCTTTACCCTCACTTTGGCGTACATTTAACCATATTTTGAGGGAAGAAGCACGATTCACAGCAGAAAAAGAAAGGAATATCAAAACTGAGTCGGGGTCAGCATTCTATTCATTCAGTACCAACAAGCAGAAAAGGCGAGATGGGCATAAGCCGAGATGCGATCACTGTGGCAAGGTTGGGCACGTCAAGTCAAAGTGCTTCGAACTAGTTGGGTACCCACCCAATTGGAATACTCGGAGGCCGCAGAGAGGTCCTAACAGGACTGGAGGACAGCCGACAACACATCTTGCTCAAGTGAATGAGAGCCATAAAAAGGCAGACAATACAAAGGACATTATAATGGGACATGCATTGTGTGGAACTTATGTGAAGAGAAATACTGAACAGCATGAAACCATAGTTGGTAATGACAAAACATTTGAGGATCAACAATGGGTCTTGGATAGTGGTGCCTCACATCACATGACACCATTATTCTCACTTCTAAAGGGAGTTAGAAACCTTGAAAAACCATTCTATATCATTGTACCCACGGGGAACACGGTTTTGGTTGAAAAAATGGGGTTTATTGATCTAAATAGAGATATAAAGTTGAATAATGTTTTATTTGTGCCTGATTTTAGCTGTAACTTGATATCCATTCATCAGCTAACAAATGGTCTAAGTTGTATAGTGACTTACCATGCAAATTATTGTGTGATACAGGACTGGACCACGAAGAGAATGATTGGATCAGGTGATCTGCACGATGGGGTTTGTGTGCTAAAAAGGGCAACGCAAGGAACTTCTTTAGCAGTAGTTCGAAGGGACACAACCACTCTTTGGCATGCAAGGATGGGACACCCTTCAGCTCAAGTTCTACAACGTCTTTCTTATTTACTTAAATGTAGTTTTGATTTGAATAAAGTTGGTTGTTGTAATATTTGTCACAAGTCCAAACAATGTAGGCTTCCTCACCATTGTTAATGATTTCTCGTGTGGCACATGGGCTTACTTACTAAAAGACAAAACAGAAGTTGTTGGCACCTTGATGAATTTTTGCAATATGGTGAAAACACAATTTAACACTAAGGTAAAAAGGATTCGAAGTGACAACGGGACTGAGTTTACCAATGCCACGATTCAACGATTTTTCCAACAAGAGGGAATTATACATGAAACATCATGTGTTGGGACACCACAACAAAACGGACATGTAGAGAGGAAACATAGACACATTCTCAATGTTGCAAGGGCACTAAGATTTCAGGCTAATATTCCTATACCTTTTTGGGGAGAGTGTGTGTTGGCGGCCACCTACATCATCAATAGAACACCTACTGTGGCTAATGAAGGACTTACTCCCTACGAGTTGTTGTTTGGAAAATCACCATCTTATAACCATTTAAAGGTTTTTGGATGTCTATGCTATGCAAAGAGTTCCTCCAAACAACAAGACAAGTTTGATCCGAGAGCTGAAAGATGTATGTTCGTGGGTTACTCACGAGGCCAAAAAGGATGGAGGGTGTACAACTTAAAGACACGTGAATTTTTTGTTTCTCGTGATGTTATCTTTTATGAGAACATTTTGTTGAAACAAACTCATCTCTATAAGGTTTTTAATGAGCCAAACCATTAAAGTCAATCATGAGCTAAAATAAATAAGAGCTGCATCTTGTTATTACTAACTAAGCTGTTCAAGTCTATGGCAGAACTCTTTTAGAACTGACACTTGCAGATCCACTTGAAGAAGATGATCAAAGTAATCCGGTATTCTCTTCAAAACCAGAACGTAAGTCTGTCTTTAGATAAATTGAGCAAAGACTCATGGTCCTATCAAAACAGCAAGTGAAGAGATTCAGAAACAGCTTGAGACGTCAGCTCAAGAACAGATGCAAGCTCAAGGTCTTCTCATGAGACAAGATACGTAATTCAAAAATTATATGAGCATCATGTACAAGAAAGAGATTCAGAATCTAAGTATCCAAGAATCAAATAAAGATGCAAGATCTCAAGAAGAGATTCAAGATCAGCTTGAGACGCAAGCTCATAGAAGAGATGCAAAGCACATGAAAGAGATGCAAGCTTATAGAAGAGACACAAAGCTCATGAAAGAGATGCAGGCTCAAGGATCTGATCAGAAGATGAGTCTCATAAACAGAGAATCAAGGTCAAAGGCTACAACCTATGCAAAAGCAAAAAGCAAGGTCAACACAAGGACAAGGAAGTACACTGCCGCTATCACAGGATTACATCATCTAGAAGCTGTCTCTTGTCCAGAAAAGCTCTTCTCTCCAACAGCTACTTTCCAACGGCTCTCAAGCATCACATAACGGCCAAATAACGGCTAATTTATCTTGGAATAAAAGGCTGAAAGCTACAGTGATGTTGTGAGACTCTTTTGCTGAACAATCAATCATTACATCTCATCTCATCTCACAGAGAGCTCACGTCTCATCTCTAGAGTCTGCTGAACTGAACATATCTTACAAGAAAGAGCTCTTGTAGTCTCATCAACTCTGTTCTCTTACTACACTCATTTGTATATTCTTGTGAGAAGAGAGTCTCTCTAGCCCAGAATCATCGTTTATTCACAACTGTGTGTGTTCAGGCTAGAACAACCTTAAACTATCAAGCATTGTAACTGAGTCTCATCTGAGATAGGAGGAAGCCTAGTCTTAGATTGAGAGTGTGCGTCCTGAAGAGGCAGTAAGAATACTTGTAACTCAGCCAAGATAGGAGCTGCCTAGGCTTGGTGTGAGGGGCGTCCTGAAGAGGCTGTAAGAATACTTGTATTGACGGGTTGTCAATAGTGAAAATCTCACAGGTGGTGAGGACTGGACGTGGCCCAAGGTTGTGGGTGAACCAGTATAAATCTCTACGTGCATCTCTTCTCCCTTATCTCTTTATTTACACTGCACATCTCATTTATCAAATCTGCTGGTCAAAATAAACTAAGTACTTATAAAGAAAATCTATTTGTAATAACACAAAGTCTGTCTCATCTTGAGTCTCATCTCAAATCTTTTTCTAAGTCAGAAATAATCAACTTTCAATTATTAACAAATCATCTTCACTTGATCACAACATCATTGTTGAGACAACATCTCATCTAACTTATTTGAGACTCCAAGTGTTAAACTTGAGATCACGTCTCAACCCGAAATTAAGTGTGTACTTTCAGGAAAAATATTTTAACGTCTCTATTCAACCCCCCTTCTAGAGACATTCAGCCAACTTCACATTTTTCCTTTTGCATTGTGTGAAAGAGACCCTGTATCAGATCCTAAATTGACTATATTTCATGATATGTCTCACCCGGTTGAAGAAGAAAGTTCTGAAAATAAGCATGAGGAGAAAGAAGAAGGAAATTCATCTGATTTGCAAAATGATGAACAAGGATCCTTTAGCCCAAAGGAATACGTTCAGAATAAGGGGGAGCATTACACATCTACTGAGACAACTAAGCTTGCACCACGGACGCGTCAACCACCAAGTTATCTCAAAGATTATTATTGCCACAAAGCTACTAAAACCCCTTCGTGCAAGTCATCGGATTCGTCAACCTCTTCAGGTATGGTCTATCCCATCTCACGATATATAAGCTATGATCATTTCTCACAAAAACATCAAGCTTATCTTGCAGCCATCTCATGTTATGAGGAACCAAAGTCATACCAGCATGCTGTCCATGAACCAGCATGGAGAGAAGCCATGGCACAAGAACTCAAGGCATTGGATGATAACAAGACTTGGGAGCTCACACTATTGCCTAAAGGGAAGAAAGCTATTGGATGCAAATGGGTGTACAAAATAAAATACAAGCCGACTGGTGAGATTGACAGACATAAGGCACGACTTGTGGCGAAGGGTTTCACACGGGTTGAGGGTGAAGACTTCAATGAAACTTTTGCCCCAGTAGCAAAGATGACCACAGTTCGATGCTTGCTCACAGTTGCAGTAGCTAGAGGATGGGGTCTTCACCAAATGGATGTTAGTAATGCATTCTTGCATGGTGAGCTAGACGAAGAGGTCTACATAGAGGTTCCACAAGGGTATGAGACTCCCAAAGAAGGCATGGTCTGTCGCTTAAGGAAATCCTTATATGGCCTACGTCAAACTTCACGGAACTGGTATTCTAAGCTCTCACAGGCACTCATAAAATATGGGTTTCAAGAATGTCATGCAGATCATAGTCTTTTCATCTATTCACATGATGAAATTTTCTTGGCTATTCTAGTCTATGTTGATGATCTTGTCATTATCGGGAATAATGCAGATGCATGCCATAAGTTCAAACAATATTTGAGCGAGAATTTTCATATGAGAGACCTTGGTCCCCTTAAATACTTTCTTGGATTGGAGCTTGCTCGTGGAACTTTTGGCTTGTTTATGTGTCAACGAAAGTACACCTTAGACATCTTAAGCGAGTGTGGCATGCTTGCATGTAAACCTTCCCCTTTTCCATTGGAACAAAATCACAAATTGGCACTTGATTCAGGACCTCTTTATTCAGATCCTCCTCGTTATCGTCGGCTCATTGGGCGCCTCATATATTTAACCATCACGCGTCCAGAGATCACTTATTCAGTGCACATCTTAAGTCAGTTCATGCAAGAGCCAAGACAAGGCCATTGGGATGCTGCAATGCATGTCTTACGGTATATGAAGTCTTCACCAGGTAGCGGCATTATTCTTCCAAGAGAAAATGATCTCCAACTTGTTGCTTTTTGTGACTCAGATTGGGCGTCATGTTCGTTAACTCGTAGATCTGTTTCTGGCTACTTGGTGAAGCTTGGTTCAACTCCTATATCATGGAAAACGAAAAAGCAAACACTGTGTCTAGATCTTCCAGTGAAGCGGAGTATCGTTCTATGGCTCATGCAACAAGTGAGATTTTGTGGCTGCGAAACTTACTGTCCTGCCTGCAAGTTAAGTGTGATTCTCCTACAACTCTCTATTGTGACAACCAAGCAGCACTTCATCTTGCAGCTAACCCGATCTACCATGAAGGAACTAAGCACATTGAAGTGTATTGTCACTTTATTCGGGAGCCTCTACAAGCAGGAGCAATATCCACAGCTTATGTGTCAACTAAACAACAACCAACTGACATATTTACAAAGTCTTTGGGTGGCAATCAGTTCAAGGAGTTGACAGTCAAGTTGGGTGTTCATAATTCGCACACTCCAACTTGAGGGGGAGTAATAGAGGATAATGATTGATAGCAGAAGAGATAACAGAGAAATTGAAATCCAGTTTGTTTAGATAGGATAATTTAAATTGAAATTCCGTTTGTTGAGATATAATGATTTTCTGCTTTTGATTTAGATAGAGATTTGTTCCGTCCTTTATTGTAGGCTTGTTCTGTTACTTTGTTATAGCCTTATCAAGTTGTTAGGCTCTCTTGTATAAATATAGGCTCACTTGTAGCTTTGATTAATCAATCAATAAACTAATTTTAATAGAAACATTGGTTGTTTGCTTTCAGAATGGGAAATTGGAGAAATGGGAAAATGAAAGGGGAGAGAGAATGAGTGGAGCATGTGGTCAAGAGAGATAAAACGTAAACCGTGCAGAGACGGGTAGTGGGTGATTGGAATGAGATGAAGCAGTTTTTTTCTTAACTGCCTGTGTTTTTTAGGTGTTTTTTACTTATTTGTCCTTATTATTTTATTGTGCGTGCGTTTGTTTTTTTTAAGTTAGGGGTAGTATTGTCTTAAAAATGTGGAAACGAAAAAAATTGTATTCTCTTTATATATAGGTATAGATATAGATTATTATTATTATTATTATTATTATTTATAATATAATATAATGAAATGACCAAATATGTGTATGTCTTCACATGAAACTAAAAACAAGAGATTATAAAATAATTGATATTTTTTGGTGATCAATAAAATAATTTATATTAATATAAACTAATTCATCTTAATTGATTGGTTTAATTTTTATTTGTTTTCTAAATATATCTTATACAACTTAATTTATAACCATATGTAACATTCACATCAAACATATATTTAGAAAGAAAAGTATTTACAATAAATTTAAAAAATTAGCAAATTATTCTAACTAGTGGGGAACCCGTGCGATGCACGGTTCAACATTTTCATCAGGAATTTCAGCTGAAATTATTCTATCAATATCATTTGGAGTTGGATATCTATGCTCAGGATGCAAAAATATCAGAATATGTGCATGAGGTAATCCACGCTTCTGAAATTCAATGGTATATATGACTACAACATAAATAAGTACCTTGTTAAGTCATGATTAGGATAATTATCAATCATATATGGCATTTCAATTTATATAAATAAACATGGAAGAAAAGCTAATAATAGAGTCATTTACCTGCTTTGACTTTTCCAAAAATTGATCCCTCCTTAATATCCTTCATAAATTGGGTTAGCTTCATCTTGAACACTCGGCAAATAATATCTGGTCTATCCTCTGATCTTAGTCATTAGCTTGTCATCAATCTCGTTATTTCAGGCCATTTATGATTACATGTGAAAGTTATGAATAAATCCGGATACCCAGCCCATCTACATATACCCATAGCATCTTGATAATTTTGAATCATATATCTTGCACCCCCAGTAAAAGATGAAGGCAATACAATGCGCTTTCCTAATGTGGATGGATTTGTTTCTCCTCTCAAAATTGCTTCAGAAAGAACTTTGTACATTTCCGCCCTCAATTCTTTTTGATGTGTTCTTATGTAAGTAAGATGGGATGATTCTATCATGCTATAAGCATCCACCAAAAATTGTTGGAAAAGTCGTTTAGACTTCAACAACGGAGATTGCTCTATGCGTCTTTGTTGAAGTCTGAATGCAAAAAACTCTCTCATTGTGACTTTTTTCCTCTTTCTCGATGATTCCTCTGAATACTCATTGTATGGCACATCATTTCTATATCCGTCTTCTCCTCGAGGAAATAGAAGCGGATATTGCAACGGCAAGTATGCACAACTTATGATAGAGATACGTTGCAAAAAGCCTCCTTGTGTTTGAACAATAACACCTCTCTCTACATTACCAACATCAAAATCTCCTACAATTAATGCAGCCACTTCAGATGTTGTTGGTAAGTTATATCTTCTTCCATCCCCTCCCCTTTTTCCTATAAGCCTCAACCTCACATCTGCTATATTGTCTTGCTGAAATCTGTCTCTAATCATTCTATATGTTTTTGCATACGGATTATAATTGTCCAGCATGTCCTTAATGTCTTTAACAATTGAAGAGTGTATTTCTGCATCATCATCTTCCATTCTGCATATTTGAATAACGAAAAAGGATTACATTTTTGTTTATATATGAAATAAATACATGAAAATTATATAAATTACTTAATGGGAAAATTTAGTCTCACCCGACAACATTCATTCTATTTGTCAACTCATGCTCAGTATCATAAATGTATAGCTGGGCAAACTTGGATTGTGAACCAATTGATGGAAGTAAACTCCCAATTCTGTGATAATTTTCTCCTCCCATAACAAAAATTGGAGGAACATTGCCATCATTCACTGACTTTTCTATTTTTCCGCCCATAGAGGTAAATGAAAACATCATGTTGAATGAGCGAATATTTTGCAAAAAAAAATTGCTTCTTTTATCCTTCTTATTAAACAAATCATTCAAGATTTAAGGAGGCTCCATCAAGTATGGCAACTTTATCTTCCCTTGCAAGAAGCATAGTGAAAATTTAGGATTCGATGCTCTGTATGACTTTTGCACACGCTCAGAATACCATAGTAAAACTCCACAAAATGAGCACTCACATGTTGGATCCCCTACGTCAAAATAATCTACAGAAAATTGTAATATTTATATTATTATAACGAAAGACTAAATCATGAAAATAAAAATTTGCATAATAAATAAACCTGTAGGAGATTCAACATCTGGTTCAAATTCTACTTCGCTATCAACCTCTTCATCATTATGCACATCAGTTTCTTCATCACCTAATAAAGGAATTTAATATATGCGAAATTATATGATTAATAGTAGCCAACATATTTCTTATATATTTACTTAAAATTTTTCCACCACAATATGCATAAAACTATAATAATTCACTAAATAATAAGATATGATTATTATGTTTAGCCACCTTAATTATTATCTTATAATAATAATCTAATAAAACATTAAAATTTAAATAACTCTTCATCAAAATATCTCACCAAGATCAACTATAAAAGGATTTCCATTTGGCTCATAATTTTCATCTGATGCGATAACATTTTGAGTATTTGATGGTTCATCATCATCTATTGAAAAAAAAAATTAAAATAAAAAAATCAATTCATATTTAAAACATAATAAAAAAATAAAACATATTTTATAATAAGAAAGGAATGCAACTTCATAGTTTGAAAAATATTTAAACATTAAAATAAATTTAAAATACCTGATAATATAATGACATCAACATGTTTTGAGACTGTGGATTGTTGAGTAATGTTTTCAAGCATAGTCAACTGTGGTGTAAGCCTTGATTTTAGCACAAATTTTCCTGCACGAAAACCATTGTCATGACCAATACTTCTTGACTTATGGGATGATGAGCCAGTTGATAGTTGGCCAAACGTTTCTAAGCGACTTCTCTGCACAGACATTCCATTAACTATAATTTAAAACAGAAAAAATAAGTTAGAATAAGTATGAGTGATATTAAATATTAAATATATGGTAATAAAAAAATTTCATTAGTTAATTGGAATATCATAAATTTTTACCATTTGTAACATCAGACAATGGAGTGGTCCGAGTTCTTCTCATATTGCGTGAAGGTGGGGTACAAAAGTCATTGATTCCCGTACTATTAGAAGTCAAAACAGGAGGAACACAATTTTTTGCATAAAAAATGTATGGGATTTCATGTTTGCAATTAAATTCATAAATTAATTAAGATCACATAATTAATTAAGATCACATAATTTACGGTGCACGGTTCGATATGACATACTATTTGTAATGATGGACATTGGAACTCTCTGGTCGACAACATATCTACTATTAACTTCATTTGAGCTTCCATCCTCAAAATTTATGTTGTCATTATCATTCAGAACCCTTTTGGTCTGAGTAGTCAATCCAACCTCATTTCGTTTTCTTTTATTTTCATCAATTCGAGACATTTTGAATTTTATACTTCTCTAATAGACAACAAAAATCAAATTTAGCATTCAGAAAAAAAATTAGTTTAATTTAGTTTAATACAAAATTAGAATCAAATTTAGAAAATACAACTATATTCAAATCAAATAAGCTTTAGAATCAAATCAGATTTATAAAACATATCGATCTATATTCAAATAAAATCAAAATACTGTCTCTCTAAATCTAAATCATGTCTCTCTAACCTATTGATTATAATCAAAGCATTAAGCAGGTAAATAAATTAAAATCTGAAATAATGATCCACTATCATAATATTCAGATCAAATCATTGATTATAATTTATTATAATACAAATTTAGAATCAAATCATATTTAGAATCAAACTTAGAATACTCATCTATATTCAAATCAAACCAAATTTAGAAAACCTATGTATTTATATTCACATTAAATCAGATTTAGAATCAGAACAGGTCTATACACATAAAGTGAAATCAATTTATCTATACTCAAATCAAATTATTGCTTTTATCCATGATTTTAATTTATTTTAATACAAAATTAGAATCAAATTTAGAAAATACAACTATATTCAAATCAAATAAGCTTTAGAATCAAATCAGATTTATAAAACATATCGATCCATATTCAAATAAAATCAAAATACTGTCTCTCTAAATCTGATGCATATTTAAATATAATTAAAACTTCAAGATTTCTGATTTGAAATTTGAAAACGAATTTTGCTTTTTTTTTTTGCTAAAATTGCCATCTTTTTTGCGGCAAAATAAATTTCAGACTCATTTCTATTTATATACTAGTGTAGAACCCGTGCGTTGCACGAAATAATTGAAAAGAGCAATTATAATAACTGAAAATACTAAAAAAATGATAATATGTTTCTAAATAAACAATTTAATAAAGCTAATCTTCAAAATTCAATAATAGGAGACTTATGACAGAAATCCTGCAAAAAAAATAAAGGGAGTTGGTTAATTTAAAAATAGATAAAATGTTGTATAAATGTAAATAAAAAAATTAATAATGGAATGAAATATAGAAAAAAGTGTTGAATAAATACCTGCTCAGAATACTTTGAAATGATCAGATGTATTGAAATAAATACATGTTCATGAAAGTTTCTGGAATACTTCTCTATAGACAACGTTAATTGTGCAATTCTCAGAAACATTATCATGATTTTTCAATAAAATCTTTAATCCATGGATAGATTTCACTCTTGACAAAGCAACATACAACTGACCATGTGTAAATACTGGTCTTGGAAGAAATAATCCAACACATGACAATGTTTGTCCCTGAGATTTATTGATTGTCATTGCAAATGAGACAACAATAGGAAACTGTTTTCTTTGAAATTTCACTGGAAGAGTTTGATTATTTGGAATCATGTTCATCCGGGGAATAAGTGCAATTCCACCAGCTCGATTTCCAGTAAGAATTTCACATTCCATAACATGATTACCCAACCTTCTTATCTGCATTCTGGTGCCATTGCACAACCCATTAGATTGGTCTATATTTCTCAACAACATGATGGGAACACCAACTTTCAAAACCAATTTATGTGGTGGCAGACCTGAACAATTCAAACCATTTAAAACTTCAGGTGAAAAAGTTTCTAATTCACACTGGGAATTACCTTCTTCTCTACAAACAGAATCTGAACTCAAATAAGTTCTTTCCTCTCCTGTGATTATGTCCATGATATGATTGTTTACTTGGGAAACCACATCCAAAGTTGGAGCCAATATGCTTCTTTCCTTAAAGAATCCTGGACTGTTCATGTTTGATAACATATCAGGATATACAAAATCAATTAAATCATCCAATCCATTTTCAGAATTCTTAATTAACATCTGTTCAGGTATTTGAATTTCAGCTTCACCATCAGTAGTGTCCCCTGCAAGGCCATCTCCGACTTTTAACAACCATTCACTAAAGCTTTTCAACTCAGCAGTTGTGCACTTACTGCTTTGATCATTAAGTCTCATGTTTTTTGTAAGTGTTAGTACTTCACAGAAAGACCACAGGTATGAAGAATTGATTACTGAATTAGCTATGTCTTGCCTTGATCCTCTTGGAATAACTGGTAATATCTGTCTAAAATCTCCACCCAAAACAACTACTTTTCCCCCAAATGGCAAATCAGGTTTATAGTTATCACAAAACCTCAAGATATCTCTAAAACATCTATCCAATGCCTCAAAGCACAACTTACTGACCATGGGAGCTTCATCCCATATAATCAACTTTGCTTTTTGAATCAATTTAGCATGGGGAGATCCTTGCTTAATGTTGCAACATGAGTCCTCATTAATATTCAATGGAATTTTAAATCTTGAATGTGCAGTTCTTCCATTTGGAAGTAAAAGTGAAGCAATTCCACTTGAAGCAACATTCAAACAGATTTGACCCTTACATCGAACTGCAGTAGATAGTGTATTCCACACAAAGGTTTTTCCTGTGCCTCCATAACCATATAGGAAAAAAAATCCACCATTGTCACCTTCAACAGCTTGCATTATTTTGTTAAATGCTGTTTTTTGTTCATCAGTAAGTTTCTGTAAAGAATTACCTAAAAAATCAGTTAGAACTCCACGATCAAAATTCAACTCTTCTGCAACCAATCTTGATGACAGATTCTGAACTGTATCTGCTGATGGCAAAGGAATTGGAGGATAATCTCTTAAGCTTCTTCCATTCCCCTGCATCATTTCTTCTATCTCCCCAAGACAAATGTTTTTAATCTCTTCTTCACTTAATTGCAAATCTACAATATTAAAAGTAATAAAGTAAGAATGATTTACAAAATCGTAAATAAAATTATTTAGTAATAAAAGTAAACATTCACCTTCCATCTGTAGCAGTTGCCTTTGGTTATAAAGAATACTATCAGATAGTTCTTGCCAACAACTTTCCCATACATACTCTGGTCTTGAAATGTTATTTGAAATTAACATGATAGTAAATAATTTTCTGATATAATGACCAGAAGCCCATGTGAATGATTCCTTAATTGCATCAATGAATTCTTTGTCATCTTGAAGCAGACCAAGTGCATAACATGCATCTTTAAAAGTTGGGTAAATAAAACCATTTACAGTTCTTATGTCTTTAAAACTCATGCATCCCTTTTGGATATTTAGCAACAATCGAAGATAATAATCCTCTCCATTTCCGGTAGGAACATGAGAAACTCTTCCAATAGCAAAACCTTGTTGTCGAGGCACCCATTTTAAATACTTTTTATTCCACACAAATTTTGTTGGAAGTTCAGTATAGGTCAACCCCCTAGCATCTGTATACTCTTTATTAGCCTGCATCCAGCCTTGAAACATTGTGGTCTTGATTTCAGCTCTTTCCAAAACATTCTCAACATCTTCATTATCTCTAAAAACAACAGACTGCTGATCATTCAAATGAAAAGGTAACCTGATGACAGGAGGATATTTGACCTGAATATCAAAGGTAAATAGCCTCCATGTAGCTTCACATGCTGATATATACCTACAGTCATAATAACTTTGGATCTCATCCACAGAATCATGATTTAACAATGAAGCTGTCACTCTGTCATTGCCCTTGTGCACATACTTGAATAAGTACTTAATAGAACTTGTTTGACATGTGTATTCAACATTAATATGACATCCAAACTTCAAAAGTAATTTTGAGTTGTAAGGAACAATGAATGTGTTGTCAATGAGACACTTCTTTTTTTGAATAACTCTCCCGTTATCAATCCTTCTATACCTTGGAAAACCTTCATCATCTATTATTGTCCGATGTCTGAAACACTTTGGATAATGCTTAGTACATTTTCCATTTCTCATGCAAGGAGAATTTCTGTTATAAACACCACATGGTCCATGAACCATGAATTTACTAACTAATCCAAAAAGTTTAGGATTCGAAACACTGTCAGGAATTTCTGCACATATAAACCTATCAATATCCTCAGGAGATCTTGGATTATGTTCAGGATGCATGAATAACAAAATGTGTGCATGTGGCAACCCACGCTTTTGAAATTCAATAGTACAAACATCTGAAATTTAAACAAAAATTCAGTAATTTAATTAAATATTTCATGTTGAGTTGAAAAGAAAAAACAAATTAGTAACTTACATGCAGATACTTTGCCAAAGATATACCCACTCTTTAAATCTTTAATGAGATCATCTAACTTAATCTTGAAGACTCTGCACAAAATATCTGGCCTATCTTCAGCACTTACTCCATGTCTCTGAATATACCTCTTAACTTCAGGCCATTCTGGATTGCAGGTCATTGTAATAAAAAAACTTGGATATCCAAGATATTTGCAAATGGCAAAAGCATCTTTACAATTATTAAACATGTATCTAGGACCACCAGTAAAAGAACTTGGAAGAATTATTCTTTGTCCTGTAGCTGCTGCATTAGTCTCTCCACGAACTAAACATTCATGTAATCCTTTATACTGATCCACTCTTAACTTAGCTTGATTGAATCTAATGTACCTTAATCTTTCAGCTTCAACCATAGTATATGCATCAACCAAAAAGTTGTTGAAATAACCTTTTTGATTTGAGCAAAATAGGAGAATCTCCAATTCTTTCCTGAATTCTATATGCGAAAAATTCTCGCATGCTTACCTTATTCCTTTTCCTACTGGAACAGCCTGCAACATTTTCAGAAGTTGGGGATATCAGGACGATATCCATCTTCGCCAAAGGGGAAAATTAAAGGATATTGCAATCCCAAATAGTTAGGATGTAGTGTATCCACAATTTGAAGGCTCCTACATTGGGTTTCTAAAATAATGTCCCTGTGTGCAAGAGATTCATCAATGTCTCATACAATTATTGCAGCTACTTCTGAAGCAGAAGGTAAATTGTATGTTCTTCCATCCGTATTCCTCTTTCTAATCAATTTTAGCTTGATATCACCAAAATCTCTTTCAACAAAACGATCTCTTGCATATCTAAATGACTTTGCCAGGACATTATGTTCATCAAGCATTTCCTTTAGGACTGTCACTATTTCTATATCTAATGAAGATGAATCCTTATTCTTTCTGCAAATCATTTTCAAAAATAAATTTATTAATAAGATTGGACTTAAACAATGAGGAAAAGTATATGACATTGCATTAGAGTATACCTGACAGCATTTATTCTGTTATCAACTTCATTGTCTGTATCATATATGTACAATTGTGTAAACTTTGGTTTCTGGTTAGGCTGTGGAATAAGACTCCCAATTGTATGATAATTTTGACCACCCAGTAAGAAAATTGGAGGAGCTGTTCCATTATTTACTTCATGATTTACTTTTCCAGCCATTGATGTGAATGAAAACATTCCATTAAATGCTCGAATGTTGTTCAGAAATATTTGCTTCTTTCATTCCTTTTATTGTGTAAATCAGCTAAAATTGGTGGAGGCATTGGAAGCAATGGCAACTTGACTTTTCCTTCCATGCAACAAAGAGAAAATTTAGGTCTATTTGAACCTTTAGTTTTTGATAACCTCTCATCAGACCACATTAAAGCCTTGCAGAATTCACACTCAAATGCATTGTCTCCAATGTCTAAGACTTCTGAAATAAAATACAGAAACATGCAAAAATTTGTGTGTCAGAATAGATAAAAAATATGTAACTGTATAACAAAAGGCATCATCAAACCTTCCTCAGGATGGGACATTTGAAATATTACATGAGCTTGTAACAAATCTGAAAATAAGAATAATATATAGGAATATGTATTATCAATGATTGTAAAATAATTTTAAAGCAGATATTCAAACAAACTAAAACACCTCTTAATTCAATTTCATCTACCTGCAAAGGTTGAGTCATCAAACATATCCATTCCATCCAGGTCTTCTTCTATAATTGAATCATCAAATTGATCTAACACTGTATAAATGATATTACAGAACATTAAATAACATAATACATAATCAAAATGGGGAACCTTGCATGTTAAGCAACATTTTATAGATAAAGTACCTTCATAATCATTAAAAGGATATCTGTCAGATTCATTAGTCTCAATATGTTCAGCATCCTGGAATAAATAAGTAGGATGACATTGCACAGACTCGATTATTCTTGAGTTTTGTATGACATGCTTCCCTCTTTTTACTTTAATACTGTCATGAATTAGATAAATGATGAATATGTCATATTAAAAAAGTGACTAAAAAATGTTTAATGGCAAATACTTGTTATAAAAAACCTTGGAGTTAAAGTTAAGATGTCACTATGTGCAGGGAGAAGGAGATGATTGGATTGGCTTATCCTGAAATCTTATCCTCAAATTTTCAGACATCTCTTTAGAAGATCCTGTCAGCAGAAATAATAAGTTATTCCTAAATCTTGTTTTCAATACCTTCAAGTGGTTAAATTAATTATAATAGTCACTGATGCAACTTGAGAAGTATTCTGAGTTGTTGTACTCACAACCATTTATGTGGAAGAATCTTGAAATAGGACAACTTTCAATTGTGAATATTTTGAGAAACATAATATTAAAATATGAAAGATGAAAATGCACAAACCATTTGTTACTACAGATTGAGTCATTGATGGATTGACTACTTCGGTGGCAGATAAGATGGGGTTGACTTTGATACTTCCATTAAGAATCAAAAAATTTTCCTCACTCCGTGCAATAACGTTTTCTAAAACAATTAAATCAAGTATGAATACAAAAAGAATGAATCTATAGTCAATGAGATATATTCATGACAGAAAAAGTTGAAAGATAATATTAAAACAATACCTTTGCATATCATGTTTTCTTTTCCAGAAGTGGTTGCTTATCTTTTTGTTAAAGGAGTTATTGAAACATTATCTATTGTAACAAAAAGTAAAATAATACATTAATTAATTTCACAAAAGATGAATTCTAACATGAACAACAATTACATCAACTACAAACCTTGACTTATTGGATCCAAAGGTTTCCTGCTCTGAAAATTGTTGTTTAAACTGGTATTATTGCTTAGTGATTCAGTATTTCCATCCTGAGGCTGAATTCGTCTTTTCCTTTTATTCATCATAATCATCATCCTTGTACACCGAGCCATCTTCTTCTGATATTCATCATCTTGTTCCATGGCTAATGAAGGGAGTAAGAATTCAATGAAAAGTAAAGAAACTTGTATCTTGTGTAATGTTTTATTACTCCAATTTAAATGAAATACGATTTCAATTTAACCATCTATTAGTCTTATATTTAAATATTTAAACTAAATAAACCATTTCAATTTACTGTACAGATTTTTATTTTTATTAATAATCAACGTGAATCTTTATTTAATAAAGTGATTTATTATGAAAATATTTTAGGCAATATCATGATTATTTAAAACATTAATACAAAATATTTAAAAAATAAAATTTTTATAATAATAAAATGGGATTGTACACGTTCCAAAATTATAAAATCTGATTCTTAAATCTTTACAGATCATTCTTCATGCATTAATAAAACGTGAATTATGGGATTCTTAATATTATTACAGGCTACAGTTTCCAATCCCACTAAATATTTCAAAATTCAAATTTAAAATTTAAACTCATAAAGTATAACATTGATTGCATTAGAAATCTTAATGGCATCAGAAAACTAAATAAACCATTAAAATAAATCAATATTTAAATGAAATACGATTTCAATTTAACCATCTATTAGTCTTATATTTAAATATTTAAACTAAATAAACCATTTCAATTTACTGATCAGATTTTTATTTTTATTAATAATCAACGTGAATCTTTATTTAATAAAGTGATTTATTATTAAAATATTTTAGGCAATATCCTGATTATTTAAAACATTAATACAAAATATTTAAAAAATAAAATTTTTATAATAATAAAATGAGATTGTACACGTTCCAAAATTATAAAATCTGATTCTTAAATCTTTACAGATCATTCTTCATGCATTAATAAAACGTGAATTATGGGATTCTTAATATTATTATAGGCTACAGTTTCCAATCCCACTAAATATTTCAAAATTCAAATTTAAAATTTAACAACATAAAGTATAACATTGATTGCATTAGAAATCTTAATGGCATCAGAAAACTAAATAAACCATTAAAATAAATTAATATTTAAATATTTAAACTAAATAAACCATTTCAATTTACTGATCAGATTTTTATTTTTATTAATAATCAACGTGAATCTTTATTTAATAAAGTGATTTATTATTAAAATATTTTAGGCAATATCATGATTATTTAAAACATGAATACAAAATATTTAAAAAATAAAATTTTTATAATAATAAAATGGGATTGTACATGTTCCAAAATTATAAAATCTGATTCTTAAATCTTTACAGATCATCCTTCAATCATTAATAAAACGTGAATTATGGGATTCTTAATATTATCATAGGCTACAGTTTCCAATCCCACTAAATATTTCAAAATTCAAATTTAAAATTTAACCTCATAAAGTATAACCTTGATTGCATTAGAAATCTTAATGGCATCAGAAAACTAAATAAACCATTAAAATAAATCAATATTTAAATATTTAAACTAAATAAACCATTTCAATTTACTATACAGATTTTTATTTTTATTAATAATCAACGTGAATCTTTATTTAATAAAGTGATTTATTATTAAAATATTTTAGGCAATATCCTGATTATTTAAAACATTAATACAAAATATTTAAAAAATAAAATTTTTATAATAATAAAATGGGATTGTACACGTTCCAAAATTATAAAATCTGATTCTTAAATCTTTACAGATAATTATTCATTCATTAATAAAACGTGAATTATGGATTCTTAATATTATTATAGGCTACAGTTTCCAATCCCACTAAATATTTCAAAATTCAAATTTAAAATTTAAACTCATAAAGTATAACATTGATTGCATTAGAAATCTTAATGGCATCAGAAAACTAAATAAACCGTTAAAATAAATTAATATTTAAATATTTAAAAAAAACAAACCATTTCAATTTACTGATCAGATTTTTATTTTTATTAACAATCAACGTGAATCTTTATTTAATAAAGTGATTTATTATGAAAATATTTTAGGCAATAT
This sequence comes from Sesbania bispinosa, assembly GCA_026901365.1. NCBI lineage: Eukaryota > Viridiplantae > Streptophyta > Magnoliopsida > Fabales > Fabaceae > Sesbania > Sesbania bispinosa. Next base: position 127,325 of record QLOH01000709.1, on the reverse strand, counting down.
CCTGATTATTTAAAACATTAATACAAAATATTTAAAAAATAAAATTTTTATAATAATAAAATGGGATTGTACACGTTCCCAATGAGATTTTATTCATTGTTTACTTTCATGTAATACTATTTTGGAGGGAAACTGGCATCACGAGAGGGTGACACGTCACATAATAGGACCTGTCAACAACTGTGTTTTATATAATATATTGATATTGATTGATATTGATATTGATTGATTGATATTGATTGATTGATATTGATATTGATTGATATAAAGATAAAGATAAAATAAAGATTATACAATTACCAATACCAATTGTTATTGTTATTATAACTAAAAGAATTTTAATAATTGAGTTATTATGTGAAATTTGGTCCAGATAATAAAACAACTATGAATGATATGGGCTCACAAAAAAGAGACCCTCTTCCAAAAATACAGACAAAATAGAAAAAGGGAGCATAGAGCAAGGGTTTCCAGATCTATGAGGGTTTCCAAATCTGAGGAAAAGGGAGCTTGGAGGGGATAGTACGGTGCGACCATGGTTGACGGCCGCGCGTTGGACGGTGGGGTGGATGTACGGTGCAATGCGCCAGCTATTGGTGGCTCGGTCGCGCTTCGCGGTGGCTCTGCGCAATCGGAAGTGAGGTCACGACGAGGGGAGAGGAGGAAGACGCGCTAAGGTGGACCGCGCAATGGCGGGTTTGTAGGGGCGGGGGACTTCGCTTCGCGGTGGCGGTGGTGCACAGGTGGGGTTGCCACGACGGAGGGAGGCCACATCGGCCTCCTTTCTTCTTCGTCTCTCTTTTACCCTTTCTGTTTTCCTTCTCTTTGGCCCATTTAAAAATTTGAAGTCAGCGCACTAGTTCGCTGGAGTTAACTGTAACTCATTTTTAGAGTTGTTCAATCTTCAACATGTTTGTATACATTTGACATTCAAATAAGTAGTTGGCTTATACCTTAACTGCAGTTTCATTCTGTAACTTGGGAGTTGTTCTTTTGTGTAAGAGTTTGTGATGAGTCTGAATGATAGGTTTCTGACCTCGTTGCTTTCTTCTATCTGGGATACAGGAGCTGACACAGAAGGTAGTGCTGATGTGGTGAATTAAGGGTTTAAAGTCTTCACTGTACCATTTTATAGAGGAAATTGCTGATACAGGGGATGATAGGTCTGGATTCTTGTTTTGTACCAATTTATATGTTTCTTTTCCTTTCCATCTCTTAGGATCCTAATCCTAGTAACCTGTAAGGATTGCCTTTGCCTCACTTGCAATCATATTATTTTGCAGCCTACTTTGTGTAATTTCTTGAATCAATTTGTTGCTTGTCTCTTTGTGCAAATGCATGTGTATGGATAAGTCAATTGTTTTGAATTGATTTTGCTGCATGTAGTTCCTTATTTTCTAAGGAAATTGTTTGTTTTGAATCTATTGAAGCCTAAAGTTAGATTAAGCCATTCATTGTGTATTGACCTGATACTTCTTTTTATGGACCATCTCTTTATGTTTTGTTTTTTTGGTTCTGCTACTGCGCCATGCTTGTGTATTGAGGAGATATGTTAGTTTCATTGTGGAAAGGGTGTGAAAATGGAAAAGACACCTAATGGGTGGTGGTGGTGTGTGTGTGTTGTGGTGGGGGGTTGCAGTTGATTGCTTGCTGCAACTTTCAACTTCAGTGATATATTATGTAATATTTGTCAAAATTCAAAAGTTCTGGTCTTAGTTTGACTTGTATTTCATTATTGTTTTATCTGGTTTTTATGTACATTTGTAGGTAACATTGTATTAGTGCAACTCGAGGAGGACTTGGAGCAACTTAAAGTCCTTGAGAATTGAAAATGACTATAAGATGAAGGTACCCTAAGTTTTTTATACAAGTCATTATTAGTTTATCTATATCCTAACTTGCACATTTTTTATTGATTATTTTACATTGACTTTATATAATCTCCTATTAATAATCAAATACCCTTCAAATCCAAGTATAAGGTCTAGTTTCCAATTTACCATTTGATGTGAAGAAACTATCTTTACTTCAGGTTCTCTGATATTCAAATAAATGCACTTGCTATAAGGCTATGTTCCCCTGCAATGCAGTAATGTTGAAATTTGTCTCTAGTGGAATAGTTCCCTTATTATAGCTTCCAAAGTCGATCCTGGTTTTGATGTCTACTTGGATGTGCTATAGGACTTTAGGTGCAGTCTTTTAAAAGACATATTTTGGAAACAATTGAAATGTGCCTAATATAGTTATAGTACTTTCCTTTTAAATAATTGGCTGATACACCTAATATAGTTTAGTATTATATTAGTAGTATATCAGTACTAATAAAAGACATTAATTTAAGCTACATTGAAGAAGCCATTAATAAGCATCGTTAAAATTTGAAAAAAATGGGAAGTGAACTAAATTAAGAAATTATATATACCCAAGAAAAATAGTTATAAGGGTATATGGAAATTAAATAGATCAAAACTAAATCCTATACTATTTATATTTTTATTGTTAAATCGCGATGTACAGGTTATATACTTATATCACTATTTTTTATTATTTTTTAACTTGTATGTATAAATAGGTTTCTAAATAAATTGATCTCAGTAAGAAAATTAGAGTTAGTGCATGTTTAGTTTAGTAAATAACTTTAAGAAACTCCATTGAAAAAACATTTGTTGGTGGCGTTGAGATTGAGCAAATTAATTGTACAGTAATAATTTATCAAATTTAATAATGAATAATTTATATTAGTACTAATACTTTATGTTTGGATTAATGTGTTTTGTAAAACTTTATGTTTGGTGTGTTTTGGAATTTAATGAATGTGTTTTGTAAAACTTTATGTTTGGTGTGTTTTGGAATTTAATGAGTAGTATGATCTTGAGTTTATTGATGTCCTCTGGTGTCAAACATCAAGATGTTTGAATTAGTAGTATTACTAAAAAATGTATACAGGATATTTGAAATGATAAAAAAAAAAACCAGTAAAAAAATTTAAAGGTAGAGACGAATTTTAGAGATGGAAATACCAAAAATAATTCCACCTGATTAGAGACGGAAAATAAGTCCGTCTCTATGTAGAGACGGAATTTAAAATCTTAGAGACGGAATTCACCTTCTAAATTAGCGACGGAAAATCCATTCCATCTCTGCTTAGAGACGGAATACTAAATCCTCAGAGACGGATTCACCGAATATTTATAATTATCTTAGAGACGGATTTGTTATTTCTTAGAGACGGAACTGATCCGTCTCTAACAGGTTTGCAACGCCCGGATTAGCGACGACCCAGATTCCGTCTCTGATTCCGTCTCTGACCCCTTTTGAGACGGAAAAAGCTCATTTTAGAGACGGATTTTTTCCGTCTCTATTTTTTATTTTTCTGGTAGTGATAGCACAGGTAAATCATTAGACCCAGGTAAGTTCACAGTGCCAGTTTCTGTTGGTACTCAACCAATCACCAAAGCTTTGTTAGATCTTGGGGCGAGCATCAATCTGATGCCGCTATCATTCTTCAAGAGACTGGGAATTTTGAAGGTCAAACCAGCAAATGTAAGTCTACAGCTTGCAAACAAAACCACTCAACATCCATATGGAGTAATTGAAGATTTGCCAATAAGGGTGGACAAGTTTGTATATAGTACAGACTTCTTTATTGCTGAAATGGAAGAGGATGCTGATGTCCCCTTAATCTTAGGAAGACCATTCATGAAAGCTGCCAAGGTGATAGTTGATGTTGATCGGGGAAAATTTCAACTCAGCTCTCAAAAAGAGAGTATCATTTTTCACTTAGACAAAGGAATTCCCCATGTAGCTGAACCACCAGATCAATTGAAGATAGATCCTACTGATGGGATCTGCATCACTTATTTTGAGCCAAAGCTGCAAAAGGTACGAAAAAAAGGAAGTCATGAATCACATAGTATCTGAGCACAAGAGGAAAAAGGTTCCTAATATTATGAGGAAACCAACAATAAGAAAGAAGCAGCTGCAAGAATCTATGGTGGAATTCCGGTTCAAAAAGAGAAAAGGATCAACATCAAATGAGGAAGAAGACAATGAGGAAAGTGATGAGAAGACAAGAAGCTGGTATGAAGGATGGTTCAGAGCAACAGGAGGAGGAGCAGTTGATTCCACCACCATACTCCAATTGAAACCACCATGAGTAAAACATGCATCGAGCTAAAATACGTTAAGCAAGCGCTTCCTGGGAGGCAACCCAATGTTTTATTGTTTTTATTTTTATTTGTTTTTCCGTTTTGCAAATTTTGTTTTTGTATGTCTTAATCAGAGTCAATACCTGTTTAGTTTAAGAAAGTGATGGGAAGAGGACAAATAAAAATAGGGAAAAGGAATAGGAACACTTTGAATTAGGAAGCAACAGAAAATAGAAGATAAAAAGACATTTTGTTTTCTGCGCTTCACTTGCGCTTAGCGCAAGTAAAGCGTAGAATTAACAATTTCAATTCTGTTTTCTGCGCTGAGCGTAGATGAAGTGCAACTACTCGCTCCAGGGAACGCTGCAACACGCATTCCACCTGCGCTGAGCGCAGGTGAAGCACAAGTGCCCGCTCCTGCATAAATTCAAAAATCTGGAGTGGGGAAGGTCACTTTTCACCTTCCCCGCATTTTCATGAGTGATTTTCTCAGAGTTTCTTACCTCTTTTTCATCTTTTTCACTCAAATACCTCCTCCTTTCAACTTCTTTACACTATTCCAGGTATGTTTTTACTGTTTTGAAAAGATTTTACCGATTAAAATTCTTATTTTTCTGTTTCATTGAGCAAAACCTTAGGATAGAAAACTTAGGCTCTTAAGGACCCTATAATTTTAGGATTATTTGTCAATAGAGTCTTAGTTTAACATGCTGATTATGGTTGAATGCTTAGTGGTGATTTTTGAATGCTCAGTGAATTTCTGCAAATTATTCTAGTTGATAATATATGTGCTTTATTTGTGTTAAATTTTGCACCAACCATTGCATGAATAATTGTGCATTATTACATGTCTTCATTGTAGGAACACAGAGAAACACTAGAAGGGGGGTTGAATAGTGTTTCTAAATATTTTAAGAAGCTTTTCGAAAACAGATTTACAAAACAAACTTTAGACAGGTTGCTAGAGGGTTGTCTGAAGTTTTTAGATAGCTGTCTGAAGTTGGTTTCAGACGGCTTTAAAATTGTTCTAAAAGAAGTTTCTTCTTTTTAAAATATTAGATTAAATATTCAGTCCCCTTAATTAGTTTAAAACTGAAATGACAAAGATAAGGGAAAAAGAAACTTAGCCACAGAAATTATCCTGGTTCACTCACTACCACTTGTGAGCTACGTCCAGTCCCAATGCCAACTAGCACTTGGATTTTCTCTTAATCTTGCAAGATTACAAGTATTCTTTTCTATCAAGCCTCTTCAGGCTCTACAACCAAGTATTCTTTTTCAGACAAGCCTCTCCAGGCTCAACAACACAAGTATTCTTTTTCAGACAAGCCTCTCTAGGCTCAAAAGCAAATACAAATGAGAGAAATGCTTAAGCTCACAAACTATATCAGTTTTGAGACTTAAACAGCTACATATTGTACAGAAATTACTGAGGTATGCTCAGAATAAAAAATTTGTGTGTACAAAGATGATAAATTCTATCAGAGTGTTGCAGCGAAAAACTTGCAGAGTTTCTGTTCTTTTTCTATGCTTCTCTATATTTCAGGTCTTCAAATGAGGGGGGTATTTATAACCAAATGATTGGCCCACTGAAAACTCTCATGCTTGTGAATTCCATGCTAGCCGTTGTGAGACAGCTTCTGCAGTACAGAATATTCTCTGACATATTCTGATATTCCCTGACAAATTCTGACACTTTTACAAGGTTTGCTCCTGCCAAAAAGGTGCTCTTTGTTGCTGCTGCAATTGCTGCGTAGCAGAGGACACGTTGTGACAGAGAACGTGCTTGAATTGCATTGCACAGGTGCCAACTGTTTGTAGCAGAGAACATGCGTGAAAAACGTGCAGAGGTAAATGGATTGTCACAGCTTCAGACAAGAGATGCCACGTCATCAAAAGCTTTCAGACGGCTTTGATGCTTCAGACGGGTTGATCATCTTCAGACAACATCAGCTTCTTCAGACGGATTCAACACTTAGTCTTATATAGTAGGCTTCTTGCTGAAAATCATAGATAAACAATTAGACAATTGTATCTTATGAGAAACAACTTAAGTTGAATTTGTTGATCATTAAAACTTAGAGAAATTTCAGTCTTTAAAACATCATAAACCTCTTTATGATATTTTTGAGACTCAACATTCTCCCCCTTTTTAATGATGACAAATTTAACTTAAATTATGCAAAATTGAGAGATTAAGATTTAGCTCCCCCTGGGACAAATATATCCTTTTAGATGCTTTTATATATGATTTTCTCAGAAGTTCAGACAACTTTGATTTTCTCAGAAGTTTAGACAACTTTGAACTTTTTCATGTACTCCCCCTGAATCCTGTAATCACTCCAGATTTTGTTAGATTTAATACTCCCCCTTTTGTCATCAATCAAAAGGGAATCATAGAGCAATAACAGTAACAGAGCAATAAAACAAACATGATTATGAACTACAGATAAAGTAAAAACAAGTATCAGAGCAAGGATCATGAGCACATGAGATGGAATAAAAACACTGATTGTATTAAAATGATGTAAGGATTAAACAGACAATCAACACTTGAAAAAGAAATATGAACATAAGACAATGGCAATAAATTAGTCCTTCTTCTTCAGCAGGGCTTCAGACAGAAAGGAGATCAGTTCTTCCTTGGCCTTGTCTATGGCAACTTCAATAGAAGACTTCAACTCTTGTTGACCACTTCTTATCAGCTATTGTTCATGAAGAATTTCTTGCTGATTCTGAATAACCTTTTGTGCTTTCTTTTCTGAGACTTCACATCTCCTCTCAGATTCTTCACATCTCTTCTCAAGGGCCTTGACCTTGGATTTCAGCTTCTGGTTCTCTTTAAACAGGTCAGGTTCAGACTCAACTAGGATGAGCTGAAGGGAGGGACATACAAATCTCAAAACTCCAAAACCAGGCTGCAAGCCATATTCTGAAGGATTGTAGACTGGACAGAAAAAGGTCCCAACATACTTCAGAAGCACCCAAGCTTGGTTGAATGAATCTGCCTGTGGGGGAAAGTGATCTCTTAAGAAATGGTACTGAACATTTGTGAAATGTCCAACACCCATTGCAGACTCAGCATCAGGACCACTACACCCAGAAGAAGACCCAACATCTTCTCTGATCTGCCAGTAAGACTCCCACATCCAATTTTCAAACAGGTGATTCAAGCCTCCTCCTTCTGAGATGATGAACTCAGGTAGACCTTCCCATTCTGAAGCAGTCATGGCTTCAGACAGGGGTGCTGATACAGAATAGACCTTAGGACCCTTCAATTTTTCATCTTGTCCTTCCTTGAGGGGATACCTAGGAACAATCCTATCAGGTTTCAATAAGATTTTGGTTGAAGGCCTAATTGAACTTGTTCTAGGGGGCCTGTAGCCCATCATTCCAACTCCTCTAGCCAAGTCTCTTTGGAATAACTCAGCTTCAGTGTTCAGCATCCTTACCATGAGCCATTCTTCATTGCTCAACTTCCATGACTCTTCAGAGAATGGGTTGATAAGATCCCATGTATGATCAGGAGGGACAACACCCTTCCTTATCTTCTCCAATCCATCAGCATCATTGGAGTACAAAGCCCTTTCATCAGACACAGTCCTCTTAGTGAGACCATGATGAAGTGAGACAGCAGGGGCTGTTCTAAAGTGTTGCAGCTCTTCAGACAGATGCTGGAATTTTGGCAAAGGGCAAGAGCCAAAGGAGGTTCTTGTCAGTCTCTTGCATAAGGCTGCTATCTCAGCTGAAAGGTTGAATTGATGAACAGATGGAGGTGGTGAGGGTGGTAAAGGTGTAAGAGGTGGAGATGATGATGGTGAGGAAGGTGATGAAGGTGAAGGTAATGAGCTATCAGATAGCTGTATGTACAGAGGTGAGGGGGGTTTGGATGGTGAAGATGTGGGTTCAAGAACTTGGTTTTCTTGAGGTGCAGGGGGTTCAGACAACAGGTTGTCTAATGGTATGATGGGTGTAGGTGATGAGGGTTCAGATGGTAATGTAATTATCTGTAAGGTTGGTAAAGGTTGAGAAGTAGGTGGAGAAGGTTGTTTTTCTGGTGAGGTGAGTTTAGATAAGGGTTGAGGTTGCTTTTCTGGTGATGAAGGAGGTGAGGGAGTTACATTATCAAATCTCACCTTGATCCTTTTGTAAGGTTTGGGAGCAGCAACATCTTGAGCTTTAGCAGCTCTTTCTTTTTCTTCCCTTTCCTTGGCTTCCTTATCCTCCCTTTCTCTTTCTTCAGTTGAAAGAGCCCTTCTTCTCTTGATGTATTGATTAGCCTTTACAAACTTTTGATACCTTCCAGCAATATCTGCTTCTTCTAGGTGAGAAGCAGTACTTCTGGTAACTCTAACTTCAGACACTGTCTGAAGTAGTTTACCCTTCTTCCTTTTCCTTTGAGGTGCACTTGACCTCTTTCTTTTCTTTGAAGCCTCAGCAATGGCTGCTTGCTTGTCATCCTCAGCATAAGCAAGTTGTGAAGCTATTGCAAGAGCTCTGTCAGTCCTCTCTTGCTCTTCCTTCAGTTCTAACTCCTCTTGTTCAATGGCAGTAGCTAAAGCAGCAACCTGAATCAATTCAGAGTCAGAGGGGCATTCAGCTAGAGGTTGAGCAGCAACTGCATCAATATCCACAGCTTCTTCAGCCTGTCCTTCCATTATAGAAGTAGGCTTTGAAGATTGTGCTGGTTCAGACACCTGACCCACAATTTCAGACAACCTTTGGGAAGGTTTCTGAACAGGTTCAGATGCTTGAATCTGTACAGATGCAGAAGCTATCTTAGCTGAGCTTCTCACAGGTAGCTTCTTCAGCTTAGGTTGAGGAGATGCCTTTGAGGGCTTGAACTCATGTCTTCTGATATCTCCTTTTAGTTCATTTTCCAGAATCTGCATTGTAGTACTTCTCCTCTGAGCTTTCTCCATCAGCAAACTTTCTTTCATGGTTGGAGAGGGAGGCCTTGGAGTCAGCTTAATCTTCATGCTCTTCAGATTTGATTCACCAAACATAGGGATTGAGTGGTGATCAAAGAGCTAGGTGAACTGGAACTTTAAAATGCAACAACACCTTGGTGATGATGGTGTTGTGAGGAAAACTTCCAGCAGAGTCTCTCAGCCTCTTCTGAAGGTGGTACATGATGATATTTGGAAGGTTTATCTTCTGCTTCTTCAGAAGGTGGATGAGACAGAATCTCTCCAGTTCAGACACATGGTTTCTGCTGCCACTTTTAGGGATTACAGAGTTCCCTAAGATAGCATGCAGAACCCTAGCCTTGTCTGACATATTCTTAGCATCCAGACTTGCAGGAGAGGGAGTTCCATACAAAAACTCTGTAAAGTGCTTCTGACCTCCATTTCTTGATTCCCAGCCAGGAGAGAAGACAGCACCTTCAGTCTTGACACCACAGACAATGGCCAAGATGTCTTCATCAATAAAGATGGACGTACCAAGCACAGTAGCCCTGATGGTGGTGTAGATGCCTTGAGGGTTAGGGATTCCTCTGGCTGTGGCCCAGAAATCAAGAATACTCTGCTCATGCCACTGTGAGCGATTTTTGTTGAAATATTCAAGCCACCCAGCTGCTTGAAATTCTGCATGAAGATCCATTCCCAGTGCTTCAAGATCTTCCAGAAAGACACCCTTGGTCTTCACAATATTATCAGCTCCAGACTTCTTAGGTGCCATTGTTGAAGGTTGGAAAGAACTTTAGAGAGAAAAATGCTTTCTTGAAGATGAAGAATAGCAAAGGTTCTGAGAGGGTAGAGAGCTGTAACGTACCAAGGACTCACTGCCTTACTGTACTTATAGACCTCTGAGGCAATGATGGCAGAAACTGGCTGCGCAGACATAGGGTAACGTGCAGAGTGGATTTAAACCGTCCCTTTATTGCCACATCATTCGTTCATTTCAGACAAGTGATAGATTTCAGACATCCAGTTAATTTCAGACGACCAAAACTTCAGACAGGTCACATGTTTCAGACAGGCTGAAGTTTCAGACACATCATTTTTCATACACACTCACAATGCATGAATGTTCAATTTATCTCTGATGGACTTAAATCTATCTTCAGTTAGAGGTTTTGTGAATATATCAGCCCATTGATGCTTTGTATCAATAAACTGAATATCAAAAACACCTTTCTGAACATAGTCTCTAATGAAATGATGTTTGATTTCTATATGTTTAGCCCTAGAATGTTGAATGGGATTTTTAGATAAATTAATGGCACTGGTATTATCACATAACACAGGTATAACAGATATTGCAATATTAAAATCTTCAAGTTGATACTTCACCCATAACAGTTGTGAGCAACAACTGGCTGCTGAGATGTATTATGCTTCAGCTGTTGATAATGCAATTGTGCTTTGCCTTTTGCTTGACCAGCTTATCATATTTTCTCCAAAGAAGTGACATCCACCACTGGTGCTTTTTCTTTCAACTCTGTCTCCAGCAAAATCAGCATCACAGTATCCTACTAACCTGCAATCCTTACTTTTCTTATAGCACAGACCAAGATTAGTAGTACCTTTAAGATATCTGAAAATTCTTTTTACAGCTTTGTAGTGAGTGATTCTTGGATCAGATTGAAATCCTAGCACACAGGCACACACTGAACATGATGTCAGGCCTGCTTGCTGTTAGATACAATAATGAACCAATCATTCCTCTATACAAAGTTTGATTCACTGGTTCTTCATTCTCATCTTTATTTAAAGATGCAGAAGGGTGCATTGGAGTTGTCATGGGTTTGCAATCACTTAGGTTGAACTTTTTAAGCATTTCCTTTGTATATTTCTCTTGATGGATCCATATACAATCAGAATCTTGCTTAATCTGAAGTCCAAGGAAAAACTTTAGTTCACCCATTAGGCTCATTTCAAATTCAGATTGCATTAACTCATAAAACTCTTTGCACAATGAAGAATTAGTTGAACCAAAAATAATGTCATCAACATATATTTGGACAAGTATAAGATCCTTGTTTGACTGTTTTCTAAAAAGAGTTGTGTCAACTTTTCCTCTTTCAAAACCATTGGTTGCAAGAAAACTGCTCAGTCTGTCATACCAAGCTCTTGGGGCTTGTTTCAGACCATAGAGAGCTTTCTTAAGTTTAAACACATGTTCAGGAAAAGTTACATCTTCAAAACCAGGGGGTTGTCTAACAAAAACCTCTTCTTCAATGAAACCATTGAGGAAGGCACTTTTGACATCCATTTGATATAGTTTGATGCCATTATTTACAGCATAAGATAAAAGAATTCTAATTGCTTCTAACCTGGCCACTGGGGCAAAGGTTTCAGTGAAGTCAATACCTTCTTGCTGGTTATAACCTTGAGCTACTAGCCTTGCCTTATTTCTGATAACTTTGCCTTCTTCAGACAGACTTGTTTCTGAACACCCATTTGGTTCCAATAATTGTTTTCCCATGGGGTTTAGGAACAAGGGTCCAGACATCACTCCTAGCAAATTGATTTAGCTCCTCTTGCATGGCTAGGATCCACCCTTCATCATGCAGAGCTTCATCAATGCTCTTTGGCTCAATTTCAGATAGGAGAGCAAGAGAATTCAAATTTCTGAATTTTGATCTTGTCTTAACTCCTTCTGAAGTGCTGCCAATGATTTGCTCTTTAGGATGATGTGACTTGTATCTCCAATCAGATTTATGAGGAGGTATCACATCTGTCTGAGACTCAACATTTGTCTGAAGAGGTTCAGAAACAGCAGGAACTTCAGACAGTTGCTCATCCTTCAAGTTGCTGTGATCATTCAGCTCCATACCTGCAAAATCATCCTCTAGATCTGATAGTTCCCTATCAGTCTCTTTGTTATCATTGAATTTTACATGAATGGTTTCTTCAACAGTTAAAGTTCTAGAGTTATACACTCTATATGCTTTAGATGTTTCAGAATATCCAATGAAAAATCCATTATCAGACTTTGCATCAAATTTTCCAAGATCATCTTTGGTGTTAAGTATAAAACACTCACATCCAAAGGTGTGGAAATATGATATGTTGGGTTTTCTTCCTTTCCACAATTCATATGGAGTCTTTTTCAGAATTGGTCTTACCAATATTCTGTTTTGAAGGTAACAAGTTGTGTTAACAGCTTCTGCCCAGAAGGTTCTAGGTAAGTTGCTTGAGTTGAGCATGGTCCTTGCCATCTCTTGCAAACTTCTGTTTTTTCTCTCAACAACCCCATTCTGTTGAGGTGTTCTTGCCACAGAGAAATTGTGTGAGATCCCATTCTCATCACAGAACAATTTGAAATTTGCATTCTCAAACTCCCCACCATGATCACTTCTTATGACAGAAATACAGAATCCCTTTTCATTTGTACCTTCTTACAAAATATTGTGAAATTCTTAAAAGTCTCATCCTTGTTTCTAAGGAATATCACCCATGTGAATCTAGAATAGTCATCAACAATGACCAAACCATATTTCTTTCCACTAAGACTTTCTGTTCTAATAGGACCAAACAAGTCAATGTGTAAAAGTTCTAGTGGTCTGCTAGTTGAAACAACATCTTTACTCTTGAAAGAGTGTCTTGTTTGTTTCCCTTTCAGACATCTATCACATAAAATGTCAGATTTGTATGAAAGCTTGGGCAATCCTTTAACAAGGTTGTGTTTTGCTAATCTTGAGATTAATCTCAAGCTGGCATGCCCAAGTCTTTGATGCCAAATCTGTTTTTCATCTTCAACAGAAATGAAGCATTTTACATTTTGACTTGCTAGATCCTCTAGATCAATTTTATACACATTGCTGTGTCAGTTAGCAGTAAAAAGTGTTTGATCAGAGGAGTCTTTGACTATGCATCCTTCCTTGGTAAAGGATACTACATAACCACTGTCACATAATTGACTTATGCTCAGTAAATTATGTTGTAGTCCTTCCACAAGAAGAACATTTTTAATGAGGGATGAAGGAATTATACCTATAGTCCCTTATGCCAGTGATCTTCCCTTGCTGATTTCCACCAAAGGTGACCACTCCTCCTTCCTTAGGTCTAAGGTTTTGGAACAAAGACCTTTCTCCTGTCATGTGTCGCGAGCACCCACTGTCCAGGTACCATTTGTGGGGTCTCCTTTGTCCTGTTAAACACATCTGCAACAGGAATGATCAAGTTTTTAGGTACCCAAGTTCTTTTGGGTCCTGTTTTGTTAGCTTTGGGTCTTGCTTTTCTCTTGTGCTTGCACTGAATCACATTGTGTCCAGGCTTACCACAGTGAGAACACCCAGTAACCTTCTTTTTGCTTTTAGAAAAATTTAAGACAGTAGGGAGGTTCAGACATGTTGTGATAAAAAAAGCCTAGTCCACTTTTGTCAGAGGAATGTCTTTGATTTCCAAGCATTATGTTTAAATTTTTAGTTCCTTTGACAAACTTGGCTAGATCATTTGTCAGTTCTACAATCTGTTTCTGAAGTTTTTTATTTTCTTCAGACACAGCTTGTGAACTATGGTTTTCAGTCTCAAAGACCTTTTCCTTGAGCATAATATGTTCTATTTCCAGAGACTCATATTTGTTACACATTTCTGTGTGAGCCTTGGATAGATTCTTATACTCTAGGAACAGTTCCTTGGAACTTTCCACCAGATCATCATACATTTCTTGCAAGGTAAGAGGGAATACCTCAGCTTCAGAGCTGTCTGAAGATGGTAGGCTTGCCATGAGGCACAGATTTGCCTCTTCTGAGGTGTCTTCCTCCTCTTCTGAAGTTGATTCATCCAGGTCCTCCCATGTTGCCATGAGACCTTTCTTTTTCTTGAAAAACTTCTTCTTCTTGAAGTTGTTTTTCTTCAGCTTTGGACACTCAGCCTTCATGTGCCCTGGTTGCTTACACTCAAAACAAATAATTTTGTCAGTTTGTATGTCTTTATCTGACTTACCTCCTTTTGAGGTTAAGGGTTGATTCTTTCTGAATCTTCCTCTGTTCTGCAGCATTCTCTTGATCTTCCTACTTAGAAGAGCAAGATCATCATCATCTTCTGAGCTATCTTCAGAGTCTTCATCCCCCTCTGAAGCTGCCTCAGCTTGCATAGCCTTGATGTTGCCATGCCTAGACTGTTTGGTCTTGGAGTTTAGGGCTAGAGATTTTCTCTTGTTGTCATCTTCTCCAAGCTCAAGCTCATGGACCTTAAGAGATCCCAACAGTTCTTCCACTCTAAGAGAGTTCAAATCTCTTGCCTCTTGAATGGCAGTAACTTTGGGTCTCCAGGACTTAGGCAAGCTCCTTAGAATTTTTCTGTTATTATCTCCAGAGTTGTATGTTCTGCCTAAGGACCTGAGTCCATTTGTTATGGTCTGAAACCTTCCAAACATTTGGTCAATGGTTTCAGATTCTTCCATCTTGAACATCTCATACTGATGTATGAGCATACTTATCTTGGATTGCTTGACAGTCTCAGTTCCTTCATGGGCTGCTGCAAGAGTATCCCAAATTTCCTTAGCAGAGGTGCATCCATGAACCTTCTCATATTTTGATTTGTTCAAGGAACATATCAGATAGAGTTTGGCCTTAGCATTCATCTGGACTCTAGCCTTTTGCTCCAAAGTCCATTCAGTCTTAGGTATAGGCACATCATTTAGCATAGGCACATAGTCTCCATCAGTGACCACATCCCAAACATCAATGTTTGTGCTTTCAATGAACAGCTTCATTCTATCTCTCCAGTAGTGATAATCTTCTCCATTGAAAGCTGGAGGTCTTGTGATAGAGGCTCCTTCTGTGATGTATTGCCTGTTACTGTTTGAAGCTTCCATGTGGATCTTTCAGTCCTCAGACACTTGTTAGATGTTTCAACCCTGAGTAGAGCTCTGATACCAACTGTAGGAACACAGGGAAACACTAGAAGGGGGGGTTGAATAGTGTTTCTAAATATTTTAAGAAGCTTTTCGAAAACAGATTTACAAAACAGACTTTCAGACAGGTTGCTAGAGGGCTGTCTGAAGTTTTTAGATAGCTGTCTGAAGTTGGTTTCAGACGGCTTTAAAATGGTTCTAAAAGAAGTTTCTTCTTTTTAAAATATTAGATTAAATATTCAGTCCCCTTAATTAGTTTAAAAATGAAATGACAAAGATAAGGGAAAGAGAAACTTAGCCACAGAAATTATCCTGGTTCACTCACTACCACTTGTGAGCTACGTCCAGTCCCAATGCCAACTAGCACTTGGATTTTCTCTTAATCTTGCAAGATTACAAGTATTCTTTTCTATCAAGCCTCTTCAGGCTCTACAACCAAGTATTCTTTTCAGACAAGCCTCTCCAAGCTCAACAACACAAGTATTCTTTTCAGACAAGCCTCTCCAGGCTCAAAAGCAAATACAAATGAGAGAAATGCTTAAGCTCACAAACTATATCAGTTTTGAGACTTAAACAGCTACAGATTGTACAGAAATTACTGAGGTATACTCAGAATACAAAATTTGTGTGTACAAAGATGATAAATTCTATCAGAGTGTTGCAGCGAAAAACTTGCAGAGTTTATGTTCTTTTTCTATGCTTCTCTATATTTCAGGTCTTCAAATGAGGGGGGTATTTATAACCAAATGATTGGCCCATTGAAGACTCTCATGCTTGTGAATTCCATGCTAGCCGTTGTGAGACAGCTGCTGCAGTACAAAATATTCTCTGACATATTCTGATATTCCCCGACAAATTCTGACACTTTTACAAGGTTTGCTCCTGCCAAAAAGGTGCTCTTTGTTGCTGTTGCAATTGCTGCGTAGCAGAGGACACGTTGTGACAGAGAACGTGCTTGAATTGCATTGCACAGGTGCCAGCTGTTTGTAGCAGAGAACATGCGTGAAAAACGTGCAGAGGTACATGGATTGTCACAGCTTCAGACAAGAGATGCCACGTCATCAAAAGCTTTCAGACGGCTTTGATGCTTCAGACGGGTTGATCATCTTCAGACAGCATCAGCTTCTTCAGACGGATTCAACACTTAGTCTTATATAGTAGGCTTCTTGCTGAAAATCATAGATAAACAATTAGACAATTGTATCTTTGAGAAACAACTTAAGTTGAATTTGTTGATCATTAAAACTTAGAGAAATTTCAGTCTTTAAAACATCATAAACCTCTTTATGATATTTTTGAGACTCAACATTCATGTCATGATATTTGAGCATAATACTGTGTACCAGTTGATGCCCTGTTTAGAAATTTATTAGGACTTGCTTTAACTGATCACTTTAGCATGCTCTTAAGAAATTAATAAATTGGCATTGGGTAATATAATAATCAAGATTTTGTGTGCAAAAGTTCCTGATTAATGATTGCTCTGATTTTTTATTTAAGATGGCCACCATGTGTGAATTCTTTATGCATGGTTTAATTCATTAATTATGAGTTGATATTATTTGCATCAGAATAATCTTCGTTATGTTTACCTTGCAGATGGTTCGCTTCAAGACTACTGCTGCCCCAACTGCCTCAAGGAAAGGCAAGGGAGCCAAGAGGGCTACAGATGCTCCTGCCTTTGATTCCATGAAATTCAAGAACCCTCAGGCGTTTGAGGCATATAATTCACTGCTGAACTGTAATTTCATTCGGAAGAGGCCAGTTGCTTTGCAACCTGGTGAGGTTGATGTATTTTTGGATGAGATCCTCAGGAGAGGATGAAGGCGTATTGTTGAGCCAGATAGATTCTTTGACCCCAAGCTGGTTAAAGAGTTTTACGCCAACGCCATCGGAGATCATGGTATTGATGTACGTCTACAGTCTTATGTTCAGGGGCAATGGATATCATATGATCGCGATGCGATCAACTCATTTTTGGACTACCCAGGACCAGGGGATGCATCCTTGCCAGTATCATGAACTGGTAAATGAGGTTGGCATCAATGGCAATGACCCATTGGACACTAGGACTGCTGAGTGTCTATGTTTGAGGGGGCAGACGTTTGATACGAACGCCTACGGGCAGGCTGCCAGGATCTACTGACACGATATGAAGAGCATTACCAAGATGTGGACAGTGTTGGTCTTAGCCAACATTCTGCCCACCAACCATGTTTCTGACATCATCATGTCAGTAGCCCATCTTATTTACTGCATTCTGACCAGATTAGATATTGACATAGCTAGCGTGATATCTCATAAGATATCCATGTTTGCATCTTCAGTGGGGCGACGGAGTGCCAAGTCTAGGATCAATTTGGGTTTCCTCGCCCTTATCACTACACTTTGCCAGTCTAGGGGAATTGAGGTTTCTGCCACCGAGCGCATCAAGATCCCTATGACTAAGGGGTATATTGAGGCAAACTGCCTCCCTGAGGAGGAGGATGAGGAGCAAGCACCAACAGCAGAGCAACCACCACCACCACCACCACCACCACCACAACAACAACCACCACCAATAGAGACACACATTCCTTTTTGGGCACAGCACATCATTGCCCAGAACTCTTCCCTTCATCGAGTTGTAGTCCATCTTCAGGACTATCATTACTAGACCAGGCCCGACCCTTACCCAGGCATGCTGCCAGTTGAGTTTCAGAGTTATTTACAATGGCATGGGGACATGCCTATTCCACCAAGAGAGGGAGGAGCAGTTGCATATGCTGAGGATGATGATGACATGGATAGGGATTGACCTCGGTGTTTTTCTTTTCATTTTCTTTTTCTTTTATTTTCTTTTATTAGTATTATTTTTCTTTTATTATTTTGGATCTGTACTGTATATACAACACTACTGACACATTATCTTATGCAGTGCAGCATTTTCAGGAACATTTTTTTCTTCTTTCTTTTTTGTTTAGGATAGTTGATTTTTTTATTTTTATTTTTAGGACTTTAGAAAATAGGGATTTAAGGGAATTGATTTTAAATTTTCAAAACTGGGCAGTCTAACTAACTGAATTAGGAAAGAAATAGGAATTTTGTGATTAAATCCATAATCAGTTAGGATTAGGATACGATGCAGGAAAATATATCAGGGTAGTTAATTAATTTCAATAAGTGACTTCATCAAGGAAAGTAGCCAAAAAGTCGGTTAGTTGTGAGACCAAACACTTGATATGAGAGTTTACACCGCTACTTGTCAACTACTATTGCTTGAGTTTTTGGATTTTATTCTGCACATGAAAAATTTGGAAGTGATAAAGGCAAATTTGCGATTATAAATTATTTGCTCAGTGCCAAAAAGCCAACCCATGGAAAATTTTTCCAACTTTTGTGTTAACCCATTTGAGCTTCAATGTTTCTTTTCTTATGCACCCCAGTCAAAATTAATGTCTATATCCTGTCCCTTACACACTTGGGATAGAGAGAAAAGGTGCAGTTGATAAAATGGGAGAATTGGTTGGTTACATGAAAGAAAGTTATTTGAAGAAATGCAAGAGCAGGCACAAGAAAGCAAAAGTGAGTCACTCTCTCAAGAATGAAAAAGAAAAACAAAAGGTGAATAAAAAGGGGAGTGAATCACCAATCAAAAAGAAGAGACCAGCTGAATAATGCAAATCAAGAATGCAATGTGGAATTGAGAGAAAGTTCAAAAAACAAGAAAAATTCAAAATTTCTCTCTATTCCAGTGTTTCTTTGCATATCTAGAAAAACCATGATTTCTTGATAGCCCAGCCTCATTACAACCCAAGAAAGACCTTTTGATCCTTGTTGACCATGTGCATGTTTATTAACCAGAAACGACTATCAATTTTAGTTGTTCAACTACTGTGAAAAATTGAGGGAAACACTTACCCGTGAGCATGAGAAAATTCCTTGATTTATCACTTATTGTTTTGGTTACTATTTCTGAAAAAGTTTGAATATATTTTTATCCTATTTTGATTGAGTCTTGGAAATATCATTTAGTTCTGATTTTCAATCCGATATTTGGAAAGTGACAGCTGCCTAGCAAGAGGTAATGAAATTATTTTCTTACTTAGTGAGAATCTTGACAGGGATTGAATCCATTTGATTGCAAAGGTTTTCTTGCTTGAGGACAAGCAAGAAGCTAAGTTGGGGGGAATTTGATAAGTGCTAAATATATGATAAATTCTTGTATAATTACAGCACTTATCAAGGGTAACATGTTAGATTCATTCCCCAAATTATCACTTTTTAGTAATAAATGCAGATTTTGTGATTATTTATTTCAAATTTGAATTTGATACTATTTTGATAGAAAATATGTTGATTTTGCATATAAAGGGGACAATTTTAAATGGAGGAACAAGATAGCATTTATTCGAAGAGAGAATCTGAAAGATAAGGTTTTAAATGGTAGCTGATCAAGATGAAATCAGTAGTTATTTGGATAAAGATTCTGCAGATAAAATTCTCAATTCAATTTGGAGATAAAATCAGCACAAGATCAAGTTAGAAAAGAGGGAAATAAAGAAAGCAGAGCAAACAAAGATAAGATCAGGAAGAGATCAAGATGAAAAAGAGGAAATCAGGAAAACATAAAACGGAAGTCTGCGCTCCACCTGCGCTTAGCGCAAGTGGAGCGCAGGAATTAAAATTGCTCTCTGTTTCCTGCGCTTCATCTGCGCTGAGCGCAGGTTGAAGCGCAGGAATATGGAAACAATTTTATAAAATATTTCCAACAAGATTCCTTCCAAATTTCATATAGCTTTCCAACTTCTATGTAAAGGACCTTTTGCATAGATCACAAGGGAGGTGAAGCAGAGCTGGAGCTAGAGAAAAGTGTGAAAGTTTCTCGATTGGTTTGTAATGGCTACCATGAGTAGCTAAACTCTCTGATAGGATTGAATGTAGTCGATTCAATCCCCAATTGTATTTGAATTCTCTTTATTATTTATGAATCTCTGTTTTTATAATATTGGTGTTTTTAATATGTTCTTAATGCTTAGCTTCCGTCGTTGTGTCGGAGTTATAGGTTGGTTTTATGGGGCACATTCGAGAGGTGGTTCTATAAAATCAATAGCGAGTTTGGGGGAGGCTAGACATAGGAAACTTGAGTTCTGATTTGTAAAAACACTCAACTCACGACTGTGGAGACCAGGGTGAATTGATAGCTTAAACAAATAGATCTTTAATCCGGGGTAATTTGTCACTGTGGAGACCAGGGTAGATTATTTCTGAGTATTTCATATTTTTGGAGACCTTTTGAAATAACTTTAATTTGTGCTACAATATTATAATTGCATATTCATAAATATTATTGGGGTTCAAATACGAAAGGGGTGCGATAGACGAAGTTTAATACTAGTTCAAGCAACCTGCTCAACCTATATCAATTTATCACTTTCTATTTACTATTTTAACTCTCACAAACAACACTTATATTCTCTCGCTTGATAGTTGTGACCACTAGTTTCTACAATTGAATCGTTCCCTGTGGATACGACAAACCCCTCTTACTTACTATTATACTGCTAGATTTTGGTACTCTTGCCAGAATTTCAACAGTAGGAGGAATAGAATTTTGGAGCCTTATTCTTGTCTTCAGGTCCTTCAACAAAAGGAAGCCTTGGGACAATCTTGTCAGGATGCCAAAATATCTTGGTGAATGGCTTCATAGTGAGAGGTTTGGGAGGCTTGAAATTCTTACATCCAGTAGAGGAAACAATGTATCTTGCATACAAATCAGTCTCCAAGTTGAGATGCCTTATCAGAATCCAATCTTCAGCAAGTATCTTGATATGGTCAGGAGAGTTTACATCTACCTTCTTCCAGAAATTCTTGGGATGTTGAACTCCTTGCCCGATCCTTTCAAGCTGATCAGACAATAGATCTCCTCCTATCTCCTTCTGAGCAGCTATCCTTTTACACCTTGCAACTTCAAGAGAATCAACATGCAGTCCAATGTGCTTGTGCAAAGGTGGATGCTCTCTAAAGAACAAAAATTCCTCATAAAGATTTGGAAACTTAGGCACTCTAGGCCTGTAACCAAATGGAGTATAATAGAACTTGTGAGGAAACTCAGCAGCTTTCAAAAGATCATCCAAGCTGTTAATGGGAACAACCTGATCAAAAGATGGTTTTCTTGATAAGTCCCTTGACTTGGGCTTCAGTAGGTTTCTTGGATGGTTGCTTCCTTCCTAAACAAATTTACCTTCCCCTTTCCAAACAAAACTTCCTTCTTTTTGCCAATTTATTCTCCTTGGTTCAGCAGGAACAATGGATTTTTCCTTTTGAACAGGATCATTTGATACATATTCTTCTGAAAGGGGTGAAGATGAAGATGAAGTTGTTGATGATGATGATGATGAATGTGATGGAGGAGGTGAAGGTGTAGCAGCAGCAATCACTTCAACGGCAGTAGGTTCAATAACATTTACTAGAACAGCAGTGGGACTAAGATCATCCTCCACATCTGAAGGATTCAAATTCCCAAAGAAAACTTTAATCTTCTTATAAGGAGCAGCATCAGCAACAGGTTCAACAGTTGTCCTTTTCAACTTTTTCTGCTTGAGCTCCTCAAGCTTCTTCTTTCTCCTCTCTTCTTCAGCAACTTGCTGGAATCTTACATCTTCTTCTTGAATAGACTTGTTTCTTGTGACTACTTGAAGTTGGGGAACTTCAAGAACATGTGAAAGCAATCTTCTTTTTGTCATCCTCCTTGTCTTGGAGCTTCTTTTCCTCTTTGACCTAGAGGATTACTCAATCCTCTCATCCTCCAATATTGCTTGTTGAGCAGCAACAGCAATAGCATAATCCTGATCTTCCAGCTCTTTTGTTCTTCTAGCTTCTTCTTCATTCAAAGCATTGGCTAGGACAACAACCTTCTGAAGTTCTGGATCAGGATTGCTGGTGCCCAAAGGCATAACCTCTATAGGTTTTTCTGAAGAACATTCACTTAGTTGATCAGACACCATGGCATGTCCCTCTGGGGGTGAGGTAGGCTCAGTGACCTAGGTAGCAACAACTTCAACACCTTGACCCACAATTTCAGCAGGTTCACTAGGAACCTTCTGAACAGGTTCAGAAGCTTGGGTTTGTGCTACTTTAGCCACCTTTTCAGATGGTGTTGCCTTTTGAACAACAGGAATTTCTACCTCTTGGCCTTGTTGAACCACAACAGCTTCAGAAGCCTTCTGAGCAGGTTTGATTCTCTTCTTCTTGACTACCTACTTAACAGGAGTATCGGCAGAAGGTTAGAACTCATCTCTTCTTGTATCTCCCTTCAGCTCATTCTCCAAAATTTCAAGAGCTGCCCTTCCAATAGCAACAACTTTCTCAAACACAAGAGTTTTCTTCAAAGTGAGTTCAGGTGAAGGGGGCTTAATATCAATGCCCATCTGCTTGATGTTGGTTGGTGTGAAGAAGGATGGAGGCTTCTGATCATAGTGCTTCTCCAATGGAATCTTGAAATGAAGCATAATCTTCATGATCAAGGTGTTGTGAGGAAGATTTGCAGCAGTATCCCTTACCCTTCTGATCATGTGGTAAAGGATGATCCTTGGTAGGCTCATCTTCTTCTTCCTGAGTAAGTGGATAAGACAGAACCTCTCCAAATGTGAAACATGGTTTTTGCTACCACCTTTTGGAAGCACACAACAACCAAGTATGGCATGCAAGAGCCTGAGGACTTCCAACAAACCAGTCCCACTCATGTTTGTTGGAGTTTCTGTACCGTACATCATCAACTTGAACTTCCTTGGACCTCCATTGAGAATCTCCCAGTCAGGAACAAATTGTTCACCTTCAGCCTTTACACAAGATACCACCTCCAAAACTGAAAGCATCAACAAAGATATCTTGCCCCATTGTAGTTTCCCTAATGGAGACATAATTGTTCTTGCCTTCAATCACCCTAGCAGTCCTCCAAAACTTAATCACGCTATCTTCGTGCCAAGAACAGAAGATACGCTCAAAGAATGGAGTCCATCCCGCAACATCAAAGTATTCTGTGAAGTCATGACCGTACTCAACAAGTTTTTCCAAGTTCGCACACCTGGTAAGAACAATATTCCCACCAGCTTTGGAAGACCCAACATTCACATTCTTCTTGGGAGCCATGGAGTAGGAGAGAACTTGAGAAGAAAATAAGAACTTGAAGAACAATGAACTTGAAGAGTTTTCTCTGAGAGCAAAGATTCTGAGAGTGCAAAGAGAGAGTAACCAAGAGCTGCTTCCCACGCGCTATAAATAGCCGTCATTTGAGCATTAATCATGGCAGTTGCAGACTGCGCAGACATAGGGAGACGTGCGTCGTGCAGAGATCTTGAGAAAGTTGAAAAGCCAATCGTCTCAGATAGTCACGTCACCAAAGTGACACTTCAGGAAGTGTTAAAAATACTTCAGCAAGTAGGAAATACTTCAGCAAGCACACATATTTCAGCAAGTTCATAAATTTCAGAAACTCATTTTGTAGAAAATGCATGAATGTTTAAATTATCTCTTATGAACTTAAACCTATCCTCAACAAGGGGTTTTGTGAATATGTCAGCCTATTGATGCTCTGTATCAATGAACTTAATATCAAAATCTCCTTTCTGAATAGTCTATAATAAAATGATGCTTGATCTCTATATGTTTTTCCCTAGAATGCTGAATGGGATTTTTAGAAAGGTTTATTGCACTTGTATTATCACACAAAACAGGAATAGAATCAACAACAATATTAAAATCCTCAAGCTGATATTTCACCCATAGCAGTTGTGAACAACAGCTTGCAGCAACAATATACTCAGCTTCAACAGTTGATAAGGCAATTGTGCTTTGCCTCTTGCTTCACTAGCTAATCAAATTTTCTCCTATGAAGTAGCATCATCCACTTGTTGATTTTCTCTCAACTCTGTCTCTAGAAAAGTCAGCATCACAGTAGCTGATGGAATTCTGGCAAGCGAACAAAAAATCTAGCAGTATAATAGTAAGTAAGATATTGTATCCACAGGGAACGGTCAATTCGCGTGTACTCGTGATCTATTTATCAAGAGAGAATAACGGATTTGTGATAATATTTTGTGCAGAAAATATAAATTGCAGAGTAATAATCAAAAGCAATAGAAAGGATGAGTTGGAAGCACTTTACTTGGATTAGGATTGAACTTCGTATCATCACACCCTTCGTGTGTGTAAAAACTATTTATTATCTATGACTATGATTCATGTAATACCTTAGCCAAACTAAATTGATAAAACCCCGAGTTACCAGCAGCCTACCACTCAAAGGTAATCCATGCGGGCTCTCCCAAGCGACAAATTACCCTCGGCTCATTAAGATCTTAATTAGTTCCCTTTGTTTGAATTACTATCGATAAAACCATGCATATCTTGTAGACGCTCTTCATTAGGGCACTCACACTACCCGTCAATCACTAGACTACGACTATGTTTCTGTCACTGGTTACCGAGTACCTTTAACAATCAGAGTTTGAGTTCCCTATTTCTAGGTCCCCTCATCCTCACTCCTAGCCGGAAGTCTCTATCCACGTTATGTCACAGACGCTAGCCTATAACTCCGGCGCACGCGCAGAAGTTAAGAATTAAGCACAGAATAAAGGTACCGAATATTACAGATAGGGAATCATAAATAATAAAATAGAGTTTACATACACTTGGGGATAGAATCAACTACATTCAATCCTACTGGAGAGTTAGCTACTCATGGTAGCCATACAAACCATCGAAGAATCTGTCACCTTCTTCAATCCTTGCACAGCGCTCCGCCTCTCCTATTCTAAAAGTAAAAGTGGTGAATTATCAATGAAATTATTCTGAAATTACACTGATCCTACACACCTTGATCTGGTGCAAGAAGGTCCTATTTATAGGCTAAGGAAAGACAAAGAAAATTGGGAAGAAATCTATCTAAACACGGCAACAAGGCAAGAGTTACGTGTTCTGCGCTTCACCCTGCGCTACAGCGCAGGTTGCAGCGCAGAAGTCAGATTGTTGCGCTTCACCCTGTTTTATTGAGCATCTTGATTTTAATTGGGAAGATTGTCTGCAGAATCCTTGTTTAATTGGCAGTCATATCTTCATTAATTGGTCTCAAATAAACTTCAAATCTTCATTAATTATCCTCAATTAAACTTCAAATCTTGCAGATATCTCCCCTATTTAATTTTATCTTCTTTCCATATCAAATCTTTGCTAGAATCTGCAAAAATCAGCCAAATTTATATTAAAATAGCATCAAATTCAAATTCAGGACTAATAAATACAATTTATCTAATATTTAATAAAAAAGGAATAATTTAGGGCAAAAATACCATTTTATCCTTGATAAGTGAACTAAAAGTACTCTAATTTATCATATATTTTTCACTTATCAGTAGCCCAATAATATGCAGTACTTACTCTTCTTATAGCACAAACCAAGATTAGTAGTACCATTGAGATATCTGAAAATTCTCTTTACAACCTTGTAATGAGTTATTCTTGGATCAGATTGGAATCTTGCACACAAACAAACACTGAACATGATGTCAAGTCTACTTTCTGTAAGATACAGCAATGAACCAATGATACCTCTATACAAAGTTTGATCAACACACTCTTCTCCTTCATCTATACTTAGATTTGCAATCATTCATTTTAAACTTCTTAAGCATTTCCTTTGTATATTTTTCTTGATAGATCGATGTACAGTCAGATTCTTGCTTAATTTGAAGTCCTAAGAAAAATTTGAGTTCACCCATTAAACTCATTTCAAACTCAGATTGCATTAACCTTGAAAACTCTTTGCATAATGAAGAATTTTTTGAACCAAATATAATGTCATCAACATATATCTGGACAAGAATTAGATCTTTGTTAGACATTTTTCTAAAAAGAGTTGTGTCAACGTTTCCTCTTTCAAAACCATTTTTTATGAGAAAATGGCTCAATCTGTCATACCAAGCTCTGGGAGCTTGTTTAAGACCATACAGATCTTTTTTCAGTTTGAAAACATGATTAGGAAAAACTGAATCTTCAAATCCAGGGGGTTGTCTAACAAATACCTCTTCCTCAATGAACCCATTAAGGAAAGCACTCTTCACATCCATCTGATACAGTTTGATGCCATTATTGGCTGCATAAGAAAGCAAAATCCTAATGGCATCAAGCCTTGCTACAGGTGCAAAGGTTTCCTTGAAATCAATACCTTATCGCTGGTTGTAGCCCTGAGCAATCAATCTAGCCTTATTTCTGACAACCTTTCCTTCTTCAGAGAGCTTGTTTCTGAACACCCATTTGGTTCCAATAATTGTTTTCTCATGGGTTTAGGAACAAGAGTCCAGACATCACTCCTGGCAAATTGATTCAGCTATTCTTGCATGGCTAGGATCCACCCTTCATCATGCAGAGCTTCATCAATATTCTTTGGATCAATTTCAAATAGGAGGGCAAGATTATTGACTTCTCTAAGTCTTGATCTTTTTCTTACACCTTCTGAAGTTTCACCAATGATTTTCTCTCGAGGATGATGAGATTTGTATCTCCACTCATTTCTGCGAGGAAATACATTCTCAATCTGAGACTCAACATTAACTCTTTGAAGAAGATCATCTTCAGCAGGTTGTTCAGCAGGTACTTCAGAGGGTTCTTCAGTAGGTTTCTCATCCTTGACCTTTGTCTTCTCTAAAGTTGATTTTAGCTTCATACCTGCAAAATAATCTTTTAGATCTGATAGTTCTCTATCAGTCTCTTTAGCATCATTATATCTAACATAGATAGATTCTTCAACTGCTAAGGTTCTAGAGTTATACACCTTATAAGCCTTTGAAGTTTCTGAATATCCAATGAAAAATCCCTTGTCAGATTTAGGATCAAACTTTCCAATATCATCTTTGGTGTTAAGTATGAAACACTCACAGCCAAAAATATGGAAGTATGAAATATTAGGTTTTCTTCCTTTCCAAAATTCATAGGGAGTTCTTTTAAGAATTAGTCTTACCAAAATTCTGTTTTGAATGTAGCAAGTTGTGTGAACAGCCTCTGCTCAGAATGATCTTGGTAGGTTGCTTGAAATGAGCATGGTTCTACCCATCTCCTTTAAGCTTCTGTTCTTTCTCTCAACAACCCCATTTTGCTGAGGTGTTCTTGCCACAGAGAAATTGTGAGAGATCCCATTCTCATCGCAGAACATTCTGAAGCTTGAGTTTTCAAACTCACCACCATGGTCACTTCTGATAGCAGATATGCAAAATCCTTTTTCATTTTGCACCTTCTTACAGAATTTTGTGAAATTATCAAAAGTCTCATCCTTGCTTTTGAGGAATAACACCCATAAAAATCTAGAGTAGTCATCCATAATGACCAAACCATACTTCTTTCCATTAAGACTTTCAGTTCTTGTAGGACCAAACAAGTCAATGTGAAGTAGTTCTAAAGGTCTTGAGGTAGAAACAACATTTTTACTATTGAAAGAGCTTTTTGTTTGTTTACCCTTAAGACAATTTTCACATAAAATATCAGACTTGAAAGAGAGCTTGGGCAATCCTTTAACAATATTGTACTTTGTTAACTTTGAGATTAATCTCAAGCTGGCATGCCCAAGTTTTGTATGCCAAATCTGTTTTTCATCTTTTACAGAAAGAAGACATGTCACATTTTGACTTGCAAGTTCCTCAAGATCAATTTTATACACATTGTTGTGTATCTTAGCAAAAAAGATAATTTGGTCTAAAGGATCCTTGACTACATTGGTGAAGGATACAACATATCCACTGTCACATAATTGACTTATGCTTAGCAGGTTGTGTTGAAGCTCTTCCACAAAGAGAACATTATGAATAAGGGAGAGTGGAGAGATACCTACAGACCCTATACATGTGATCTTCCCTTGCTGGTTCCCACCAAAGGTGACCACCCCACCATCCTTGGGTCTAAGGTTTTGGAACAAAGACTTTTCTCTCGTCATGTGACGCGAGCATCCACTGTTCAAGTACCATTTGTAGTGTCTTCTTTGTCCTACTAAAGACATTTGCAACAGGAATAATCAAATTTTTAGGTACCCATATTTTCTTGGGTCCTTTTTTGTTAGTCTTGGGTTTAGACTTCCTTTTGTGTTTTCACTGTGACACATGGTGTCCAGGATTTCCACAATGGGAACACCCATTACCTTTTCTCAAGCCCTGTTTGCTTATAAATGGAGGTTTAGAATTAGATGAATATGATTATGAGTCTATAAAGAAGCCTAAGCCACATTTGTCATTGAAACTATTTTGAGTTCCTAATAACCTATTAAAATTATTAGTTCCTCCTACAAATCTGGCTAAGTCTCTGGTATGTTCCTCAACCTTTCTTTGGAGTTTTAGATTTTCCTCTTAAAGATCTTTGGAATTTCTAGTCTCTTGCATAAGAGTCTCTCTTTGAGTAAAGAATTTCTTTTTCTAAAATTTCATTCTTGTTACATACATCAGTGTATGCCTTAGAAAGATCTTTGTACTCATTAAAAATCTCCCTTGAGCTCTCAACCAAATCATCATATTGATCTTGGAGAGTTTGAGGAATTACCTCTGATTCAGAACTATTTAAAGATGGGAGACTTGCCATCAAGCAAAGATTTGCTTCTTCTGAAGTGTCCTCATTCTCCTATGAAGTGGAATCATCAAGGTCTTCCCAAGTGGCCATCAATCCCTTCTTCTTCTTCTTTTAAAGAACTTATTCTTTTTGAACGAAGGTTTCTTTAGCTTGGGACAGTCAGCCTTCATGTCCCCTGTCTGCTTACATTCAAAACAAATAATTTTGTCATTTGATAAAGTATCTTTACCTGACTTACCTGGTTTTGATCTAGAGAATGAATACTTTCTGAATTTTCCTTTCTTCTGCAACATTCTTTTGATCTTCCTGCTGAGAAGAGCTAAATCATCATCATCCTCTGAACTGACATCACAACCTTCACTACCTTCTAAAGTCTCCTCAGCTTGCATGGCTTTGTGTGACCCATGCCTAGCCTGCTTGGATCTGGAGTTCAAAGCTAATGAATTTTTCTTGGGTGCATCCTCACCAAGTTCTAACTCATGGACTTTAAGAGAACCTAACAATTCTTTCATTCTCAAAGAGTTGAGGTCTTTAGCCTCTTGAATGGCTGGAACTTTAGGTCTCCAAGCCTTTGGTAAACTCCTTAGAATCTTGCAATTATTATCACCAGAATCATAGGTTCTGCCTAAAGACTTAAGTCCATTTGTTATTGTCTGAAACCTACCAAACATCTGGTCAATGGTTTCAGATTCTTGCATCTTGAACATCTCATATTGATGAACTAGCATGCTAATCTTGGATTGTTTGACATTATCAGACCCTTCATGGGCTGCTGCCAATGTATCCCAGATTTCCTTGGCGGAGAAGCATCCATACACCTTCTCATTTAGCTGAACACGAGCCTTTTGCTTTAGCATTTAGTTCAACACGAGCCTTTTGCTCACTAGTCTAATTTGCCTTAGGTATGGGTACGCTACCATGACTGGGAATATAATCACCATCAGTGACTATATTCCACAGATCGATGTTGCTGCTCTCAATGAACAGTTTCATACGATCTCTCAAGTAATGGTAATCAACACCATTAAATGCTGGAGGCCTTGTCACAGATGCACCTTTTGTGATATAATGGGGATTGCTTGTAGAAGTTTCCATCTTGGATTCTTTCACTCAACACTGATGAGATGCTTAACCCGAGGTTAAGCTCTGATACCAACTGTAGGAAAACACAGGAAACACTAGAAGAGGTTGAATAGTGTTTTATAAAACTCAGTGAGTTTTTGGAAATCTTTTCACAAGCATGATAATTTTCAGAAGGTTCAAATAACTTGATGTTATTTGAAGTTTTTATACTCTCTAAAGTTGCTTTAGAGGGTTTAATAAAACAGTTTAGAAAATCTATTTGATAGCTCAGTGTTATAAAATAGTGAATTCAGTTCCCTTCTTGTTGGCTTAAAATGAATATAAGAGAGTTAAGGGTAAGAAAATTAGCCAAGTAATTATCCTCGTTCACTCACTACCACCGTGACCTACGTCCAGTTCCAAAGTCAACTAACTGAGGATTTTTCCACTAATCTGAATAGATTACAAGTATTCTTTTGATACCAAGCCTCTTCAGGCTCTCTACATAAGTATTTTTTTCCTTACCAAGCCTCTCTAGGCTCTATACAAACTGTGTTTGAATGAAAATAGCCTAAGCTTAAAAACTATACAAGTTTAAAGCTCAAACCGGGTAAAATGTATATGAAAGTTTTGTACAAGTATATCAGAGTATAAATTTTCACATAAATTTAGCAGCGTTTCAACAGGTTGTTATTCTTTGTCTTGCATGAAGTCTGAAACATGGTATTTATAGAGTTGGATTTGCAATCCGTTGAGCTCTATTAAATTACTGTTGTGAAATAGCATTAAATGTTACAGCTTCCGTTAAGACTTAGCTTTTGATGGCTTCTGAGCAGGGCAAAGTAGGCTTGCAGCTGAGACTTTGCTTTTTCTGAGCGTATGTACTTCTGCAGTAGGAACATTCCTTTTATGGTATGGAATTTGAAATGGTTCCAGAAAGTTGTTCTGAACAATATGCTAAGAGAAGTGATCAGCGCAGACTTCTGCACGGGTCTCTAAAAAGACTTGATACTTGAGAAAGTCTTCAAGAGTCTTTCTTCATGGTTGATAAAATGCAGAGACAAAAGCCACGTCAGAAAACTTCAGAGAGTCTTCAACCTTCAACACGTTGCTTGAATTTAGCAAGTCTTCTTCACTTCAGCAGGTCGACTTCAGAAGGTCCAATCTGCTGAACATGAGAAATACTTTTACGAGTATTTATAATTATTTCAAAGATCAAATTTGTTACTCATTAAAACTTAGAATAATGAGACTTAAAATATTATTAATTTCTTAATAATATTTTTTAGAATCAAATAAATTTAGCTTGGGTAAAGCTTGACAAACTAGTAGAAGTTTCATCAATTCCATGGTGAAATATCCACTCTTGAACCAAGTTTAATCGGTTTCAAATTCATCAAGCACGTTGTTTGCTAGTTGACCACTTTTATGACAATTAAGGCCATGCTATGCTTTTGGTAAAATTCTTGATTCAAGTTGCCACAAATTTCTCAAAACAGTTTTTAGAAACTAATCTCAATTCTTGCCAATTTGGCAAAATCTTTTAGTCCAGTTTACAGGGAAGATACACACAATTTTTTCTTAGAATAGGGATTTGATTATAATTTCTATAATCTGAAGTTGGGGAAAAAACAATTTGCAAGAAAATACAAAAAGAAGAGAAAAGTCAAAAAGAAAAAGAAAGAGACAAAAATAGCATCAAAAGAAAAGAAAAGAAAAGAAAAGTCATTTTGTGTAGAGGAAAGTTCCTCATCGATTTAAAACAAATATTGAAGTAAGAAAAGTCCCCAACACTCATCCCTTTTCATATTGAAATTTCTCATTTGCTTTTATTCCTTATTTCCCTTGTAATTGCAGTTTTCTAAAAATTGGCAACTTTGGTTCTTACCACTTGAATCAACAAAAATACCAAAAACATTCCCTTTACAATCAATTTTGTGTCTTCTTGTTTTGTTTGTTTGGAATTCTATTCTAGTGTAGCTTTCTTTCAAAACATCTTTGTCTGCTTGTCTTACTACACTCTTAATTTTGTCTTTCTAGTTTTCATTTTTAGGAAATCCTAGAAAAACCTTAACTGTTGTTCGTTCCAACTCATTCGTGCTTAGGTAGGGTACAACTTTGGTTTTTGTAAGACCTGATTAATCCTTAACCGAGTAGAAGAGGAAAGAGTGAACAAACATAGAAAAATCCTAAAAAGAGATAAACATGAGTGAATACATTATTGGAGTGTTAACACTTAGCTTGAGAGGAAAGGTCTTAAAATCTTTTGAACTTAAAACTGAATTAGGAGACATGGAAGGTTGGAGGAAAAAGGTAAGGGAAAACTTGATGTTGAGGAAAGACATAGAATTCCCTTCAGGAGAGGAAGGTACCCAAAGAGAGAACCTTTTTCACACTAGGTGCCTAGTTGAGGGTAGGATATGCGCCATAATTGTAGATGGAGGAAGTAGTTGTAATCTAGCAATCCAAAGGCTAGTAGACAAACTCAACCTACCTACTACCAAACACCCTAAATCGTACACACTTCAATTGGTGAGTGAAGAGGAAGAAATAGTGATTGATAGGCAAGT
Source organism: Sesbania bispinosa (assembly GCA_026901365.1). Taxonomy (NCBI): domain Eukaryota; kingdom Viridiplantae; phylum Streptophyta; class Magnoliopsida; order Fabales; family Fabaceae; genus Sesbania; species Sesbania bispinosa. Next base: position 95,152 of record QLOH01000709.1, on the reverse strand, counting down.
GATCATTAAATTTGCCATTGGGAAATATGAGGATGAAGTAACCTTTGATGTAGCACCTTTAGAACATACTCACATCCTTTTAGGAAGACCTTAGCAGTATAATAGAAGGGTAAAACATGATGGGTTCACCAATATAATCAAATTCCTTTATAATTGTAAGAATATAATTCTTATGCCTATGCCCCCTAGTGAAGTGAAAGAAGATCAAGAAACCTTGAGAGAATTTGCTAAAAAGGAAAAAGAAGAGAAACTAAAGAGAGAAACTTAAGGAAGAAAAAGAAATTGAAAGAGTACAAAAAGAGAAAGAGTGGGTGAAAATTAAAAACAAAGGAGATTTGGGAAAGAAACTTATCTTATATTATGATCATTTGAATGCTAACCTTTTATCTGAAAACTTGAATAGGTTAAGGGCAACTAAGCTTAGTAGAGAAAAGGACACAACTCAAGCCTTTAAAAGGAAGTTTTCTAAATTGACCTTTTTAATGCCTGAAATCCTGATTTCTCACTTCTAACCATTTCTAACTTAGTTCCACCTATTTTTTCCTAATTCTTTTTGACAACATACCTTTCCGACTTAGTTCCTCGTCATCTAAAACTTTTTTCCTCATCGTTATACTATTATGATTCTCTCCGTCTCATGGTGTGATTTCTTCTAAGTTCGATCTACAATCGTGTGTGACTTAACCCTTGGTTTCTCTTCTAAGTTCTGCTAAAATTCATGGCTCTTAATACATTGCCTAATTGTTGTCTTAATTCATACTCAAACATTTAAATTCTCATTCTACTCCTAACCTTCCTCTCTTGGTCGGATTCATAGCCCAAGGCTTCTACTGTATTTTCTAGGCCCTAATTTCTGGGATGTTACAGTACAAGTGCTAAAATGCTGCAAAATTTATTACTCTGATTCTTTCATTCTTACATTTCTTCATTCTTTGTGCAAGTCATTTCAAACTAGTTTTGATCTGAACTTTGCTTTGATAAAACTTTGTTTCATTTATAGAGCCTAAAGAGGCTTGTGTGGTGAAAAGAATATCCGGTTGTTTGGCTTGAGAAGGTTGTGAAGAATATACTTGTAAGCCTGGAGAGGAAGTGAAGAATACTTGTGCAAAAGTACTTTTATAGTGGAAAATCCTAACCATTGTTAGGGACTGATGTAGCACCTACAGTTGGTGCGAACCAGGATAAATAACTTTATGATTTTCTCTACCTTTATCTTGTTATTTATCTGTTTAAACTAACATGGGTTCTATTTGTGTTCATCTGATAAATAAATCTATTGTAAACCTTCTTTGAGAAAATTATATTTACGTGAGTATAAAACTTTAATACTTTAGACCAAATTTGAAGATTTGCTTAAACCTTATTTTGTGAAATTAGTGTTGCAAAAAATTTCAGTTTTGAAAAAAAAAACACAATTCAACCCCTTCATGTGTTTTACTTGTACATTTCACTAGCTCCACAATGATGTTGATGTTCTCGACTCGAGTAAGATTGTCTCCCGTGGAGGATACTAATGAGCATAACTAGGCTTTAATTGTAATTGTTTTAATTGGAATTTACCAAATCCACTGTTTTAATTGGAATTTACCAAATTGGGCTTAACTAGGCTTTAATTGTAATTGTTGTTTATTTCGGATATTAAGCCTATTGACCTACCTGTCTTGTTTTGATGATATCTAGAGCTGTAGGTGGACGATTTGGGTGATTCCAGATGCGTTGAAAAGCTAAGATTCGGGGCTTTATTTTGATATGCTCTATGATGGTATTTCCACGAGGGGGTTAGGATCAGTTTAATTTTTGAAGTTTGGCTATAGAAACTGACACGAGAAACACATTGTTTTAAGACTTGTATTTGTGTATTGGGCCTGATGTTGAGTCTCAAAAATATCATAATGGAAATTATGATGTTTAAGACAGCTAAATTCCCAAGTTTTAATGCTTAACAAATTTGAGTTAAAATATTTATCATAGATGCATATATGGTTTAATGGTTTATCTATGATTTCAGCAAGCCACTTAGAATATATAAGATTTTGTGAAGTGTCTTCAACCTGTCTGAGGAGTTAAAGCCTTCTGAAGGTTTAACCCGTCTGAAGTGTTGAATCCATCTGAAGTGCCCAACCCGTCTGAAGTGTTGAAGCCGTCTAAAGTCTCATTTATGACGTGGCACCCTTTGCTGAAGTTTGTGAAGACTTTTCTTAGTCTCTGCTGCACGTACCTTTTCAAACACATTTATGGCAAGGAACACAAAGACCTTTCCTGGTGTTTTTGAATTTCATACACCACTGAGGAAATCTCTGCAACGCAGCCTTTGCAGCAACAATAGTAGCAGCTTTATGGCAGCACCAACCTTGTACAGTGTCAGAGAAATCAGAACTCTCAGAAGCATGTCTCACAACGGATTAAATAGCATTTAATGCTATCTGTAAACAGTGGTTTTTCAACGGATTAAAGCTTCAACGGATTGAAGTTTCAACAGATTGAAGATTGGGTATAAATACCTCTTCATGAAGACCATCAGTAGTTAGTGATTCATTATACAAGAAAGTCTAAGAGAATATCACGCTGCAAGTTTTTATTCTTTAAAAACACTCTGATAAAATTATCTTTGTACACAATTTGCATATCCTGAGCATACCTTAGTTATATTGTACATTGTCTCTATTTAAGCTTCAAACTGATATAGTTTAAGAGCTTAGACTTATTTTCTTTGTAAAATTGTTTTTGAGCCTGGAGAGGCTTGTCTGTAAAAGAATACTTGGTTGTTGAGCCTGGAGAGGCTTTTCTGTAAAAGAATACTTGGTTGTTGAGCCTGGAGAGGCTTGTCTGTAAAAGAATACTTGGTTGTTGATCCTGGAGAGGCTTGTCTGTAAAAGAATACTTGGTTGTAGAGCCTGAAGAGGCTTGACTGCAAAAGAATACTTGTAATCTTGGTAAAGATTAAGAGAAAATCCAAGTTCTAGTTGTCATTGGGACTGGACGTAGCTCACAGTGGTAGTGAGTGAACCAGGATAAATTTCTTGGCTAAGTTTTCTTACCCTTATCTCTTGTCAATTTATTTATTCTAATCAAAGGGTGTTGAAAAACTGTTCTGATATTTTAAAAGCAAGAAACCTTTCAAAAGACATTTTCAGAAGCCGTCTTAAGAAACTTCAGACAGCACCTTAAACCTGTATGAAACGTTTTTAAAACTCACTGTTTGCGAAAAGCTTCCATAAAATATTAAGAAACACTATTCAACCCTCCTTCTATTGTTTCCTTGTGTTTCTACAGTTGGTATCAGAGCTCAACTCAGGGTTGAGCACCTAACAAGTGTTGAGGACTAAAGATCCAGATGGAAGCTTCCAACAACAGGCAATACATCACCGAAGGAGCCTCTATTACAAGACCCCCAGCATTCAATGGAGTTGACTACCACTACTGGAGGGATCGTATGAAGTTGTTCATTGAGAACAACAACATTGATGTCTGGGACGTGGTCACTGATGAAGACTATGTGCCTATGCATAATGGAGTGCCAATACCTAAGGCTGAATGGACCTTGGAGCAGAAGGCTAGAGTTCAAATGAACGCTAAAGCCAAACTCTATCTGATATGTTCCTTGAATAAATCAGAGTATGAGAAGGTTCATGGATGTTCATCTGCCAAGGAGATTTGGGATACTCTTTCAGCTGCCCATGAAGGGACTGAGACTGTAAAGCAATCCAAAATCAACATGCTCATACATCAATATGAGATGTTCAAGATGGAAGAATCTGAAACCATTGATCAAATGTTTGGGAGGTTTCAGACCATAACTAATGGACTCAGGTCCTTGGGTAGAACTTATGAATCTGGAGACAACAATAGAAAGATTCTAAGTTTGCCTAAGTCCTGGAGACCCAAAGTTACAGCCATTCAAGAGGCAAGAGACTTAAACTCTCTTAGAATGGAAGAACTGTTGGGATCTCTCAAAGTTCATGAGCTTGAGCTTGGGGAAGATGACATCCAGAAGAAATCTCTAGCACTAAACTCCAAGGCCAAACAGCCTAGGCATGGCAGCATGAAAGCTATGCAAGCTGAAGAAACTTCAGAAGCAGATAAAGATTCTGAAGATAGCTCAGAAGATGATCTTTCTCTTCTCAGCAGGAAAATCAAAAGGATGCTGCAGAACAGAGGAAAGTTCAGAAAGAACCAACCCTCAACCTCTAAAGTAGGTAAGTCAGGTAAGGATTCTCAAAATGACAAAGTTATTTGTTATGAGTGTAAACAGCCAGGTCATATGAAGGGTGATTGTCCAAGATTGAAGAAGAACAACTTCAAAAAGAAGAAATTCTTCAAAAAGAAGAAAGGTCTGATGGCAACATGGGAGGATCTTGATGAGTCTACCTCAGAAGAAGAGAAAGACACTTCAGAAGAGGCCAACCTGTGTCTTATGGCCAGCCTGCCCTCATCAGACAGCTCAGAGTCTGAGGTATTTTCCTTAACTCTGCAAGAAATGTATGGTGACCTGATGGAAAGTTCCAAGGAACTCTTCCATGAGTATAAGAATCTGTCCAAGGCCCACACAGAAATGTGTAGTAAATATGAGGCTCTTGAGATAGAAAATATTATGCTCAAGGAAAAGATTCTTGTGACTGAAAACAGCAGTTCTCAAACTGTGTCTGAAGAAAACAAAAAACTTCAGAAACAAGTTGAGGAACTGGCAAAAGACTTAGCCAAATTTGTCAAGGGAACAGAAAATCTTAACAGATTGCTTGGAAATCAAAGACATCCTCTTGACAAAAGTGGTCTAGGCTTTTGTGATCATGATACTTCTGAACCTCATATTTTCAAAAATTTTACTAGAGGCAAAAAGAAAGCTATTGAGTGTTCTCACTGTGGTAAGCCTGGACACAATGTGACTCAGTGCAAACACAAAGGGAAAGCAAAACCCAAACCTAACAAGAAAGGACCCAAAAGAATATGGGTACCTAAAAACTTGATCATTCCTGTTGCAGATGTGTTTAACAGGACATAAGAAACCCCACAAATGGTACCTGGACAGTGGGTGCTCGCGACACATGACAGGAGAAAGGTCTTTGTTCCAAAACCTTAGGCCTAGAGCAGGAGGTGTGGTCACCTTTGGTGGAAACCATCAAGGGAAGATCACAGGAATAGGGACTGTAGGTATATCTCCTCTATCCCTTATTAAGAATGTTCTTCTAGTAGAGGGACTTCAGCACAATCTACTGAGCATAAGTCAATTGTGTGACAGTGGATATGTGGTCTCTTTTACTAAAGAAGGATGTATAGTCAAAGACTCTCTTGATCAAATCCTTTTTACTGCTAAGAGACACAACAATGTGTATAAAATTGATCTAGAGGAGTTGGCAAGTCAAAATGTAAAATGTTTTATTTCTGTTGAAGATGAAAAACAGATTTGGCACCAAAGACTTGGGCATGCCAGCTTGAGATTAATCTCAAAGTTAGCAAAATACAACCTTGTTAAAGGACTGCCCAAGCTTTCTTACAAATCTGACATTTTATGTGAAAGTTGTCTGAAAGGGAAACAAACAAGACACTCTTTTAAGAGTAAGGATGTTGTTTCCACTAGCAGACCTTTAGAACTGTTACATATTGACTTGTTTAGTCCTATTAGAACATAAAGTATTAGTGGTAAAAAATATGGTTTGGTCATTGTTGATGACTATTCTAGATACACATGGGTGTTATTCCTAAGAAGCAAGGATGAGACTTTTAGAAATTTCACAATATTCTTCAAGAAGGTACAAAATGAAAAAGGATTCTGTATATCTGTCATTAGAAGTGATCATGGTGGAGAGTTTGAGAATGCAAACTTTCAACTGTTCTGTGATGAGAATGGGATCTCACACAATTTCTCTGTGGCTAGAACACCTCAGCAAAATGGGGTTGTTGAGAGAAAGAACAGAAGCTTGCAAGAAATGGGTAGAACCATGCTCAACTCATCCAATCTACCAAGATCCTTCTGGGCAGAAGCTATTAACACAGCTTGCTACCTTCAAAACAGAATATTGGTAAAACCAATTCTAAAAAAGACTCCTTATGAATTGTGGAAAGGAAGAAAACCCAACATATCATATTTTCATCCCTTTGGATGTGAGTGTTTTATACTCAACACCAAAGATGATCTTGGAAAATTTGATGCAAAGTCTGACAAAGGGTTTTTCATTGGATATTCTGAAACTTCTAAAGCCTATAGAGTCTATAACTCTAGAACTTTAATTGTAGAGGAATCTATTCATGTTAAATTCAATGACAAGAAAGAGACTGATAGGGAACTATCAGATCTAGAAGATGATTTTGCAGGAATGGAGCTGAATACTCATGTCAGCAGGAAGGATGAACAGGTGTCTGAAGCACCATATGTCACTGAACCTCTTCAGACAAATGTTGAGTCTCAGACTGATCTTGTATCACCTCAGAAACCTGACTGGAGATACAAGTCACATCATCCAAAAGAGCAAATCATTGGCAGCACTTCAGAAGGAGTTAAGACAAGATCAAAATTCAAGAATCTGAATTCTCTTGCTCTCCTGTCTAAAATTGAGCCAAAGAACATTGCTGAAGCTCTGCATGATGAAGGGTGGATCCTAGCCATGCAAGAGGAGCTAAATCAATTTGCTAGGAGTGATGTCTGGACACTTGTTCCTAAACCCCATGGGAAAACAATTATTGGAACCAAATGGGTGTTCAGAAACAAGTTGTCTAAAGAAAGGAAAGTGGTCAGAAACAAAGCAAGATTGTTGGCACAAGGGTACAATCAACAAGAAGGTATTGACTTCACTGAAACCTTTGCCCCTGTTGCTATGTTAGAAGCAATTAGAATTCTTCTCTCTTATGTTGTAAATAATGGCATCAAATTATATCAAATGGATGTTAAAAGTGCTTTTCTCAATGATTTCATTGAAGAAGAAGTTTTTGTTAAACAACCCCCTGGTTTTGAGGACATTGCTTTTCCTGATCATGTTTTCAAACTGAAAAAGGCTCTTTATGGTTTGAAACAAGCCCCAAGAGCTTGGTATGACAGATAGAGAAGTTTTCTTATCAAAAATGGTTTTGAAAGAGGAAAAGTGGATACAACTCTTTTTAGAAAACAGTCTAACAAAAATCTTATACTTGTCCAGATATATGTTGATGACATTATATTTGGTTCAACTGATTCTTCTCTGTGCAAAGAGTTTTCTAAGTTAATGCAATCAGAGTTTGAAATGAGTTTAATGGGAGAACTAAAATTTTTCTTAGGACTTCAAATTAAGCAAGATTCGGATTGTATATGGATCCATCAGGAAAAATATACAAAAGAAATGCTTAAGAAGTTCAACTTAAGTGATTGCAAACCCATGTCAACTCCTATGCATCCCACTGCTTCTTTGAGCAAGGATGAAAAGAAGAACCAGTGAATCAAACTTTGTATAGAGGAATGATTGGCTCTTTATTGTATCTAACAGCAAGCAGACCTGACATAATGTTCAGTGTGTGCCTTTGCGCTAGATTTCAATCAGATCCAAGAACTACTCATTACAAAGTTGTTAAGAGGATTTTTAGATATCTTAAAGGTACTACTAATCTTGGTCTGTGCTATAAGAAGAGCAAAGATTGCAAGTTAACAGGATACTGTGATGCTGACTTTGCTGGAGATAGAATAGAAAGAAAAAGCACCAGTGGAGGATGTCATTTCTTTGGAAATAACATGATCAGCTAGTCGAGCAAAAGGCAAAGCACCATTGCTTTATCAACAGCAGAAGCAGAATACATCTCAGCAGCCAGTTGTTGTTCACAACTGCTATGGGTGAAGTATCAGCTTGAAGATTTTAATAATCCTATCTCTGCTATACCTGTTTTGTGTGATAATACAAGTGCAATTAATTTGTCTAAAAACCCTATTCAACATTCTAGGGCTAATCATATAGAAATCAAGCATCATTTCATTAGAGACCATGTTCAGAAAGGTGTTTTTGATATACAGTTCATTGACACAGAGCATCAATGGGCAGATATATTCACAAAACCCCTGGCTGAAGATAGATTTAAGTTCATACGCAATAATTTGAACATATATGCATTTTCAAATAATTGACTTTGTATGTTGTCTGATATGCTAAGAGCGTCTAAAATTTCAGGGTGTCTGAAATTGTGATATGTCTGAAATTTTGGGGTATCTGAAATCTATATGTGTCTGAAACTTCTCACTTGTCTGAAATGACTTGATGACATGGCTATCTGAGACGGTTTAATTCCATTTATTTTGTCTCTTCCACTTCGCACATTACCCAATGTCTGCGCAGCCAGTTCAAGCCATCATTGCATCATGGGTCTATAAATGCAGGAGTTAGTGTGTTGGAGAAGCCTTACAATTTCTCTCTGCTCACTGTTTGAACTTCTTCGTCTTCTTGCAAACCGTTTTTCTCTCAAGTTTTTCTCTGCAACTTCAAGGCACCAAAGAAGTCTTCCAACTCTGGTGGAAACATTGTCAGATCAAAAGGTGTGGACCTTGAACACCTCAGAAATCTTGGCATGGATTTAGTTGAGGAGTTTGATGCTGCTGGCTGGACTCCATTCTTTGACAACGTTTATTGCTCGTGGCATGAGCAGAGTGTGATTGATTTCTGGGCTTCAGCCAGAGGAATCCCTAACTCCAAGGGAATATATCTTAGCATCAGGGCTGATGTTCGTGGTGTTCCTGTGTTCGTGGATGAAAGCATTCTGGCAACTATTACTGGTGTAAAGGCAGAGGGAGTATCCTTCACTCCTGGGTGGGAGCTGAAGAATGGAGGACAGAAGAAATATACAAAGATGTTGTATGGGACTGAAGAACCCAAGAATATGGATTCAAAGTTCATGCTAGATAAAGTCAGGGTTTTACACTCCATCTTAGATGCTCAATAATTCCTAAGAGTGGGAGCAGAAATCACGTGTCTGAGTTGGAGAGATTCTGCTTAATTCACTTGCTGCAGAAGGAGAAGATGAATCTTCCAAGCATTCTTATGTTCCATATGCAAAAGAAGATCAGAGACTCCGGTGCAAATCTACCTCACAACACTATCATTACCAAGGTACTCTTGCACTTTAAAGTACCCATTGAGAGACTATATGATCACAAGCACCTGCATTCTTTGGTGAGGCCAATCTGAAGAGTATGAATCTGAAGAATCCTCTCACCCCAAGACCTCCATCTCCTACTTTGAAGGAGAGTGTGCTAATGGAGAAGGCCTCAAGAAGAGGAAGCACCATTGAACTTCTTAAGCAAGAACTTCAGGGAGACATTAGAAAAGGAGAGTTCAAGCCCTCTAAGTCATCCCCTCAACTGAAACTGAGGAAGCTCCCTGTAAGGAGTTCAGCAAAGGTATCTTCAGAAGCTAAGACTTTGCACACTCAGGCATCTGAACCTGTTCAGAAGGCTTTGCCAAAGCCCTCTGAAATTGTGGGTCAGAGCTCTGAAGGTGTAAAACCTCCTACTCCTAAGCCTACTTCTGAAATAGAAGGTCAGTCTCATGAGGAAGAGCTAGCTGTCTTTGATGATTCTGAAGCTGTTGCAGCAGCACCTCTGGCTGCATGTCCCTCTGATCCAGAACTGATTAAAGTAGTAGCCATTGCTACTGCTTTGGAGCAAGAAGAGTTGGAGAAGAAGGTTGAGCAAGAGAAGACTGATTATGCTCTTGCTATGGCATCTCAGCTAGCCTTGGCTGAAGATGATAGGTTGGCTACAATGGCTCAGGGAACCAAGAAAATGAAAAGATCAAGTGCACAACAGAGAAAGAAGAAGAAAAGCAAAATTCTTGAGACAGCTCCTGAACCCACTGTCAGGATTACAAGGAGTATTGCTAGCCAACTGGATGCAATGGATGAGGCTAGCAAATACCAGAATTTTGTGAAGGCAAACTTGTACTTCAAGAAAAGGAGGGAAGAAAAGCAAGCAGAAAGAGAAAAAGGAGAGGGTGTCTGAACCTGTGAAAACTCAACCTGAGAAGAAGAGGTTGAGAGTGAGGTTTGACAATGTGACTCCATCACCACCCTCATCACTAGAAAAGAAATAAGAGGAGAAGAAAAAGGAAGAAAAGAAAGAAGAAAAAGAGAAGGAAGATGTTCAGCAACCTATGGAGACAGAAGAAGAACCAGCACCACCATCACCAGCACCACCATCTCCATCATCACCTTCATCACCACCATCTTCACCATCATCATCATCTTCAGAGTCAACCCAATCTGAAGAACCTTTTGTGGAGATTCAGCAAGGAGAAAGCTCAAAGGTGTGGAAAGGGAGTATGCTGCCTGAACACATAAGGCTAGGACCCAAGAGTAGGGATTTCTTCACAGAACCCACTTTTGATCCTTATGCATTTCCTTTCACACAACATCAATATGAAGAAGAAGCTAAAGTGCCCCATAAGAGGTATGAAGGACCCTTCTTTGAAAGAGAAAGGGTTCCCAAGTTCCCAAACCTCTATGAAGAACTCCTATACTTCAGAGATGCACCACCTATCTCTCTTCACCATGGGCTTATCAAGCACTCAGCAGCTGAAGAAAGGGAAAAGTATCAAGGAGGACTAGATCAGATGTATTCAGGGCAGTTAGAAAAGATCAGAAAGGGTGTGGTACCACCTGCTCACAAGTGGGCTCCACTCAACCCCTTCTCTGATGAAGATTGTCTGAACCTGTCCAATGAAGATTGGAGTTTTGCAAGGCATTTATACATAGAGGGAGAATTGTTTGAGAGGAACTGCATCAAATCTGTTGGCATGAGAGGATACAGGCCTCCTAGAGCATTTTCCATCAGGCCAACCACCAAGATCCTGGTGCAACCTGATAGGATTGTTCCTAGGTACCCTCTGAAGGAAGGTCCTGATGATAAGTTCAAGGAACCAAAGGCTTATCCAGCCCCCTTCAATCCTTTCACTCCATCAGAATGGAAGAAGCTGCCTGATGTGATCAAGAGGTAAGGCGGTGGCTTAGATCACAATTTCAGAGATAGGGTGTGGTCATCCTACTGGAAGTTCGGAGAGGATGCTGGATCCTCTTCTGGGTCAACTGGACCAGATGTTGATTCTTTCATTGACTATGGGAGATCCATGAATGTGTAGTACATGTACATCAGAGGCCACTTCCCACCTCTGACTGCACCTTTTCATGATGAATGGGAGATGATAAACCCCATTGGAACATTCTTTTGCCCAGTCTACCATCCACATGAGTATGGACTGCTTCCAGGTTTTGATGTGCTGAGGTTTGTGTGTAAACACATTCAGCTTATATTCTATGAAGCAGAACCAGATCTTGAAGAAGAAAATAGAAGGGTGAGACTGAAGATTAGTAAGCTGGAAAAGAAGAACGCTGATCTCATTGCTAAACAAGACCAGATTCTACATGAGCAACATCAGATTAAGAGTGGCCAGGAAGACATGAAGACTGCTCTCATCTCTCAGATTGAGAAAGCAAAGGATGAGCTGATATCTTTCATGAAAGAAGCTTTGCTGAAGAAGGATGGGTAGTCAATGATGTAGCCATGTCTCATGTTTATTTCTGCCAAGTGATTAATTTCTTGTTTATCTGAACTCTTTTGATTAATACCATCAGTATTTACTCATGAATGTTGTGTTTGTGTTGTGATTATACTAAGTTTACTGTTATTATACTTCATAACTGTGCTATGATTGTTGTTGTTGTGCTCTGGATTCCCTTTTGATTGATGACAAAAGGGGGAGTATTAAAAAACTAACAAAATCTGAATATGAAGTGATTACAGGTCTCAGGGGGAATAACTGATAAACTGATACATGTATTTCATCAAAAATCAGTTTAAGAGATCATCATCTGAGGGGGAGTTATTTTTTTAATTTTAAATCTCCTTTCAGATTTATGTATTTTAAAGCAAATTTGTCATCATTAAAAAGGGGGAGAATGTTGAGTCTCAAAAATATCATAATGGAAATTATGATGTTTAAGACAGCTAAGTTCCCAAGTTTTAATGCTTAACAAATTTGAGTTAAAATATTTATCATAGATGCATTTATGCTTTAATGGTTTGTCTATTATTTCAGCAAGCCACTTAGAATATATAAGATTATGTGAAGTGTCTTCAACCTGTCTGAGGAGTTAAAGCCTTCTGAAGGTTCAACCCGTCTGAAGTGTTGAAGCCATCTGAAGTGCCCAACCCGTCTGAAGTGTTGAAGTCGTCTGAAGTCTCATTTATGACGTGGCACCCTTTGCTGAAGTTTGTGAAGACTTTTCTGAGTCTCTGCTGCACGTACCTTTTCAAACACATTTATGGCAAGGAACATAGAGACCTTTCCTGGTGTTTTTGAATTTCATACACCACTGAGGAAATCTCTGCAACGCAGCCTTTGCAGCAACAATAGTAGTAACTTTATGGCAGCACCAACCTTGTACAGTGTCAAAGAAATCAGAACTCTCAGAAGCATGTCTCACAACAGATTAAATAACATTTAATGCTATCTGTAAACGGTGGTTTTTTCAACGGATTAAAGCTTCAACGGATTGAAGTTTCAACAGATTGAAGATTGGGTATAAATACCTCTTCATGAAGACCATCAGTAGTTAGTGATTCATTATACAAGAAAGTCTAAGAGAATATCACGCTGCAAGTTTTTATTCTTTAAAAACACTCTGATAAAATTATCTTTGTACACAATTTGTATATCCTGAGCATACCTCAGTTATATTGTACATTGTCTCTGTTTAAGCTTCAAACTGATATAGTTTAAGAGCTTAGACTTATTTTCTTTGTAAAATTGTTTTTGAGCCTGGAGAGGCTTGTTTGTAAAAGAATACTTGGTTGTTGAGCCTGGAGAGGCTTGTCTGTAAAAGAATACTTGGTTGTTGAGCCTGGAGAGGCTTGTCTGTAAAAGAATACTTGGTTGTAGAGCCTGAAGAGGCTTGACTACAAAAGAATACTTGTAATCTTGGTAAAGATTAAGAGAAAATCCAAGTGCTAGTTGGCATTGGGACTGGACGTAGCTCACAGTGGTAGTAAGTGAACCAGGATAAATTTCTTGGCTAAGTTTTCTTACCCTTATCTCTTGTCAATTTATTTATTCTAATCAAAGGGTGTTGAAAAACTGTTCTGATATTTTAAAAGCAAGAAACCTTTCAAAATACATTTTCAGAAGTCGTCTTAAGAAACTTCAGACAACACCTTAAACCTGTCTGAAATGTTTTTAAAACTCACTGTTTGCGAAAAGCTTCCATAAAATATTAAGAAACACTATTCAACCCCCTTTCTTGTGTTTCCCTGTGTTTCTACACCTGATACTTGTTAATCAAGGCCCAACCATCATTTAGATCTGATTAATCATGTGGTTAGGAGTAGATCTATAAATAGGGGCAGTTACTCTTTTGGAGGGAACTCTCTCTTATTTTCTAAAAATTCAGATTTGGAGTCTCTTCTTCTTTTTCTTCTTCTTCTTCCATTTTTGTTTTTCCTCTTCAACCTCCATGGAAGGCTAAGCTTTGAAGGTTGATTCTCAAGTGTTCTTAGCATTGGATCTTGAGGTTTCATCTATGCAATTTCGTTTTTCAATTTTCAGCACATTTCTATCTTCTCTTAATCTCTAGAACTCTAGGATTTTGAATCTTGGATTGGATTGCATGCTTAATGGTTATTTTTCTCCTCTTAATCCTAAATTTGAATTTTAGTTTGCTTAATTCTAAGATAAATCTACTATTTTCTTAATTCAGTAGGTTAGGGATTAGAATTCTGACACAAGTTTGCTTAATCCTTGTATGCGATAATTGATGAATTGATTAATGCTTAATTGGTTAATTCAAATTTGTGAAGGAATTTATACTTATCTGTAAACCAATGAAAGATCCTATGTGAATGACCTTGAGAATTCACAAAATCCCCTTGCGTCTGTTGAATTAACAATTCTTGTGAGTAAATTCGGATTTAGTGAAGTAGAGAGTATAGAGTGAGTTTCTGTAGTTCTGAGTTTGTGTTGATTCTGTAATTCGTATTTCAGTTATGTTTCTGAGTTTAGAGTCTTTTTTTCATATTGTGTTTTTGTTCAACTAACATTCAGTTTGTGCAGTTTTGAGAAAGGTTTCACTACCATGTGTTGTTGAAACTGAGTTTATGAGTCTCTATCTGTAATCTGTGTTTGAGTATTTGTAAGTAGTGTGTTTAGTCATATATTAGTGTTCTAACATCATTGTAATTAAGTTAAAAATTCCTTAGAATTGATTTTTTGAGAAATAGAAAACAACCTTTTTTTTTTATTTCCAGGGTGCCCCTCCTGGAGTATCAAGTATAGGTGTGTTAATTGGATTTTTCTACCCAAAAATCATAAATTGAGTTAGGAAAGTCAGAGTTAGGCATATGATATATGCTTTTTGGGTAGAAAAATCCAATTAACACACCTATACTTGATACTCCAGGAGGGGCACCCTGGAAATAAAAAAAACAGGTTGTTTTCTATTTTTAAGGAACTTTTAAGTTTTTTTCTTTGTATTTTTGCATTCTTACCTTAGGTAGTTTGTGTAGTTAGGCTTTGAATTTTTTTCTGAAATTTTTCGTGGTTTATTCTTATGATATTAGAATGTTTTCCATGTATCCATCTCATTCGTTTCTGCTCAATTGATATAGGCTACCTTTATATGCTACCAAGATGTAATATGCTTCATTTTGTGCATTTTGTGTGCGTTTAGTGTATGGCAAGAGAAAATCTAGGTTTCCTATATTCATTTGATCCAGAAATTGAAAAGACATATCATAGGAAAGTTAGGTAACCTAGGATTACATATGTGCATAATTTTGTTTGTGATAATGAATCTTTGTCTGATAGTGTGTAATTTGTCGATTGTGAGTTTGAGTCTGTTTATGTTTCTATTTTTGTTTCTTAATTTTTTTCCATTATGAGTTTACTGATTTTAATTCTATCATTATGCATGAATTTACTTTGAGAGAACTCATTGAGTACATGGCTTCAAATAATCAAGAATTTAGTACCGGAAGCAGCTCAATGATTGTTCCTAAATGAGTTCATGAGGAGGAGACATCATATGCTATTGATCATAGACAATTAGAGAACAAGATGGATGATTTATCTTCTTTGGTCAATCCGTTACCAATATATCAGAAGCCTGTGAAGTTGTGTGGGATTTGTACATCACCTGAGCACCCCACAGATTCCTGCCCTACTTTGCATGATTCTGAAGACTATTTCTCTCCTCAAGCATATGTTGCAGATATTTATGGTAATTATAGACCTCCATGGCAACAACTTTATATGCCTAATCAGTTTCATTTTCAGGTTTCTGTGCCAAGCTGGCCATACCTGCCCCCACCATTGCCACAACAACAACAATATCCACCAAAAGTTGTTGCACCTTCCACGAGTGAGCCTTCTTTAGAAGAGTTGATAAGGCAAATGACAGTTGAAAATATGAATTTCCAGCAGTGAAAAGAATCGAAATTTCAAAACCTGGAAAGTCAGATTGAGTATTTAGCTACTACTATGAATCATATTCAGACACAGGATTCAGATGCTATATGTTCAGATACTATGAGTTCATATCCTATTGAGGACCATTCTGTATTTCATAATGATTTGCTCATTGAACCTGTTGTTGATAAAAATTTGTTTGAGTTTGTAGGAGAGCTTGATTTTCCATTCTTGTCTAATTTCAGTGATGGTTATACTCGCGATTCATGTACTGATTCTTTTAAGTGTAGTGTGTGTGATAAAATTGAAAAGTTTATGAATACTGATTGTGATTCTATAGGTTTTGGAGTTGATACAGTAGCTACTGATTCAACAGAGTCAGAATGCACGGGCTTGATTACAGCAATTACATATAAAACTAACTTTGTTGATTTGCAGGTTGCAGAATTACCTCCTAGTACCACCTTTCTGCCATCTGTTGTTCAGCCACCATTATTAGAGAAGCCACTGCCTAGCCACTTTGAGCATGCAAGCGTGGAGGATGAACAGAAGGAGAACTCTATGCTTCAAATAATAAGGGAGCTCACCAAGTTGCTGCATACAGGCATTTTATATTCTATTTCAGACAGCACTTAGATGAGTCTGGTCCAGGTGGTACTGAAATATTCAAGCATTCCCGAGACGGGAGTGGGTTGAAGAGGGAGTTTCTATTTTCCCACATTTTCATTGCACTATGTCTATTGATCCATAATTTGCTTATTTTTACATTGAGGACAATGTGTGATTTAAGTGTGGGGAGGAGATATATAGTTTTAGGACTTTAGGATTGTTTTTAGGATTTAGTGTATTTTTAGGATTATAATGATTAGGATGTTTAGTAATTTTTAGGATTGTTGTTTTTACTGTATATTTGTTGTTTTTGATGTTTTATGTAGGATAGTTTGTTGTTTTTCCTTTGGTGTTTGTTGTTTTGTAGTTAATCCGTAGCTATTGTTGTTACTATTTATGGTCTGTAATTACTGTGAATTGTCTGTTTTGTTGTTTTACTATTGCTATTATTTTTGTGCATTTACTGTAGTTGATGTTGTGTTTTTATCATTGTTGTTTATAGCAGAATTTTATACAGAAGGATTTTGATAGCAGAATTTTTCCCCTACAACAAAATTTTGACAGTAATTCAATTTTTACAGAAAAAAACAAATTTTTGAGAGTAGAAAAATACATTTGGCATGTTTTCATTGGATTTTTAGGATTTGTGTTAGCGGTTAGCATTTCATAATTCTTGGATAATTGGTTTCATGACTTGTGTTGATTGGATTCTTTGCATTTTGGTGAATAAGTTGGTTTTGAGAGATATTGGGTTGAATATTTTGTGATGGAGTTATCCTTGGTGAGATTTTGAGCCTTATTTTTGGATGGACCATTCTATGCCCTTATCTCTTTTTATTGTGTGATTTCACTCATGTTTGCTTGTGCTCTAGAAGTTGGCTTGACTCTTTATTTTGAAACTTAGTTCATATGCATATATTGAGTTACTAGCCATATTAGCCTACCTTGATGTTAATCTACTTGTTAGCCCCTTTGAGCCTATGGATCCTATTTCTTATTTTTAAAAAGCTCATTACAAGCCTTAAAAGAGAAAAACCATGATTTGTCCTTACCTTAGAGGATAGAGGAGCGTTTGAATTGATTTAGGAATAGGTTCTTAAATAAATGTAGGGGTGTACTTCATTTTCTTATCTCCTCATGTGGATAATTCATTGTTGACCGTTGGCTAGTTACAAAAGAAAAAGAAAAAAATGGAAAAGGAAAGCAAGAAAAAAAAAGAAGAATAGAGAATAAAGAAAAGTGTAAAAAAAAAGAGCATAGAAATAAAGTGTCTGAAAATCAAAGATAAGAAGCTATGAAGCAAAGAAAATAGAGTTGCAATGGGGAATAAATCCAAAAATAAATGCAAGTAGCATACATCTCAAGATCACAATTATACTCCTCTTTTCTACCTTTACCTTGGCCCCATTACATCCTATATGAAGTCCTCTTGATCTTTGCTTGAATGTGATTCAATTGTGGATATTAGAGTCTTGCCAAGCTTATGATAGTGTTTGCTTACATGAGGGCTGAGTGTATATACACAAACATAAACACTTAGGAGTTGGAGAGTATGTCTTGTGAGGATTCTATCACCATTGATTCACCCCTTTGATTTGATTGACTCCCTTGTTTGCTAGATTATGGGGAATGTCATTCACATTTTTCTTGATTCCTTGATTCCTTTATTTTTCCTACTCCTATGCATTCCTAGGATCTCTTGATAATTATGTCATTTGTATTTGCATTGTGCTCCTTAGTTGATTTTTGAGTTCATGCGATATTTTTCCCGGAGTGCAAAAGGGAAAATGTGAGGGAATTTGATGAGCATAATTTTACATACACTTCGCATCTTTAATCTTAGCTATTTTGGACTGCACTCATGATTAAATCCACTGTTTTAATTGGAATTTACTGAATTGGGATTAACTGGGCTTTAATTGTAATTGTTGTTTATTTCGGATTTTAAGCCTATTGACCTACCTGTCTTGTTTTGATGCTATCTAGAGTTAAAGGTGGACGATTTGGTTGATTCTAGTTGCGCTAGAAAGCTACGATCTGGGGCTTTGATATGATATGCTATACAATGGTATTGCCATGAGGGAATTAGGAGCAGTTTAATTTTGAAGTTGGGCTACGGAAACTGACACGGGAACAACATTGTTTTAAGACTTGTATTAGTGTATTGGGCATGATACTTGTTAATCATGGCCCAACCATAATTTAGATCTAATTAATCATGTGGTTAGGAGTATGATAAGTGAAAATTAGATGATAAATTAGAGCACTTTTTAGTTCACTTATCAAGGATAAAATGGTAATTTTGCCCCAATTTAATCCCTTTTTATTAAATATTAGATAAATTGTATTTATTAATCTAAGATTTGAATTTGATGCTATTTTGATAGAAATATTGCTGATTTTTGCAGGATATTGCAAACATTTGATTTGAAGGATAGATAACATTAAATGAGGGAGATATCTGCAAGATTTCAGATTGATTGGAGACATTTAATGGAGATTTGAAGAAGATATAATACAATTAGTGAGGAGATCACTGCCATTCAATCAAGGATTCTGCAGACAAGCTTCCCAAATAAATCAAAGATTGCTCAATAAATGCAAGGATTATATCAAGAAAAGGGAAACAATGAAAGACAAATCTACCAAAACCAGTCTCGGGGAGAGATCAAGATTAAAAAGAGAAAGTTGGAGCTGCAGGACGCTACCTGCGCTATAGCGCAGGGTGAAGCGCAGACTCTCTGGAAGTTGCGCCCCATCCTGCGCTGTAGCGCAGCTTGGAGCGCAGGTCACGCTGATTTGATCCCTGTTGCCGTTTTTAGATAGATTTCTCCCCAAATTGCTTTGTCTTTCCTTAGTCTATAAATAGGAACCTCTTGCACCAAATCTGGTGTGCACGATCATTGTAATTTAGTTTTATTTCAGTGATAATGCACCAAAGCTAAGTTTAGAGTAGGAGAGGAGAAGCGCTTCACAAGGATTGAAGATGGTGACAGCATCTTCGGTGGTTTGTATGGATACCTTGTGTAGTTAACTCTCCATTAGGATTGGATGTAATTGATTTTATCCCCATGTGTATGTAAACTCTATATTATTATTTTTGTGCTCTCTATCTATAATATTGGTAATCTTATTCTGTACTTAATTCCTAATTCCCGCGCTTGCGCCTGGAGTTATAGGCTAGTCTTAACTAAGTTAGTTTTGATTAGGACTGAGAGTGGGGGAGCGGATTCTGAAGAAACTCATTCTCTGATTGAATAAGAATACTCGGTTAACCATTGACTGAACAGGGGTGTTTACTAATGATTGATGGGTAGTGTGAGTACCATAATAAAGGGCATCCGACCATTAAGCTTGGTATTGATAAACCGATAGCAAAGAGTTAGTTGATTGTGAATCCAGGACCGAACATAGGCGTGTCCTGATGAGTGATGGTAGTGACAATACTGGAGCGAAGGTGCGTCTACAGCATTAGGCCTCGTTTATCAACTAGTTCTTTTACAAACTGACTAAAAAAGAGCAAAATAAGCTGAGGGTAAGTCTGTCGCCTGGGAGAGCCCGCATGAATTATCTTTGAGTGTGTGAGGCCGCTGGTAACTCGGGGTCTTAGCAATAAAGTTTGTCTAGGATATTATAGAGTAAACCTAAAATAATAGATAGTTTTTACATGCACAAAGGGTGTGATGATATGAAGTCCAATCCTAATCCAAGTAAAGTATCTCTAACTCTTCCTTTCTAATTCCATTAATATTTTATCTGTTATTTACAATTCCGCAACAATATCTCTAAACCGTTGTTTTCCCTTGATAATTGGATCACAGTCTACGTAAATTGACCGTTCCCTGTGGATACGATAACTCTTCTTACTATTATACTACTGGATTTTTGGTTCGCTTGCCAGAAACCCATCAGAGTAGATCTATAAATAGGGGCAGTTACTCTTTTGGAGGGAACACTCTCTCATTTTCTTAAAATTCAGATTTGGAGTCTCTTCATTTTCTATCTTTTTCTCTCTTCTGCTTTTTCCTTCTTCTTCTTCCTTTTTCGTTTTTCCTCTTCAACCTCCATGGAAGGCTGAAAATTCAAGGTTGATTCTCAAGTGTTCTTAGTATTTGATCTTGAGGTTTCATCTATACAATTTCATTTTTTAATTTTCTGCACATTTTCTCTTCTCCTAATCTCTAGAATTCTAGCATTTTGAATCTTGAATTGGAATGCATGCTTTATGGTTCTTTTTCTCCTCTTAATCCTAAATTCGAATTTTAGTTTGCTTAATTCTAAAATGAATCTACTGTTTGCTTAATTCAGTAGGTTAGGGATTAGAATTCTCACACAAGTTTGCTTAATCCTTGTATGAGATAATTGATGAATTGATTGATGCTTAATTGGTTAATTCAAATTTGTGAAGGAATTGATACTTTTCTGAACCAATGAAAGACCCTATGTGAATGACCTTGAGAATTCATTCATTTTCTTACATATTTTCTGCATTTCAAATTTTAATATTTTGTTCTTAAATTTATAAAAAAAAACAACCAAACAAAACTCCCTTGCGTCTGTTGAATTAACAATTCTTGTGAGTAAATTCGGATTTGCTATTGAATTCCTTGAGAGGCGACTTTGGTTAATTCTCCATTAACTATATTTTCTGAATATTAATATTTGGTTGAGTACGACCTCGATCAAATACCTATGTTTTATTCCACAAAAAGTCAAGACTAGATAATGCTTAATAAACCCCTCACACTCATAGCAGCATACATACAGATCCTCTTTGTACTTCTATGAGGATATATATGTTCAAAAAATGTTTATAATAATTACGTTAGATTTTTTAAGAAAATTCATATTTGGTTTGGGTACTTTTTTTCAATAGTAAAACACATGTGATGTAAAAAATGGATAGCATCTGCAGGTACAACCAGTTCAATCTGAAATTAACCTAAAACGGCTGCTGGATTTAGAATCGGTCAAAAATTGATCGAGCAGGTCAAAACCGATATCAGAAAACAGGTTTAAACCGGAATGTTTTAAAAAGTTCAATTTTTTTATTTTTTTCATTTTATAGTCAATCTAAAATATTTTTTAAATAAAAAAGATAGATGTTTAAGGATTACACTCACACACACACATATATTTTAGTTAACCATTATTAATTTTTAACTTATAAAATATATAATGAGGTCTTTTATATCAGTTTATAATTTAATATATCTTGATTTCTTATTATTTTATGTTAATTTATTGGCTTAAATATGTTTTTAGTCCCTTCAAAATACACACGTTTTCATTTAGTCCCCCTAAAAAAAATTTAGCTTTTCCTCCTCACAAAATCATTCATTTTCAAAATACTCCCCGTCGTTAGACTAGTGTCGTCGTAACCATGTTAGGTGACGTGGCAATCTTCTTCTTCAACCTCATTTGTGTGACCCAAGGCATACAATCAGCCATGTTTTAGGTCCTAACCTATTCTTTCAACTCTTATTAACCCTAAAACTCCATTGTTACACATCTGAGTCAGGTAGACATCACCTCAATCAAATACCACACTTGCTACTATAATTCAAAATTCAATAACCTAAATCTCTCCATCGACTTTCCTTCAATACCACTAAAGCTCCTACTCTCAGTTTCACACCCACCGTAAGTGCCTCCCACACTCCGTCGCAACAAGTATAGTAAGTAAAACAAGTAGAGATTTAGGAAAACAAAAATGGTGGTTCCTAAGAGGCGATGAATGTAACATCCCAAAATTAGGGCCTAGAAACTATAGTGGGAGCTTTAGGCCGTGGTTCCGGCCAAGTAACAAAGAGTTGAAAGTGGTATGAGAAGTTAGAGATTTGAATGTGAATTTAGATAGGAATTTGATAAATGAACTAAGAGGTACGAGTTTGAGAGATTGTGGGAACAGGAGGCCAAGTGTTACGCCAAACCAGTGTAGGCTGAGCCTAGAAGGAATCACACCCTAAGACGGAGAGGATTATAACGATTTAAGAATGAGGAAAGGATATTAGAAGAGGAAGAACTAAGTTGGAAAGGTATGTTATTAGAAGGAGTTAGGGAGAAGGGTATCATCTTATGTTTTAATCATTGGGTGTGTTAAGATAGCACAAGAATTGAATTGGCAAAGATTAGAGTGAGAGAGACTTGGATGAGAAAAACTAAGTTAGAATGAGGTTTTAGGGAAAGGAATTAGATTTGAGTGGCAAAAAATTGAATTAGAATTAAAGAGGGGTAAAAATCAAGTTTTCGGGGGCTAATATGCTCGCTCAGACAGCGCTCAAGCGCACCCTGAGCGAGGATGTCAGCAATAAGGGGAAAATTGCAATATGATTTTCTAGCTCGGGCTGCGCTGCGCAGCCCGAGCGCAGAAAGCAGAGAGCAATTTGGGAAATTCAGCTCAGGCTGAGCTTGAACGCAGCCTGAGCGCAGATCCGCATCAGGATTTTTCTTCCTTGCGCTCGAGTTGTGCCCGAGCAAGCTCTAAGCGCAGGAACGCTGTCAGCTCTTTTAAAACATTGAGTTAGGGTTCCTTTCCTCATTTTTCCTCGTTCCTTCTTCATTTTAGAGAGAGAAAGAGTGATTTCTAGAGAGAGGAACTCCTTAGGAGCTTGGAGAAGAGGATCAAGGCCAAGGATCTCCAACCCTAACCCTCCCCAACTTTCTTTCCCTTCTCTTTGAGCTTCCTTTGAGGTGAGTAAAGCTCACACACTTCCACTCCATCTTATATATGCTCTCCCACATGAGCTCTACCTCTTATCTTACCTTTCTAGAGCTTGTATGTGAATGTTTGTATGATTGATTTTGTTGGTAGTTGATGTATGTAGACTATGTTAGGGTTTTGTTCTGGAAGTTGTTCTTAGGGTTCGATTTGGGGGTTTTATCTTGAGATTCACATGCTTGGGGTGGGATTATTACTTATGGAAATGCTTAGATCTATTATGTGTGGTATGTTACCTGTACTTGTGTTATTGTTATGTGGATGGGCTTTGCATCAAGGCCTTTGGCCCAGATAATTGGAAAATGATTTTTGAGCCTCGGCTCCCAGATAAAAATGAGATTTGGCTTTCGGTCCCAGAAAAATGGCTTCGGCCCCATAGTTTTGGCTTCGGCCCTAGATCACCTTAATTAAACAAGATTGGACTTCGGTCCCCAGAGTAAAACTTAGACTTCGATCCCCAGAGTAATGGTGGATGGCATACGTCCCCAAGGAAGACGTTCCTTGTAGTCTGAGCTCAGGTCTAACCCCAGAGATAGTGATAAGACCCCGGCTGCCGGGTAATGCAGATCATGCATAACATATTTACTTTGAGTTTTGGCATTAGACATCATGTATAGTTGAATGTAGTTATATTGTGGTAATTTAAAGAGTTTACGTATGATATGATGAAATGTGATAGAACTAAACCATGTATGATTTGTTGAATGATATGTTGCATGTCATATGCCTCCCTCCCCACACTGCTTGTTGCATGCTTTCTCACTGAAACACCAGTCTCACCCCACATTATAGGAACACATTTTTGTTATGCAGGCTGGATTGATTGGCATTGGATGGCGATTGAAGTCCCTAGGGTGGATCCTTTCACCCCACGACTGTCAGATGGCTATGGGAAGTTTAGATACAATTGAATTGCGTACCGTTGTATTAAATTAGAAATTGTGTATTTAATAGTGATTGTTATGTTGAACCACTGAGTGGCAGATGAATTATGAAATGTATGTATAAGGTGTAATGTATTGAGTTTGGGTAAACGTTGGAATTACTTAAGCGTTTGACGAGTGTGTATGTAAGGATATCGGTAATGGCGCGAAATGATTTCAGAAATTTGAGAATAGTGTCTCCAACAAGCATTATTCTTGAATTAATAAAATAGGACATTACAATGAATAATGTTAAGAGGGGGCTTTTGTTCGAAAATTGTAATTCATTTTTCATTTTTTAGTTTTGAAAAACTATTTTTCCATTTATTATGTAAATTAATAAATTATTAAATTTTTTAATTGACGAATCTGATGGCACATAAAAATGAGAATGTCATATCAGCTTCTGCACAAATGGACACATCATCAAGACTAACAGCAACTCTAACGGCAAGGACTATTTTGAAAAAGAATAGTTTTGTGAGGACAAAAAACTAAAAAAAATAGGGGGACTAAAATGAAAATGAGTGTATTTTGGAGGGACTAAAAACATATTCAAGCCTATTTTTATCACTCAAAATATTATATAATATTAAATAGGGTTAAACATGTTTTTAGTCCCTAAAGTTTGACCTGAATTTGGTTTTAGTCCATAAACTTTAAAACCATTGGTTTGGGTCTCTCATGTTCTAAAATCACATAACTTTAGTCCCTCCTTTTAACATCATTAACTTTGACGCTGGCTTGAGAAAAAAAATTGTATCAGTTTATCTAGTCAGGTTCAATTACCATGGTTGGATGAGCTAAGGTGTAATTTAATTGTCATATCATGATCATTGAATCTGACTAGACAATCTAATATAGAAATTTGTTTCCCACGTCAACGTCAAAAGTTAACGGTGTTAAGGGGAAGGACTAAAGTTACATGATTTGAGAACATGAGGGATCAAAGTTACGTGATTTCAGAACATCATGGACTTAAACCAACACTATGCCAAAAAAGGCCTTAGAGGGCGCTCCCGTGCGCACTAATAGAATCTGATCTTTTTTGGTCAATAAAACAAGGACGCTCATTGGAGCGCCCTGACAGAAGCAAAAAGAGGGCGCTCCTGTGCAGCCTTAAAGGGCGCACAATGGAGCGCCCTCCATAAGCACAAGACGTACTTATGGAGGGCGCTTCAAGGAGCGCCCTCCTTTCGTTTTTTTTTTTCAATTTTTGTTTCACAACAAGGGCGCTCCAAGGAGCGCCCTCCTTTCTTTTTTTTTTCAATTTTTTTGTTTTTTTAATCTACTTTAACCTGCATATTTATTTCAATCTGATCCCAATGGCTTAATCCAAAATTATGCATATTAACTCCTTAAATTCAAACACTTAGTCATACTATGAACAACACTTAGTAAACAACACACATATCTACTTGAAATAAGAATTCAAACTTGTCATAATATGAATAAACACTTAGTAAATATGCATCTCATATATATGCTTAACAACTATAAGTCTTCTAAACTAAAAAACTTTTGGCATAGTTTACTCTGTTTATTCAACATTTCCCAATTTATCAAAGAATATGGTGGTTTATTGAAGGCCACCAGCAACAACCTTTGAACCCAGAAGCCCCAGACTTCATCCCTCACCACCATAAGCACCGCCAACTTCAACTTCAACCAATTAAGACTGAGAGACTAAACCAAGTTGTGTGTGTGAAAGTGGCAAAGTTAACACTCGTGTGTGATGAATGATGTTATATGATGATGATGATAGGAAAGGCTAGAAACTGAGAAAAAAAAGCAGTGAGTGAGTGAGTAAGTATGAGTGACTTTTGATGGATGCACTCAATCACAATACTACTCATACTTTTATACACGTCATTATTATTTTTCGTTTCAACCATGTTTTTATTACAAATAAATTAAAGGAAATAAAAGATGTGAAACTATTCAAAGCATCAATAGGTTATCTACTTCAAATGAAGAATTCAAACTTGTCATACTTTGAATAGTTTCCTATGCATGCTATAAAGTGTGGTGAAAGTATGAAGTACCTATACAACTACATGCTTTTTTCTGGGAAAGTAGCTATGCAATACCTGAGAAATGGAAGACAATGAATAGGAGCAATGTTATAACTTACAAATTAGGCTAGCAGTTTTATGGAGCCCATCCTAAGAAGTTTAAACTGAAACGTCGTGTTATGTTAATGGAAGATGAAGCGTAATGTTAATGGGAGATGACACTGATAAGTGAGGGTTTGAGAATAGGAAGGGTCTCGTACACTCTCAGATTTCTCCTATTTTAGTTTTACTGAAAAGCTCTCTTTCTCCTTTTTACAAATCCAGACTGTCCAACCATGGACAATTTAAGAATAAATTGTATAATATGCCAGTCATAATATATAATTTCTTCTTAAACAGGAAACTAAGGTTAATGCATGTACATACACATAACCTAATAATTATAGTTGAAAGAAAAATGATAATATGATAAAGGATATACCTGATTAAAGTCAATCACCAATAAGCAGTTGTTAGATTATAAGCAGTTAGGAAACAAGACCTGAAAAAAAAGACAAGTCAAAAAACTAACTAGTAATAAAAAATAGTAGTCGTTAAAAATTTGAGCAGCATTTCACCTATTTCTTTAACATTCCCAAATTAACGAAAAAATAATTTTAACTCTAAACCACCAACTACCAGTCCGAAAGAGATCAATATGAGTAATATATATTTATATAACATTTCAAAATCTAATGTAATATATGACAACCTATATACTTAACACATAAATCATTATAAACTATATCCCAAACATCAAAACATTATAAACTATAATGCTAATGTTCAATGTTATCTAACCTTAACAACACATAAACAGTTCAGATAGCAAAACAGGGGGTGCTGGTAGCAAAAAACAATGTGCAGCATAAACAAAAGTGGTGCAGATAGCAAAAAATGTCAATGTTGGAGTTCCTTACCCTAATAGCCGCCGCGGGACTGAGAGAGGAGAAGGGAAGAAGGGAAGGAGAAGCTCACGTACAGTTACGCTGCGGAGGAAGAAGGGAAGGAGAAGCTCTCCCAAGCTCCCTCACGGACGAAGACGACGAACACGGAGGAGAAGGCACGGATGAAGAAGCTCGCGCACAGAGGAGAAGGGACAGAGGAGAAGGGAAAGAGGAACAAGCTTGGGCACGGAGGAGAAGGGACGAAGGAGAAGGAAGGAGGAAAAGCTTGGGCACGGAGGAGAAGGGGCGAAGGAGAATGGAGGGAGGAGAATGGAGACGACGCGGGATGAATGAAAGTGAAAATTAAATCTGGGTGCACATTTTTAAGGATCAACGAGGGCGCTCCGGTGGAGCGCCCTGAAATAATTTTAAAAAAATAACAGAGGGCGCTCCCAGGAGCGCCCTGTATTCCAGAGAATTAGGAAAAAAAATAAAGGAGGGCGCTCCTGGGAGCGCCCTCTATTTCATGGCAAAAAAAAATATCCACCAGAAAAGAGGGCGCTCGAAGGAGCGCCCTGGAATTACAGAATTAAAAAAAAACCTGGGAACGAGGTCGCGCAGATGGAGCGCCCTCTATTTTACCTGTAAGGGCGCTCCCGCCCAAATTTTGGAGCGCCCTTATTTTAAAACGATCATTTTAGACGCTAACCAACACGGGAGCGCCCTAAAGACAGTGCTCTAATATCCCGAAATTGGCATAGTGCAATGGTTTTAAAATTTCGGGACTAAAACCAAATTCTAGTCAAACTTCAGGGACATAAAATATATTTAACCCTATTAAATATATATTTAATTATTATCGAGTCAACCACGGTTGAACTAAAAAATCCTAAACCAGTGTCTTCACTTGTTCAATTATCAATCCGATTTTAAAAACATTGTTAAAAACTAGTGTGGTACCCGTGCAACGCACGGGATCACAGTAATATTAATAGTCCATATGGTTAGGTATTGGCCCAGTATAGAATCAATTTCGTAGAATTGATTTCAATTCACTCTTGTTTAAAGTGATTCATAAAATATCTCAGTTTCAGCCATTAATTCTAGAATTCATTTTACTCAACTATAAACCAAACGGACAATAAAACTTAGAGTTTAATATATGTACACTGTTAGTGTAAAGAAGTTTTACACAGACATCCAATGATATGCTGCCACATCATTTATATAAAAAACATGGGTATGAATGTGATGTTGAACAAATATGTGAAAATTTGCATTGGTGCACCAAAGTATTATAAAATGATCCAGTCGTAACATACAGATCTTCATGCCTCAAATGAAATAACATATGGATCTTACAATAACAGGATTCTGGTAAGGAGCAAAAAAAAAAAAAACTCTAATAATGATTTTAAATAACATTGGATATTAGTGAACTCTTGCGAGTTTGGTCCATAAACTTTATTCCCTAATGCGAAAAGTTAACAAAGGAGAGCACAATCATTGGTGTGAAAAGAGTAACAATTTCTAAGCTTCTTAGCTCCTTCATAGAGATACTCATGTTCATTTTTTAAACATATTTAGATCGAAAATCAATTATGAACTGGATCTTCAAACAATTACAAGTTATTCCATATTCACCCCTATCTTGCATATTTTGCTACTGAACAATTCCTTCAATCCTACCACCATGAATTGGAAGATCATTAGCGTTGGTAAAATATTAGAGAAATGCTTCAAAAAATGAACAACGTCCATTTTTATTAAGATTATGTAGTATAGCAGCATGAAATATTTTAATAACATAGTAAAATTTAAAAAGTTTAAAATAATTTAAATATAAATTTATCAGTTAAAGGCTTTCATCAAGCTAATAACTTTCAGTATTAAAAGATAAATTAGGAGCATATAATTTTAATAACAGTATCATTTTCATTCTTGTGTAATATAAATATTTGTCTCTGAAATATAATCATTAATGTGATTTCTATGCCTAAGAGGACGTTAAACACATTAAAAAAACGAGCTCCATTACTTAATTTTTAAAATACTTTTAGGATATTTGTTAAATAGGTAAAAAATAAAAATTATTACATAAAAATTATATTATGGAATTTATAATATATTGAATAATTTATTTAATAGTTAATATATATTCTTAAAATTTCTCTTATTCATTCCTTAAACAAAGTTCTTAAAATGTTTTAGAAAAAGCATATATACGTATTTCTTTAAAAATTAAATAATATGATAGTATTTTTATAAAATTGTTTTAGAAGTGGAAAAAAAATTTTTATCCATTACTTAACTTTAATGTCATAGAACTTTCTTTTTTTTAATAATGAATAGTTAAGAAAATCTATTATAGTAAAAATCACCAATTTTACACATACTTAGGTGTGTTTGGCAAAACTAGCTGATAAGCTAGCTGGTAGCTGATAAGCTAGCTTCTAGCTGATAATCTCCTAGCTTATAAGTTCCAAGTTGATAATCTCCTAGCTTAAAAGCTCCAAGCTGATAAGCTAGCTTATTGAATTAGAAGTGTTTGGTAAAACTAGTTGATAAGCCAGTTAGTAAATGTAAAATGACATAAAAGGGCATAACTACATAAATTTTATTATATAAATTCTATTTGTATTTTTTAGAAAAAATATATATTGTTATGTAATTATAATTTATATTTTTTAAAAAAATAATTAAATTCTCATTAAACCTTTTTAGTGATAAAATATTTAATTAAAAATTAAAATAAATAATGAAATTAATAATATAAATTGTATAATATATAAATAATTTCATAAAATAGTGAAACTAACAATTTAATTAATTCATATTTTTTTAAATTACTTGTTATATATGTAATAATAGGTAAAAAGAAATTGGAAGGTTTTTTGTCACTAAAATTGAAAATATATAATAATAGATAAAAAGAAATTAAGAATAATAAGGGAAATGTGTTAAAATATAAAGGGTAGTGATGAAAAAAAAATAAGCTACAAGCTATAAGCTAGAAGCTAGGTGAACTAGCTTGTAGCTTATAAGCTAGAAGCTCCTAAAATAAGCTACTTTAATGTACCTTATCAAACACTTTTGTGTTGGTCAAACTAGCTTATAAGCTAGTGAAATAAGCTAGTAGCTAGCTTATTGGCCTTGCCAAACACATTCTTAGTTGATATAGTTGTCAAGGTAATTATTACACTTCGATAATGTGTTCAATTCTTTTTTCTAGAAACAAAGAATGATTAAAAAAATTGGCTAAATATTTCGTACATTAAATGGCTTACTTCATCCAATAGGGCTAGTATATTTAAATCAACATCTAAATGATGTAAATAGCAGTCAAAGCTAATGATGAAATTTGGGCAAATAATTTAAAGATTTAATTGATAGGTTTTCAATGAGAAAGGTTATAATTAATGCTTATAAACTAGTGCAATAAATTTATACTTATATCAGTTATAGGAGTTGGCACAAAATTATTGTCTGGATTTCCATTAGTTACAAAATATGTATCATATTTTTGCATCCACAAGTTAAAATAAACGGGAGTAGCTTGCTTCATTTAGAAATTAATTAATAATCTCTTTCAATAGGTCTGAACTTAAAATAAAAAATGGCAGTCATAATATTTTTTTATAAGCAAAAAAAAAAAGAATTAAATGGAGCACAAAAATTATTCCAACCCATTACAAAAGTGTACAACCCAAAAGTGCATGTTAGAAGGGAAAAGGAATACAATTGAATCCACCAATATCCCAACAGGGAAAAAAACACCACAAGACCACGACCAACATAAGAATAACCCACTACAAAGCTACCACAACAGAAAACTGATGACAGAATATGCCATCCAATTGATTTAGGAGCTATACTCAACAATATTGTCCAAGTAAGTGACTAAGCCAAGTTCCCAAAGAACCAAGCCAAATAATAGAAACAACAAAAATTACGACCAACAACGTTAGAATTCAACCACAAATTATGTTGGCTACCAAGCATAAAATCTGTACACAAGACAACAACAACAATAGGTTGTAAAATGAAATATGTCACTGCTCATTATTTACTATGAAGTACAGTCACTGCTCATTAATTACTATGATTTAGGATTTGATTTTAATTGGCTGTTAAATGAAGTACAGTCACTGCTCATTACTTACTATGAATTATGTAGAATCCATGCCCTAAATCATCAACCTTGCAACCCATCATATATGATGAAGAAAAAGAAGACACCCAATTAAAGCCAACCAAGCCATGAGAAAAGCAAACACATCAGCATTAACATAGCCAGAGTCAAAACCAAAGCAAGTAGTTAAGTTCCTCCAAAAGGACACCAAAAATAGTAGTACCGGGCCAACATACCAAGACACACCCGGATAAATTCCACAACTTATCCAAAACCAAACCAGGCACTACAGCAACTAATTCAAGAGAGAATAGGACAAAAATCTACTACACAACTTGGAGCATAAAGGCATTTAACTGGAAATTAGGTATTAGAGCAATCTGCCTTTCCAGTAACATAAAAATTAATATTTTAGCTTTGGAGATGGAGGGGTAACTTCCAAAGCAGAAAACAGGTGCAAGTTACCCAACCCACAAATGGAAAGTATCATAGTAATACCTGTGGATGTCCTTGATACTATGCCCAAAAGACAATTATTCAGAATTGCATAGAAAAAAAAGAAGATTATATAAGAAACTTGACATGATTCTGTTTTTCCATCCTGAATAATGCTGCTAAATGTGTTGATATATTTAGAAAGATGAAAGTTTTAGAATTCATTCTTTGTGTTAGTTTCGTGCTCATTGCCAAACAATACGTAAGTATGTAAAGCTACAAAAACAAATAACCAAGGCTCATTTCTACCTATCCATCCACTAAGTTGCTGCTTTGGCATTGAGGGTTTCAAAAGGGATGAGACTTCAGATCAAGTTGGTGACATTTTATTTGAGGATGTCTCATACACAATTGGAGTGGATGAATGGGAAATAGAGAGGTTGGTGAAACGTGAGTTATGTGGTTGGGGTTGAGGATCAGCCTTATATATCAATGTTTAAGGGTAACCATATGAATTTGGGAATCCAACAGTGTTGGTTACAGAATTAAGACTCTGCTGATCTAATGAAAATTCTTGGTTCATTGTCCTGAAAGAGTCAACGCTTGAAACTTGGCTTCCACCTGCTGATGAGTAATTTTCCAATCTGTAAGCATTTTTACATCATTGCATTTTGATATACTTGAGCTTATTTTTACAAATGAATTAAGAATAAACAATGCATTGGCATTTATTATCAGAGTCATGTACTAAACCAGCTACAAACAGATATTATAAGTAACTCAATATAGTTACAGTTAGCTTCCATTAAGATTAACCTCAACATGACCTAAGAATCTAAATTCTAAATAGGTATAAAATATAACACTCACAACTTTGTTGGGGCTAAAGTTCTTTTTCACATTTCACTTAATTTGATATATAAGTATCCTATGAAATATAAGATTTAGTTCCATATATTTGAACAAAAGGATATACATTAGGCATCGAGCAAGTCTTTGTAACTTCTTTTGAGCTTCTTTAGTAATCTATGCTTATATAACCCATATCTATACTTCAAATGTTAGAAAATTTTAATTAAGTATTGTCAAGGAATACAAAAGCAAGATGAATTAGACAATGATCAACTTTCTCATTTATTTCTTATTGGAGTGCACAACCAAGTTATATAAAAGCCTTTGAAGAGGTTACATTGATATCCTTTGAAGATCTATGACAAAATCCTATTTTTGACATCTCTTTCATTAGAGAGGACAGTAAAGTTATAACAAAACATTGCAACCCTATAACATTGCTGATAGATATTTTACTCTCTTAATGAGACATCGAGACATACCTTATGGCTTTGCCTTTTTGTGCAGTTATCAATCAATCATCATACTCCAATTTGGTTTTGTATGTTTAATTCATGTAGCAGGGTATTGGAAGCCATATATGCAAGGGAATTCTCTTTGGCATAATTTCACAAATTAATGTATCTTGTTTCATGATTAAGGGAGTTATGTAAGTAGTAATGGAATTAAATTGTTCTCCTGGGAAGGATAACCTGAGAAATTGACAAAAAGAATAATTGAGCGGCTTGCATCATTTATTTCACTCATGTATTATTATGTTATCTTTTCATCAACAAAACATAGGTTATGAAAAAATAAATAAAATGATGCAGACATCATAAGCAACTTCTTTTTATTTTACATCTCTATTTAGCTTTGCCTTTCTATCTCCCACCTCTCTAGTGTTGCTATCACTTTCATTACTGGAAGGATGCTTCATATAGGGATAATTGCAAGTTTGTAAATTCTAAGAGTGACACATGCTGGTTCGAGGAATAGAGAACATTTTTTTACCTTTGGAATTGACACAACCCTTTAGATTTCTCAACCAAAGCTTGCACACGTTTCAATTGAGGAAGCTCTTTCAAGAAGTCCTAGTTGAAAAAGTTCTATCAAGAAGCAAAAGTTTGCACACCACCAAATCCTCCCACAAGAGTCTTGCTGGTTCAAGCCAAGAGAGTAAAATTAGTGAGTGGGAAAATAATCAACTTGCACACCACCAAGCATGAAATAAAATTAGTGCATGGACAAAAAATCAATTCACAGAATATGAATGGAGCAATATGTTTTATTCTCAGCCATGGAAACAAATTTAAAAGATATCAATTTGATTATAAAATTAAAATGGGAAAACAAACAGAGAGAAGGTATTGTGAATGGCTACTAATTTTCTTGATATCAGAAGTTTTAACCAAACAGAGTTGGGAAGCAACCTAATCTTGGTATTTGCATTGAAGGTGATCTTAAATTCATGAGCACAGACTCTAAAGTTTCCAATGTTTCGCATCACTCCAAAGTTTGTTATCTAATAAACATGTCCTTCAACCATCACATTAGCGAACTTCTTCATGTTATGCTTTTGCACAGTTGCCTCTATTCTATCACCCTACAAAGAAAGAATAAGCCGTGAGAAATGGATCGAATATGGAACTATAGGTGGACATGAACAGTTTTGTTAACTCCCTGAACCATACATTAATAAGCCATTGTATTTGGCTCAAACTATTTTTTTTTTTTTTTGATAAGCAAAATGAATATATTAAAAAGGAATACAAGGGGTACCCCAACCCATACAAAACAGAAAACTGGGAAAATTACAAGGAAACACCCAAAAGCTAATGACCTACAACTACATCAATAAACCAACCACCAATACGGATCATCCAATAACTCCAAATGTAGCAAATATAAATGGAATAATAAAACAGCAAAGAGAACCAAGCTCCTACAACGCGTAGAAACCATCAGTGAAACCATGCTAAAGCTCCAACCAAAATCAAAATCAGTTACCAAAATTTAGACACATTGATGGCTGAGTTAACCAGGAATAAAAGTCATAACCAAAACCACCGTCCTTAGACCTTAACCATTTCCAAGACCGCAATTGGAGTAGCTCTACTATATCAAAAGGGGATAAAGAGATATTAGAAAACACCATCTTGTTCCTGGCCAGCCACAAACTCCAAATAGTAGTTAACCAAATCACTGACCACCTGTATCTCATTTGGCTCAAACTATTACCTCTTCATCAACATCTGGGTAGCGTAGGGTTCATCAGGAGTAGCAACAGCGCACATATTCCAAATTCTCACAAGCTTAACCTTCACTCTCCTTTAGCAACGCACTGCAAAGCAAACATGAAGTCTTTGATTTGTCAGACATACAAATAAGCAAACAAACAACCTCAAAAACATGTTACAAAATTAAATGAAATAAAGAATGAAATAATAATATGTAATCACAAATTTATCAACCAGAAAATATGCATGCACGACTCACACTCACGTAGGATTGAAATATTGCATTAATTTTCTTTGTACAAACTAAAGCATAAAACATCAAGTAACTCGAAAAGAATGTTCAACCTATTATTCAGATTCATGTTAATGAAAACCAAGTAAAAGATGGAAAGGGGAAAAATAAAATTTCACGACAAACATTCAATGGTTTAAATAGAACTGAATTTTGAACAATAATAAAAACATAGAAACAAAGAGCGAATGAAGCCAATAAGAGGAAGAAGAAAATATAGAAATTGAACTTCTTTATGTGTTGTCTTCCCCCTCTGTCTTCTTAGTCTGTCGCGCACCGCCCAGCAGAGCCTTCTTCTTGCCCCGCACCATTGTCCCGTTGTGTCACCGGTGCGTGTGTCTCGCCATCACCGTGCATGGCCCACCATGGTCTTGCTATGCTCATTGACACCAAAGAATGACACACAAAACACTTACCGTTCAATTTTTTTGGATTTGGAGAACTGCTTCGATTAGAAATTTGAGGGTATATAGAGAGCCCGAATAGAAAGAGGAGTGGGAGAGATTGGGGAAGATGATGGGTTGATAATAGGTTGGAGAAAGGGGCTGGTCGGAGGAACGTAAGCCCTCTGTTGTAGTGGCATGGTTGCAGCTCGACAAAGAAAATGATGCAGAGAGAAGGGTAAGAGGGGAGAAGAAAAATGTTGCTGAAGAGATTCATCAAATTTGAAATTTGAAAGAACAAATGGTTTTAGGCTTTTTGAGGGAGGAACCGCATAATACATGTAACAGGAAAGGAGTAGAGAGGGATGCGAATAATACTACCTTGAAAGAACAAATTTTGTTCATGTCAATTTAGATAGATGAGAAGGTGAAGAGAGAGGGAAATTTTGAATTCTAGTAAATTTGAAAAGTAGAGTAAAGAAGAAGACTCTTCATCTTCCTTCCTCTGCAAGCCATCAATTACTCAGTGAAATGGGAGAAAAATGATTTGTGTAATAACTGAGTATCGGTTTCCGCAATGAAGGAAAAAGTTACCATTAATACTGCGATACATTATAATGGTCGGTAATTTACTTTATATAATCCCAATACGATTTTATAAATATGTACGCATAGAGTAAATTAAATTAAAATTAATATACTCTAATTTTAAATTAAAATTAATATTGTTACACCAAAAAAATAAACATACACCGAAAAAAATTAAAATTAAAATTAATATTGTGACTAATTAGATGTTTCCATCGAAATTGAAAACGGCACCTTGACAAAGTTAAACAATTCGAAAATAATATCAAGGAAGCATAAAATCATCTGTAAACTGTGAAAAAAAAACCAACTAAAAACCTACAGCATTGTGAAAAAAAACCAATCATAAGTAAGTTTTATTTATTTTTTAATTTTTTTTAAATAAAAACCTACCTTTCCAGCATAAATATTTATATCTAACATGGAAAACTTAGACCATCTCCAAGGGTAGGTGCTTACATAGTTGCTTAAATTATTATTTAATATTATTTTTGTGGATCCTACTTGTACACCTCATCTCTTTTTATTTTTTAAGCAACTCTTACAATTTAAACAACTCTATACTCCAACAGAACAACTCTACAAGAACTCCAGAATGGACCCCACAAGTTACCCCATATTTATTATTTTAATACTTTAGTTCAACTTAAAATATTAATCAATTTTTTTTAAATAAAATTTAAACGTAAATAATTACAGATTAATTTAAAAAAATATTAAATGTAATTAAATATAAATTAATTTTTTAAATACTTTTGAATTTTTTAAATAAAATTTAAATGCAAGTAAATATAAATAAATTTTAAATGTAGTTAAAAAAATAAATTTTTTTACGTTTAAATTTAAAAGGTAATTGAATAAAAATTATTGTCTAAAAAACTTAAAGTGGTTCGTTCAGTTGGATTGTGCCAAGGGAATTGTGCAATTTTTTTTATTCAAAACCCAAAATTCTTCTAGACACTTCTACTCTTCCAACTCACTCTCTTCAGCCACACACACACACTCACTCTTCTGCCACACACACACAACGTCCTCACCCAAACTCTTCCTTCCTCCCTTTCCCCTTCCACCGCGTCTCCCTTCCCCCTCCCCCCCATCCAAACTCTCTCTTCCTCCCTTCCTCCTTCCACCGCCATCTTCCCACCCCTTCCGCCACCCCCAAAAAAAACCGTCGTCTTCCTCGCCCCCTCCCCTCTTACCGCCCCTTCTCCCCCTAAAGAGACAGATTTCCCTCCCCAACCTCTCTGTCCAACTTAATCTCACCCCCTCTCCCCCTTACTACCGCCCCTTCTCCCCCTAAAGAGACAGATCTGCCTCCCAAACCACGGCAAGCCTCTATATTTCACAACCACCACCTCCTCACCGCAAAACCTCTGTATTTCGTGCACAAATCCGGTGATTTCTCCCATTTTTTGTTTTCCTCTCTGTTGATTTCTCCCTTTTGTTTTCTCAGATTTCATAGTCATTGTTGTTGATCTGTTGATTGAGATACCAACTCTTGCAGATCTGTTCATCAAAATAGCTCCTCAACATCTTTGTTTTCCATTTTTCTGTATTTGATTTCTGTAATTCGGTAATGTATTTGCGCAATTTTGTTTAATTGAATTGTTATTTTTTTCTATTTAATAATTTATTCTTCTATAATTTTCTATAATTTATTGTTGAATCTGTAAATTTGCCATTTATTTTCTGTGATTACTGTGTTGTATTATGTAAGAATTGTGTTCAACTGTCTTCAATTCACCCGCTAAATTCAGTTGCATTTTAATTTAATATTTGATCCGGACCCTAGCCGTTGGCTCCACAAAGGGACAGGACGATCGTCATGACCATAGGTCGTGCGGTAGATACCATCGCAAATGATAATCTGGACCCCCAGCCGACAGGTCCACACGTAAGTAAGACAGCCGTCCATGCCGTGGGACCGAGCGATGGATCACGCTGTAGCATCGGACCCCTACTTCTAGGGCCTCAGACATAGGCCACCTACCAAGTCTCATCGCATTTAATGCGCCCCATACCGCCCCCAATAAAGCTGAGAGGCCCTGACACACGCAATCGGGGATTACGGCTGGAGCAGGTAAATACGGCGGAGGCGTGCCTGCTCCACCTGCCATGTCCCCTCCCGCCACTGCACACCATGGCTATATAAGAGGATCATCCACAACCACTTAAAGGTAATCTTAAACCCCTATCCGGCTCCATATCATTCCCACCACTAACTTGAGCGTTGGAGTGCCTTCGCAGGTACCACCGCCGCGCGCCTCTGCACCGGAGTGATCACCGAAGAGATTCCTAGCAGCCCTCAGATATCTCGGACCACCACCTGTGAGAGATTCCCAGCAGCCCTCAAATATCTCGGACCACCACCTGTGATCTCGACCACGATCATTTGGCGTCGTCTGTGGGAATACTGTAAAGGAAACCCCACCATCTCTACCCCCCTTTGCTGAGATCAAAGGTTCGTATCACCAACAAGAACTGAAAATGAACACAGCCGCTGACAACCAGCCACCGCAGCTCACCAGAGCTACACCAGAGACAGGAGCGGAAGTCATGACGGACCCCCGTCACACCCTGAGAACTACCCCGCAAGAACCACCCCCATCTGTGCATACCACAGAATCCTCATCTGAAAGTTACCACCTGAAGCCTCCCGGAGACATCACCAGGAGGAGGAGACCCTCCAAAAGAACCAAGAAGAAGGCCATTTCCAGCAGCAGGGAGGAGACCCTCTCTCCCCCAAAAAGAAAGAAGAAGGATAGGACTGTGAAAGAGCTAGAAAGAAGGATCAAGTACCTTGAATCCCTGCTCCCTGTCGTGCCACCGAGGAGGTCCCGCCGGAGAGAAGTGAGTAGGAGGAGCACCACCTCCAGAAGGATGTACCGCACCAGGGATTTGCCATCCTAGGAGTCAAGTTATACTTCTTCTGAATCCTCCTCGGACGAAGTCTCCTCGTCTGAGTATCAAACCGAACGGATAAGCCATACGCGCGAACGCAGCCGACGGGCAACCCCTTCAGTTCGTGCCGACACCCAAGGAGCCTCGGCCAAAAAAGACCAAGAGGAAACACCAAAACCTGTCACCCCCCGGTCCGATCAAGGAAGCGGAGGCCGAAGCACAAACCACCCCGGCCGCGGCTTAGGCAAATCCAATCGCCACTCCAGTCGCACCCCAGACAACCCCTGCAGTAGCCGCTGGAACCCCCGCCACGGCCACGCCTGTGGTCACGGCATCGGGAATCCCGAACCTTATAACTTTGCATCGACCCTTCACACACCCCTTCACTGCGAGACTTGCCCAAGTCGAGATACCTGATCGTTTCCTCCGGCCCTTCAGCACCATCAGTTTGTACACTGGGGAAACCGACCTGGGCCAACATCTAGATCGATTCTTCAACGAGATGCTATTTTTAGGCGCCTAGGAAGACATCATGTGCAGAAGCTTCTCTCGGACGTTGGATGAAGAGGCCTTGACTTGGTTCAGAACTCTTCCCCAGAATTCTATGGACAAATGGGACGACCTCGCGGCAGCATTCGCCAAGAGATTCAGTATGGCCAACCAGATACCCCGAGATTCCCACACCTTTGCAAAGGTCAAGCAAGGGGAGTCCGAGACTTTGCGAGACTTCTTAGCGCGATTCTACAAGGAGGCAGTCCTTACGCCTAATGTCGCAGA
Organism: Sesbania bispinosa; assembly: GCA_026901365.1. Taxonomy (NCBI): domain Eukaryota; kingdom Viridiplantae; phylum Streptophyta; class Magnoliopsida; order Fabales; family Fabaceae; genus Sesbania; species Sesbania bispinosa. Next base: position 55,978 of record QLOH01000709.1, on the reverse strand, counting down.
TGAAGTACAACTACATTGCGCGGTCGAAGCATTGCGCAAAGGAACACCCCTTGACATTTCACTCAGAAGAATCCGGGTCCACAATATGACGACCTTCAGGGAGCGAGCAGCTCAGTTTGTGAATGAGGAATTGCATCTGGAAGGGACGAGCAAAGTAATAACCCCAAAAGAGGCATGAGCGCCAGAAAAAGAGGAAAGAAGCAGGAAGGAAAAATGGGAAGAAAGAAAGAAGTTCAGGGGACGTTATGAGGGTAATTACACCCCTCTCAACAGTAGCCTTTCTAGAATCTGGCAGGAAGTACACAATGCTGAATTAGCCAAGGTGAAGAGACCCCCACCTATCAAGTCGCCCCAGGGAGACAAGAGCCGATATTGCGCCTTCCATAAAGGCCATGGACATGATACTGATGACTGTTACCAGCTCAAAGATGCCATTGAGCAGCTAATCCGAGATGGAAGTCTGGGACGATATGTGAAAAGAGATAAGCCCGAGTGGAGCAGCCGTCCGCAGGGCGATCGTCGGCGAGACCGCCACTCCCCTCCCAGGCATGAAAGAAGGCGACACCGATCCCGTTCGCCAAGGAGTCATGGGGCATCGGACAAGAAGCCAAGGGACAGTTCTCCGCAGAAGGACCGGGACCAATAACCTCGGATCACCATCAATATGATTGCAGGGGGCTTTGGAGGTGGTGGATGCTCGTCCAACTCCAGGAAGAGAGCATTGAAGGAAGTACAACACGTGGAAGGCGACCATCGCAGATCCCACCGACATAGGATGCTTCCTCCAACCCCAACCATCACCTTTGATAGCAGCGACTTTGGGGACACTATGCCCGGACATGACGACCCAATGGTGATCACCGCAGTAATAGCCAACGCCGAGGTAAAAAGGGTGTTGATAGACCAGGGAAGCTCGGCCGACATTGTTTACGAAAACTGCTTTGAACAAATGGGGATCAGTCACAGTGACCTTTTGTCCTATGACAGTGACCTCGTCAGCTTCTCAGGAGATCGCATTCAATCCCTCGGCTACATGGAAGCACTCGTCACTCTGACAGGAAAGGAAGGTAGCAAGACAATCAAGACCAAGTTCATCGTAGTCCCGTGTAAAAGCTCATACAACGCCATAATGGGAAGACCGAGCCTCAACGCGATGGGAGCTGTAGTTTCCACGTTGCACCTCGCAATGAAGTTCCCCACAAGAGAAGGGAGAGTGGCAACCGTCAGAGGAGACCAGCAGGTAGCAAGGAGTTGCTACAACTTAAGTCTGAAGAGAAATCCCCCACCGAGTGCGAAAACCCCGACCCGTCAAGTAAGACACAACGTTTCCCTTGTTGACCTAGATCCGAGGGTAGATTCAGGAGAAGAGGGCCGAGGAGCGGAACGAATTTCACCAGATGGGGAGACCGTTCCAGTAAACGTCGGCAAAGAAGAAGGACAGAACACAAAGATGGGAATCCACCTCCCACCAGAATGCAAGAGCAGGATGGAAAAACTCCTGATGGACAATGCTGATTTGTTCGCATGGACAGCAGCCGACATGCCCGGGATTGACAGTGATTTTTGCTGCCATAAGTTGTCGGTCGACCCACGGTTGAAGCCGTTTGCTCAAAAGAAAAGGAGAATGGGACCAGAAAGACAACAAGTGATTAAAGAACAGACGACCGAGCTGCTGAAAGCTGGATTTATCAGGGAGATCCAGTATGCAACTTGGCTAGCCAATGTCGTCCTAGTCAAAAAACCTAGCGGCAAATGGAGAATGTGAGTGGACTACACTGACCTCAACAAGGCATGCCCTAAAGACCCCTTCCCTTTGCCAAATATTGACAGGTTAGTAGATAACTCCTCCGGCTACCGTTTCCTTTCGTTCATGGACGCCTACTCTGGTTATAACCAAATTCCCATGTATGTTCATGACGAGGAAAAAATGACCTTTCTTACGGACGAAGGAACCTACTGCTACACTATGATGTTGTTCGTCCTGAAAAATGCTGGGGCAACATACCAGAGGATGATGACCAAGGTATTTGAAGGGCTGATTGGAGAGGTCGTAGAGGTTTATGTGGACGACATCATTGTAAAGACTCCGAACGGTGGAGATCCTGTGACCGACTTGGAGAAGGTCTTCCACCGACTGAGAAAATATAATATGAGGTTAAATCCCCTCAAATGCACCTTCGGTGTACCAGCCGGCCACTTCCTCGGATACATACTGACAAACAGGGGAATAGAAGCCAACCCAGAGAAATGCAAAGCAATTCTGGAGATGAAGAGTCCAACGTCGGTTAAGGAAGTACAACAGTTGACCAGGAGAATAACGGCTCTGACCCGCTTCCTTGCCCGATCAGCACACAAATCACTTCCCTTATATAACTCTTGAAGAAAGGACAGGAGTTCAATTGAAGCCCTGCGTGTGAAGAAGCTTTTCAAAGCTTCAAAGACGCACTAACTAAGCCATCAATTTTGGTGAAGCCCCACCCTGGGGAAAAATTATACATGTACCTGTCGATAGGAGAAGAAGCGATCAGCTCTGTCCTAGTCAAAGAATCAAATGGCAACCAAAGCTCGGTATACTTCACAAGTAAGAGCCTTCAAGGACCGGAACTCAGATACCAAAAGTTTGAAAAGGCAGCATTTGCGATCATCTCAGACGCACGACGCCTTCGACCCTACTTTCAGGCCCATCCCATCACGGTTAAAACCAATCTGCCCATCAGGTCAATCTTGCACAAGCCTGACCTAGCCGTTCGGATGATTACCTGGGCGATCGAGCTTTCAGAACATGACATATCCTACGAACCAAGAACTTCTATCAAGGCACAAGTCCTGTCCGACTTCATCCTCGAAATGACGGACAATCAAAAGGACCGATCTGGAGTCACCTGGACCATATACGTGGACGGGTCGTCAAACACCAAAGGAGCTGGAGCAGGAGTGGTGTTGGAGGATAGCACTGGGGTAACCATTGAGCAGTAACTGAAGTTCGACTCCAAAACATCGAACAACAAGGCCGAGTATAAAGCTTGTTTGGCAGGACTGAGCCTGGCCAAAGACCTCGAGGCAGAAGTAGTTATATTGTGCAGTGATTCCCAACTCATGGTTTCACAAGATAATGGGGAATACCAAGCTCGTGAACCCATCCTGCAACAGTACCTTAACAAGGTCAAAGAAATATCTGACACTTTCAAGGCGATCGAGTTTTGTCACGTGCCGAGGGAACAAAACGCTAGGGCCGACGTCTTATCAAGGCTGGCGAGTACTAAGAAGCCCGAAAACAACAGATCCGTGATCCAAGAAACATTGACGGAGCCAAGTATCAGTGAAAAGAGGCAGATCATGCAAATCGACCATGACCCCTGTTGGATGACCCCGATCACGACTTACTTGCGAACTGGAACGCTGCCAGATGAACGGAAGGAAGCGAAAAGGATTGAACGAACCTCGGCATGGTACACACTGGTTGACGATCGTATCTACAAGAAAGGCTTCTCATGTCCCATACTCAAATGTCTATCCCCCAAAGAGGCCAACTACGTATTGGCAGAAATTCATGAAGGGAGTTGCGGTCAGCACCTTGGCGGACGATCGTTGGCAAAGAAGGCGTTAAGGGCCGGCTATTACTGGCCCACGATGGAGAAGGACGCAGCGGAGAACGTCCAAAAATGCAATCTATGCCAGAGGCATGCGGACTTTCACAATGCCCCAGCAAAAGAAATGTCCACCACCTCGATCCCATGGCCTTTTTTTCAGGTGGGGAATGGACATTCTCGGACCTTTTCCCCCAGCACCAGGCCAAGTGAAATTCTTGATAGTAGCCATCGACCACTTTACCAAGTGGATCGAGGCCGAGGCCTTGACAACCATCACCTCTGCTCGGATTCAAAAATTCTTCTATAGAAACATCATCAGTCGATATGGAATCCCCAAGGCCGTAGTTACAGACAACGGCACACAATTCGCTGACAAAGGTTTCAGGGAGCTATTAGAGGGCTTGAAGATCAAACAACACTTCACATCTGTGGAGCACCCTCATACAAATGGGCAAGCCGAGGCAGCAAACCGAGTCATTCTACGGGGACTAAAAAGAAGATTGGACGAGTCGAAGGGCAAAAGGGCCGAACAGCTTGACCATGTTCTTTGGGCATATCGGACAATCCCACACTCGTCAACTGGAGAAACCCCTTTCCGACTAGCTCATGGGGTCGAGGCTGTTATCCCAGTCGAGATAGGAGAACCCACTTGGAGGACCAACGCCCACAATGAAGGCAACAACGATCGTCTCATCAGAGAAAAGCTAGACTTCTTGGAAGAACGACGAGCCATAGCCCATGTCCGAGAGGAAGCAACCAAGATGAGGGCAGCAGCCAAATATAACAAGAGGATAATCAAAAGGAAATTCCAAGTCGGAGACCTCATCCTCCGAAGAGCCGATATTGGAGGAACAAACGCGCAACAAGGGAAGTTGGCACCCAACTGGGAAGGGCCATACCGCATTATCACCTCAACAGGAAAGGGTGTCTACCGTCTAGAAACACTCGGAGGAGACAGCATTCCCCGACACTGGAACGTCCACAATTTAAGAATGTATTTCAGCTAAATATATGTATCCGACCATGGTACACTTGTTAATGAAATTAAAACCGCGGCCTGAAAACCGGGGTATTCAGCAAAATACTTTCGCACTAGAAAAGATTTAAACGCCCGCTATCAACAAACATCCGTCATCAAATAAATGTACGGCTGTTAGAGATACAGTCAGATTTACAAACGCATGGTTGTTAAGATACAATCGGATAAAGAAATAAATGTGTAGTCGTTAAGAAACGATCAGGTAAAGAAGGCAAAGAAATAAAAGATTAATTGTTTAAAGCGATCGGATAAAACGCTCAAATTACAAAAAGAACAAACGTCATTACAAAATGATCGAAGGTTAAAAACATAAGCAGAAACTACGTGCCCAAAGGAAGCAGAAACGAAAAGAAATCAGCTAAGTCATGGGTAAACAGGAGCAACCGCCTAAGCGTCCGTGACCGAGGGGAATCCCTCCGGCGGAACCTCGACCTTGCGACCCTCCCCGTCATCCATAACCACAACACCATCAACCACCTCATACTCATAAGAGATACCCCGAGTGTCAAGGTTGTACGCCGGATTCTGAACCTTGATCTGTTCGATCGCCTGCTCAAAGGTGGACTGCGCATACTTAAGTGTGTCGGCTATGCTTTGACACTCCCCTTCCACCGCGGCCTCCAACTTCTTCTTAAGTTCCATGACCTCAGCGTCATGTTCGGCTTTCTGCTTCCTCAAATCCTCCAACCGCTTTTGCTCGGCATCCAACAAGTCCTTGCCGAGGTCAGCCACCTTCTTTTCTAAATCTTGCTTCGCCTTCTCTAGATCCCGCTTCTCCTTCCCAATGGTTCCCAGCTGGACCGTCAAAGCCTCCTTCTCGGTCCTCAGTTTGGCACACTCTTCGGACGCCACAGAAGAAGCCTTCATAGACTTGTCATATTCCTGTTTATTCTTACGCGCGACCGGCACCATGTCTTTCTGAATGAACTTCAGGAAGCTAACCTGCTGAAGGTACGTCACCTGAGCATCTCGGATGCACTAGTCGACGTTAAACTCTCCCTTCATGAACTTCTTCCGAATTCTGTCATTATAAAACTGGGAGTTCACAGCAGGTATATCCGGGTTAAAAGCATCGGCAAAGATAGCATCATCTGTCAGTACCAGCGTCGCCGATGAAGATCCCCCCTCAGCATCAGGGCGGTCGGTGGAACCGTCTTTCTTACCCTTACCCTTCTTCTTCTCCCTCTGGCCCCCCTCAGTATGCTCCGGCACATCCTCGACCCAAGGTTCAGATGTATTGTTGGGGTCCACCGTCACCTTTGGAGGAACCGAGTTTTCACTCTGTGGGTGCGACGAAGTCGAGTCCTCGGGGGTTTTCCTCTTTTTCTTATCTTGAACCTTCTTCTGGTCGTCCAGATCGACAACCTTGGCCCTCTTCAGCAAGTCAGAAATCTTCATTTGATCTTCCTCTGCAGAAAAGAAAACAAAGTATCAGAACCCCATATGAACGTAAAGTAATAAAGGAAATTAACATGCAACACCCACCTAGAGCTACAGTTAACTGATCAGCCGAGGTGTCTATCAATAATCTGGATGAATAACGGGCACCGCCTCGGCCCTCCACAGCCGATTGCAAAAGACTATAGTTGTCCTGCTCGAACTTCGTCAGTTGTGACCACTTGGTACTGTAAGTCTTGGACGCCCAATCATAGTGACGACTGTCCCAATAAATGCTCATGTTCGGCTCTATCTCCTCCCAGGAACTTTTCCAAAAAGGAAGGACCCCCTCCTCAGGCTCAATCCTAAAAAAGTCCCTCTTAAAAGAAACCCCGAACGACTTGGTTGAATCCACATACAAACCAAGAATTGCACGACCGTTGTGGCTACGAAGACTTACCCAAGTCCGCTCCCCAACCTTCCGAGGACATACGTCGAAGATATAAAAAAATAGAGGAACGGTCGGCGAGATGGCTGAAAGACCACATAAAATCTCGAACGCCTTCACAAAAGCCCACGCGTTCGGATGAAGCTGGCTCGGCGCCACCCGAAGATGTCTTAAGATCGATTTCTCAAAATCGGTGAAAGGAATCCTGAGCTTCAGCCGATGAACCATGAAAGCATACAAATACATGTACCCTGCGTTCGTCTCCCCACGATGACATATACGATCCGAAGCGGCAGGAGGAACAACCTTGTATAGTTCATCATACTCTGGGTCAAACACGGAAAGACAGGCTCGAAGCGTAACCTCGGTCTCCCCACAATAACGGGACACCATCCCTAACACCTCGGAATCAACCCAGGGATATCGGTCTTGAGCCCGCATATCTCGGCTATTTACCTCTGCGCCGCTGGTACTAGTTGCGTCCATATAACCCCCCTATAACCTACGGAAGAAGAGACTGAGTTAGAAACTTCGGCATCCTCCTCAATCGAGTCCAGATCGGTTTCCAGAGATGACGCGCAAAGTTCACTCACAAGGGCCGACCTCTCAGCCGGGGAGAGCGCTCGGGTCTCTTCTCGAGCTGAGGCCGCCACGCCCTCATAACGGCGAAGCATAGCTAGAATGGTCAGCAAAGACCTCGAACTCGACTCCGCCCCAGGCCTAGATCTCGGCCACGTCGGAGGAGGGGCATTCAGCACCTCCAGGGAGTCACCAGACTCTTCCCCACTTTACCCTTCCTCACCGGGAGTCATTATAAACCAAAAATCGTAAAAGAAAGGGAAAAGAGGAGAAGAAAGGCAAAGGTACCTGGAGTTACGGCGGAGGAACGGAGGAGGAGCGGTGGTCACCGGAGAAGGAAGTTTGACAGTAATGACGCACTTCCTCAGATGACGCAAACACCACCCAAACTACACCATTGGAAAGCCTGACCCCCGTATAACTCTTTAATTGGAGCAAAAAGCACAAAATCGCTTTAAAAATGGTGCAACGACATATATGAAGATGGAGAAACAGAGAGCAAAAGAAGAAGGAGAAAGGAGAAATGGAGAATCTGAAGTGATGGTGGAGGGAGCGGTTAATGCCTCCCTCCTAATAGGAATTTAAACAAAGGACAAAGAAGTCCTTTCACCTCTGAAACCAAAAGTCGAGAGCAAAAAGCAAGGACATCCCCGTCATTCCACGCAAGGACGAAAAGGGAATGACACACCAATTCAAGGGTACCATAGGAATTTCACAGCCCCAAACCGGGGCAAAAGGGAAGAACAATGGAGACGTGCATAACGCACGTCTCCGCAATCATGCGCATTTAAGAACGCGCGTCTCGAGAAAAAAGCCCCCAATCAGCAGCAGTCGCGTGTCCAAACTCACCCAAACGGTCAGAAGAGGAACAGCTAAAGGCAGGACGGCCACAGACGAAAAGACAGGCGATTAGACATGACGTACGGGGTCGGCTGGAGTCCCAACGGACTGTCTGAACTTTGCCTTTCCGACAGTCGGCATAAATACGACTAACATCAATCCCACAGTTCCGAACGGACCACACGCACCAATTCTCATGAACGCCACATCGTCGATGATGAGCCGATCGCTCACCATAACGCTGGGGGGCAACTGATTCAAACGGACTATATTATAACCCACCATCATCGAGTAAACAAGATGACAATCGTCATCATCAACTGATCTGATCGCCCACTGATATGTTGCATCGTCGATGGCGAGCCGATCGCTCACCATCACGCTGGAGGGCAACTGATCCGGACCCTAGCCGTTGGCACCACAAAGGGACAGGACGATCGTCACGACCATAGGTCGTGCGGCAAATACCATTGAAAATGATAATCTGGACCCCCAGCCGACAGGTCCACACGTAAGTAAGACAACCGTCCATACCGTGGGACCGAGCGGTGGATCACGCTGTAGCATCGGACCCCTACCTCTAGGGCCTTAGACATAGGTCACCTACCAAGTCTCATCGCATTTAATGCGCCCCATACCGCCCCCAATAAAGCTGAGAGGCCCTGACACACGCAACCGGGGATTACGGCTGGAGCAGGTAAATACGGCGGAGGCGTGCCTGCTCCACCTGCCATGTCCCCTCCCGCCACTGCACACCATGGCAATATAAGGGGATCATCCCCAACCACTTAAAGGTAATCTTAAACCCCTATTCGGCTGCATATCGTTCCCACCACTAACTTGAGAGTTGGAGTGCCTTCGCAGGTACCCCCGCCGCGCGCCTCCGCACCGGAGCGATCACCGGAGAGATTCCCTGCAGCCCTCATATATCTCGGACCACCACCTGTGAGAGATACCCAGCAGCCCTCAGATATCTCGGACCACCACCTGTGATCTCGGCCACGATCAATATTCATCTTTATTCTTAAGACCCGTAAAATCCGGCTGCTTCCACAAGCATCCCGGTTCTTCAAAATAAGAACTAGCATTCCACGTAGATTCTCTCCAACGGTTGTAGAGATGCTTCCCACGGTTCTTATTTTTAAGAACTGCATGAGCACTCCGCGATGGAGATGCTCTTAGACCATCTCCAAGGGTAGGTGCTTACATAGTTGCTTAAATTATTATTTAATATTATTTATGTGGGTCCTACTTGTACACCTCATCTCTTTTTATTTTTTAAGCAACTCTTACAATTTAAGCAACTCTATACTCCAACAAAGCAACTCTACAAGAACTCCAGAATGGACCCCACAAGTTACCCCACATTTATTATTTTAATAGTTTAGTTCAACTTAAAATATTAATCAATTTTTTTTAAATAAAATTTAAACGTAAATAATTACAGATTAATTTTTAAAAAAATAATTTAAATGTAATTAAATATAAATTAATTTTTTAAATACTTTTGAATTTTTTAAATAAAATTTAAATGCAAGTAAATATAAATAAAATTTTAAATAAATTTTAAATGTAGTTAAAAAAATAAATTTTTTTACGTTTAAATTTAAAAGGTAATTGAATAAAAATTAGTCTAAAAAAATTAAAGTTGTCCGTTCAGTTGGATTGTACCAAGGGAATTGTGCAATTTTTTTTATTCAAAACCCAAAATTCTTCTAGACACTTCTACTCATTCAACTCACTCTCTTCAGCCACACACACACACACTCCCTCTTCAGCCACACACACACAACGTCCTCACCCAAACTCTTCCTTCCTCCCTTTCCCCTTCCACCGCGTCTCCCTCCCCCCTCCCCCTCCCCCTCCCCCCTCCCCCCATCCAAACTCTCTCTTCCTCCCTTCCTCCTTCCACCGCCATCTTCCCACCCCCTCTGCCACCCCAAAAAAACCGTCGTCTTCCTCGCCCCCTCCCCTCTTACCGCCCCTTCTCCCCCTAAAGAGACATATTTCCCTCCCCAACCTCTCTGTCCAACTTAATCTCGCCCCCTCTCCCCCTTACCGCCCCTTCTCCCCCTAAAGAGACGGATCTGCCTCCCAAACCACGGCAAGCCTCTATATTTCACAACCACCACCTCCTCACCGCAAAACCTCTGTATTTTGTGCGCAAATCCGGTGATTTCTCCCATTTTTTGTCATTTTTTGTTTTCCTCTCTGTTGATTTCTCCCTTTTGTTTTCTCAGATTTCAAAGTCAGTGTTGTTGATCTGTTGATTGAGATACCAACTCTTGCAGATCTGTTCATCAAAATAGCTCCTCAACATCTTTGTCATTTTTTTTCCGTTTTTCTGTATTTTTATCAATTTTTCTGTATTTGATTTCTGTAATTCGGTAATGTATTTGCGCAATTTAGTTTAATTGAATTGTTATTTTTTTCTATTTAATAATTTATTCTTCTATAATTTTCTATAATTTATTGTTGAATCTGTAAATTTGCCATTAATATGTGATTACTGTGTTGTATTATGTAAGAATTGTGTTCAACTGTCTTCAATTCACCCGCTAAATTCAGTTGCATTTTAATTTAATATTCATCTTTATTCTTAAGACCCGTAAAATCCGGCTGCTTCCACAAGCATCCCGGTTCTTCAAAATAAGAACTAGCATTCCACGTAGATTCTCTCCAACGGTGGTAGAGATGCTTCCCACGGTTCTTATTTTTAAGAACTGCATGAGCACTCCGCGATGGAGATGCTCTTAGACCATCTCCAAGGGTAGGTGCTTACATAGTTGCTTAAATTATTATTTAATATTATTTCTGTGGGTCCTACTTGTACACCTCATCTCTTTTTATTTTTTAAGCAACTCTTACAATTTAAGCAACTCTATACTCCAACAGAGCAACTCTACAAGAACTCCAGAATGGACCCCACAAGTTACCCCACATTTATTATTTTAATACTTTAGTTCAACTTAAAATATTAATCAATTTTTTTAAATAAATTTAAACGTAAATAATTACAGATTAATTTTTTTAAAAAATAATTTAAATGTAATTAAATATAAATTAATTTTTTAAATACTTTTGAATTTTTTAAATAAAATTTAAATGAAAGTAAATATAAATTAATTTTTTAAATAAATTTAAAATGTAGTTAAAATAAATAAATTTTTTAACGTTTAAATTTAAAAGGTAATTGAATAAAAATTATTGTCTAAAAAAATTAAAGTTGTCCGTTCAGTTGGTTTGTGCCAAGGGAATTGTGCAATTTTTTTTATTCAAAACCCAAAATTCTTCTAGACACTTCTACTCTTCCAACTCACTCTCTTCAGCCACACACACACACACACTCACTCTTCAGCCACACACACACAACGTCCTCACCCAAACTCTTCCTTCCTCCTTTTCCCCTTCCACTGCGTCTCCCTTCCCCCGCCCCCTCCCCCCATCCAAACTCTCTCTTCCTCCCTTCCTCCTTCCACCGCCATCTTCCCACCCCTTCCGCCACCCCCCCAAAAAAACCATCGTCTTCCTCGCCCCCTCCCCTCTTACCGCCCCTTCTCCCCCTAAAGAGACAAATTTCCCTCCCCAACCTCTCTGTCCAACTTAATCTCGCCCCCTCTCCCCCTTTACCGCCCCTTCTCCCCCTAAAGAGACGGATCTGCCTCCCAAACAACGGCAAGCCTCTATATTTCACAACCACCACCTCCTCACCGCAAAACCTCTGTATTTCGTGCGCAAATCCGGTGATTTCTCCCATTTTTTGTTCATTTTTTGTTTTCCTCTCTGTTGATTTCTCCCTTTTGTTTGCTCAGATTTCATAGTCATTGTTGTTGATCTGTTGATTGAGATGCCAACTCTTGCAGATCTGTTCATCAAAATAGCTCCTCAACATCTTTGTCATTTTTTTCATTTTTCTGTATTTTATCAATTTTTCTGTATTTGATTTCTGAAATTCGGTAATGTATTTGCGCAATTTTGTTTAATTGAATTGTTATTTTTTCTATTTAATAATTTATTCTTCTATAATTTTCTATAATTTATTGTTGAATCTGTAAATTTGCCATTTATTTTCTGTGATTATTGTGTTGTATTATGTAAGAATTGTGTTCAACTGTCTTCAATTCAGCCGCTAAATTCAGTTGCATTTTAATTTAATATTCATCTTTATTCTTAAGACCCGTAAAATTCGGCTGCTTCCACAAGCATCCCGGTTCTTCAAAATAAGAACTAGCATTCCACGTAGATTCTCTCCAACGGTGGTAGAGATGCTTCCCACGGTTCTTATTTTTAAGAACTGCATGAGCACTCCGCGATGGAGATGCTCTTAGACCATCTCCAAGGGTATGTGCTTACATAGTTGCTTAAATTATTATTTAATATTATTTCTGTGGGTCCTACTTGTACACCTCATCTCTTTTTATTTTTTAAGCAACTCTTACAATTTAAGCAACTCTATACTCCAACAGAGTAACTCTACAAGAACTCCAGAATGGACCCCACAAGTTACCCCCGCATTTATTATTTAAATACTTTTGTTCAACTTAAAATATTATTCAATTTTTTTAAATAAAATTTAAACGTAAATAATTACAGATTAATTTTTTAAAAAAATAATTTAAATGTAATTAAATATAAATTAATTTTTTAAATACTTTTGAATTTTTTAAATAAAATTTAAATGCAAGTAAATATAAATTAATTTTTTAAATAAATTTTAAATGTAGTTAAAAAATTAAATTTTTTTACGTTTAAATTTAAAAGGTAACTGAATAAAAATTATTGTCTAAAAAAATTAAAGTTGTCCGTTCAGTTGGATTGTGCCAAGGGAATTGTGCAATTTTTTTTTATTCAAAACCCAAAATTCTTCTAGACACTTCTACTCTTCCAACTCACTCTCTTCAGCCAAACACACACACTCACTCTTCAGCCACACACACACAACGTCCTCACCTAAACTCTTCCTTCCTCCCTTTCCCCTTCCACCGCGTCTCCCTTCCCCCTCCCCCCATCCAAACTCTCTCTTCCTCCCTTCCTCCTTCCACCGCCATCTTCCCACCCCCTCCGCCACCCCCAAAAAAAACCATCGTCTTCCTCGCCCCCTCCCCTCTTACCGTCCCTTCTCCCCCTAAAGAGAAAGATTTCCCTCCCCAACCTCTCTGTCCAACTTAATCTCACCCCCTCTCCCCCTTACCGCCCCTTCTCCCCCCTAAAGAGACGGATCTGCCTCCCAAAAAACGGCAAGCCTCTATATTTCACAACCACCACCTCCTCACCGCAAAACCTCTGTATTTCGTGCGCAAATCCGGTGATTTCTCCCATTTTTTGTTCATTTTTTGTTTTCCTCTCTGTTGATTTCTCCCTTTTGTTTTCTCAGATTTCATAGTCACTGTTGTTGATCTGTTGATTGAGATGCCAACTCTTGCAGATCTGTTCATCAAAATAGCTCCTCAACATCTTTGTCATTTTTTTTCGTTTTTCTGTATTTTTATCAATTTTTTTGATTTCTGAAATTCGGTAATGTATTTGCGCATTTTTGTTTAATTGAATTGTTATTTTTTCTATTTAATAATTTATTCTTCTATAATTTTCTATAATTTATTGTTGAATCTGTAAATTTGCCATTTATTTTCTATGATTATTGTGTTGTATTATGTAAGAATTGTGTTCAACTGTCTTCAATTCACCCGCTAAATTCAATTGCATTTTAATTTAATATTCATCTTTATTCTTAAGACCCGTAAAATCCGGCTGCTTCCACAAACATCCCGATTCTTCAAAATAAGAACTAGCATTCCACGTAGATTCTCTCTAACGGTGGTAGAGATGCTTCCCACGGTTCTTATTTTTAAGAACTGCATGAGCACTCCGCGATGGAGATGCTCTTATATATCTTACTTATTGTATGTCATGATTGACGTTCGCAAAATAGGAAAATAATTTTTGAAATTGCATTTTGAATTTACTTTCTATTTTTTGTTCTCCAAATCTAAATACATCCCTCTGCACCAGTTGAAAGGCAAAACCTACTGATCCTATGCCTCTACACCTCCATATAATCATTACTAATAGTAAAGCGAACATTTTTTAAAGATGCAGAACTTTCTCATTATTAGTTTAAATAAAAATTAGTAATAACAATGACTGAAAAATAGCGTTAATTTGATAATAGTGATCAAGAGATAAGTAAGGGTTAGATAGGTTTTTAATGTGTAAAATATAATTGAGATTTGATTTTAATTCCTACAATTTAAAATCGGTGGTTTAGGTCTTTTAAAATTTGAAAATATAATAATTATGTAATTTATTGACATAAATTCGTAGTTAATCGATAGCAAAATTATGTAATAAGGACTAAATTGGTGTAGTTTCAATTTTTGAAGGATAAAAATATTTGTTTTAAAAATTAGTTAAATTGTAAATGTTTAGATTAGATTAGATAGATTAGATTATACCAACGGGAATTGGTTCAAGTGGTACATGTTTGATTCCCCTTAAGCAAAGTCCCGAGTTCGAGTCTTGTGGATGGAAAAAATCCCCAACTGGGAGAGTTAGCCCTACCATGACGTGGATGTTGTAATTAAATTAAAAAAAGATAGATTATAATTAAATTTAGGCGGGAAAACATAATATATTAATTTAATGATTCTTTTAGGCGGGAAAACTTAAACAAATCTAAAATAATTAAAAGCAAATCACTTTTAGTGATGAATAGTGAAAAAAATTAATAAAAAACCTATGAGATTGTAAAATTTTAGATTAGATTTAGATAGTAGCTTTTCTTAAGAAAACTATTTTCTCAATATTTTAAAATCATTATATCTGAAAGAAGTTAAATATATATTACCCCTGATGTTTTATATAAGAAGCAAAAAGGATAAATTTTTTTTATCCCAAATATAAAAAACATAAGATTATTTTAAATTGTATTAATTGTTAAATACCTTATATACTTTTTATTTATTGTAAGCGGTCACTAATTCAATCATTTAATGTGAAGGATATTTTTAATTATAACAAAACTTAAAATTTTTATATTATTAATGATCATTAACAGATTCCAATGTTTTTCCATAGTTTTGATAATCTTAATTATACGTTTCCTATATATAAATCGAATGTAGTATTGTCTTTATTTGTCGTTCATTTTAAAAAAATATTAAACACACATAGATTAAAGAAAATTTTATTTAAATGATTAATAAAATTACTTTTAAACTATAAATATCAAACAAGTCATCAATATCATTAAAAAATACAATTTGATATTGAAAAGATTAAATTGAATTTTTTATTGACTCAAGGGTATAATTAGCCTATAATCAACTAATTTGTTTAAAAACTAGGAGGTTACTAAAATATAAAAAAGATTTTATTAGGAGATATTATACTACTCATGACTCGAATATAAGCAAAAAAAAAGTTAACACATGCTAATTAAGAAAAATAGTTAACTTCATTTAATTTTTTTGATGTCATCTAAAAATTAGTTGTATTTTCTAAATTACCCTTACTAAAAAGTGAAAAACATATTATTATTATATTTATAGAAAACAGTAACTAATACATCATTAACATAACTTTGTTGAGTGCTTTTTTTCTTCTGTTTACCCTCATGTTTTCTTTTCTCGTGTGTTTTTTTAAATAAATTAGGGTATTATTATCCGAAAAAGTGGTAAAAAGCTATCGTTATTATATAATGTTACAGATACTTTTTGTATTATGACAATGATATCCTACTTATCTAGTTTTATGTGGACAATTTTCTATTTTTCAAAATAATATAAAATAAATAAAAAACTGTTAATTAGAGGTATGTATTATTGAAAGATGGGGTAGATAGAAGATACCAAAAATTTTCTCCAATTGTAGGAAACACTAATTTGTTCCATCAGTGAAGTCTGCATAACACAACTGTACCACTGCATGTGATTCACCATACCATAAGAGTAGAGCTGCCACAGCATCACCACCTACCACGTCACCAACAACAAACATTCCAGCGTGGCACCTCACTTTCAATTCCTCATCTCAATATCCTATTTATTCATACTGCACTCATTCACGCTTCACGCTCCTCTTTTTCCAACTTCGTACCCTCTCTCTCTCCCTTTCCCTTGATGGAACCAGACTATGCAGAAGAAGAAGAAGAAGAAGAAGAAGCCCTCACCGGAAAGCTTCGCGAGCTTCTTGCTGAATCGGACAACGAAGAAACCGGCGAGTTCCGTTTCCAAGAAGAAATGGTAGAGGAGGTGATGCAAGACTTGTACAAAGAGATAGCATTCTCTGCTGCTGGAGATGGACCGGTACAACCCACGCTTTTCATCGATGATGGCAAGAATGGAAGCTGCGGAGCCTCTATTTCGGCCTCGGCGTCCACTGTGATGGCGGGAATCGAGGTAGCCAGTTTCACCGGTGGGTTTCCGGCGACGGAAAATGTGTCGGCGGTGGTGGAGGTAGATGGTGGGAGAAGTGATGCATTTGCATTGTTTGGGTTTGGGGAAGAGAACAAAATGCAGGGGTTTGATAGAGGGGATATAGATGATGAATGGGTAGGAAGAGTACTTAGTTGGGGTGAACAGATTCAACAGAATCAAGTTCAGGACCTTCAGGTTGTGGAGGTTAGAAATTGGTGGCTTTGATTTTAATTGCGAATGAAAATATGTTCTTTTTTTTTTTTTCCTTTTTGGTTCTTTTCCCTTTGTTTGCAGTATCATGGGGGTGATCCACATGATTATGCATGTTCTTGTTAATTTAGTCAGGGGGAAAAGTAACAGAGGTCCAAATACTGATACTAAATACTGTAAAGCTTGTTGTTGCTTCTGGTTTAATATATTATATATCACCTTGAAACAAACAAGGGTTGAAACAAACAAGGGTAAGTTTGTTTCACGGGAAAAAAAATAATAAATATTTTTTAAATTTGTGTATTTTATCTTATAAATATCATCGAAAGCTTCAAACCATATATTATAAATAGGATGTTTTATAAATAGGATCGAATGGAGTATCATTCTTTTATTTATCATTATTAACTTTAATGTCTTTCCAACTATCAAATGATAGTGAAGTTATTTAATAATATTAAATATGGATAAAATTAAAAAATTAAATTATTTTTTAAAATTTAAATAAAATTAACTACTTTTAATCACTTTTATTTGTCCGTGATCTGATTATAACTTATAATTAGGAACAATGGGACTTATAATTAGGAACAATGGGAATATATATGAAAAGAAATATGAGACATGAAAATTAATAATTTAAAATTAATTTAAAATTGATATATCAATTTTTTTAACATATTTGTAATAATGCATAAAATAATAATCAAAAGTATAAATATTTTATTAAAAAATGTAATATTTAATATTATCAATGCATTAATTGTTATAAGAGAAATGCTAGGAACACATTCTTTTGAACACTCTCCCTAACACACTTCATGTGATTGGTTAAAATTCACATGGGTCCCACTAATTGGGAGTGGGACCCATGTGAATTTTAACCAATCACATGGAGTGTGTTTGAGAGAGTGTTCAAAAGAGTGTGTTCCTAGCACTCCTCTTTGTTATAATTGTAATTTTCAATAAAAATTTTCTACTTTTGATTTATTTTCCCAGGTTAAGAAAAATCGTTAATGTGTTTATAGAAATATTAAAAAATATATTAGTATAAGTAGTTTCATAAATATATACTTATATAAATATAAATATAGAATTATTTTATAAATAAATAATATATATAAGTTCGATTTTGATTGTATTGAATCATTTTAATTTTAGAATTCAAAAATTAATCCAATTTAATAAAAACATTAATTTTTATAGTTTTTGATTTTCTGATTTGATTTGATTTTTTATTTTTGATTCAATTTTTATAATTCACGTTAAATTGGATTAGATATGAATTACTATTATAGTCTATTAGTATGTTTGGTTTATTGCATCGAGCCAACCCTATTCTATATAACATTTACTCGGATCAATGTTTGAAGCCTAATTTTGAGTAAACCAAATGGATTTGTGGTCAGTGTTGCCTTGTTATCGTGCCCATGTCATCGGAAAAATGAACTTGGAAACGGGATATTAATCATTTGTGTGAGATTTTTCTGGAGAACATTGTTATCAGTTACTCCCTCCGATTTCAATTATAAGCAAAAGTCAACTTTCTTTTTTTGGTCCAAAATACAAGTAAAAGTTAACTAACTTTACCCTATTAAATGATATCATTCCAAATTATTATTTATTTAATTCATATTTTATTTTTCAACCACTTCATTTAATGAATCATGTACCAATAATAAGTGAGTATGTCCACTTGAAATAAGTTTCAATAAAATTAAACGTGGGGTAATATAAGCAATGCAACTACTTCTTAGATGAAATAAAAAAAATTAAATAAATTTAACTAATTTTTTTAATAAGTGTGTTCACTCCTTGTCTCAAGAAAATCAAATTGAATGCATTTCTTAATAAGTGTATTCACGTCCTTCATTTCCCTTCAGGTTCAAATTCAATGCATTTGTACTAAAAAAATGAAAGTACACATAAATAAAATCGTGTCAACAGTAACGTTGCGGAGCAGAGTAGCCACTTGAGTCCTCATGTGACACGTGGCCTGTGATGAGGTGTATTTTAGCACCGCTATATCTCAACATAGGTACAGTCAGGTATCCATCTTGGCATGGTCTATGCTTATTTCCCTAGTTCCAACGGCGCACAATTATGATGCACCCACGCATTGTTGGTGAGACCTATTAATGAAGGCATCACAATCCCACCAAAATTCTTAATTTCATAAATGAACCTTTTAAAAATTTAAAAAAGAAAAAAATTAATTAAAAAAATGTAGCATATTAAATTCAATGGATGTTCTAATTTTTAATAAAATTATTTATTTACTGATTTTTCAATCAATGTCATTAATTATTTCGTGAGATCCTTTTGATGAGACACTCTCATGCCGAACAAATGGATTAAAGAAAATATATTTTAATATATTAATTTTTAATAAAATTATTACAATATTAAAATTTATTTTTATTTAAGGAAATACTAATGAAAGTGTCCTATAAGGACACTTATTAAGAAATAAAAATAAAAGTATTTATTAAGACACATTTACCCTTTGTTTTGTTGTATGAAAAAATGGGAATAAAGACCGAGACTATATATTTGTAGTTGTTTAATTTAAGAGGAAAAGGAAGAAAAAAAAAGAAATAAGGAAGAAATGAGAGACAAATAAAGTAGTTTTTATTGGACAAAATTACCCTTATTTAAAAAATTGAATAATGCATAATATTTTATATGCAAAAGGACGTGAATACTTCTTTGACATTTCCACCCAAATTATTTTCTTTGCACTAGGGAGAAAATTTCTTTTTTGAGGTCATAAGCGTTCTAATTCGTTATTCCCATGCTTTGTGTAAATTAACCAAATGACTATGTCAACACTAATTAATCACCTATGAATTTATCACCCCTCTTTCTTTCTTGATTTTTTAAAACCAAGGGTTAATGTTATAAATGCAATGAAAGTCATGATTTTTAATAAAATATTCTATTTAGTGATTTTTTAATTAGTGTCTTTAGAGCACTTGTTAGTAATACCCTTAAAGTTAATCACTACTTCCGTCTGGTCCTTTTCATAGGACCATTTTGAGAATTTTATTTGATCATTTTTATAAGGCCCTTTACAAAATGTTAAAAGTACTTTTTTTCATCTTTACCCTTTATTGAACATTTACAATGAAGGGTGGCGGAACGGGTCATCCCTTTTAACCCATTATTGTTGATGTGCTAGGTTAGATGTACTCTACCCATTAATATGTTTTTGTCTGTCTCATTTTAGGGTACTTCTAGGGATGGGTGACACACCGGTGTGTCACCTAGTGTTCCACGCTATTGCAGGTTTGTGACCGATTTTATTAAAATAATAAATTTTAATGATTTGTATAGAAGGGCATGTGCAATAATTAGAGACCGTTAGCCTTTATTTTCTCCCTTTATAGCTTAAAAGATTGGCACAACTTCCCTGTTCTTCTTGCGGCTTCCCGTTGGTACTACCAAGATTGTGTAGAAGACAACACGTTTTATGATGCTCTCATTTCCTGCACTTGCACAAATTTAATTCATCAATTGAATTAAAAGCAATCTACCAAGATGCATTAATTGATTGATAAATACATAAAAAATGGAAACTCACAACTCTGTTTTCATATTTAATGATTACAAGTTAACAGCAACTAGTGAGTGAAAACAACTTACTATATCAATGTCTAGCATCCTGTGCTTTCAAGTACTTTTGCTCTGTTACAATGGACTCCAATGCTTCTGTTCCACATCACACACTCACTAAGCTATTTTCCATCAAATACGCCTCTGTTTTTCAGAATCAAATCTCTGTTATAGTGTTGTTCCTCATTGTACCTTATTATGCGTGACTCACCTTCTTTCTACTAAAGGAATCTCATTATCATATAATATTATGTTTCTCATTGTCCCCATCTCTGTTTCTCATCCTTGCTTGACTTTTCGTTCAACTAAATAACAAACGAAATGAGATTCAGGTAGAACGCACTTTGTTCTTCTCTCCTGCCAATCTTGCAAATGTCACCTAACAAATGAAATGAGATTCAGGTAGAACGCACTTTGTTCTTCTCTCCTGCCAATCTTGCAAACGTCACCTTGAAAACGCAAACCACCAATGCACCGTTCATTCCACCGTCGAGCATCAACGTGCAATGCCGAGGAGTATAGCCATGGTTCAGAAACATTAACAGACCCACAGTCACCCACCATTACAATCTCCACTATCACAATGGAACCCAAACCATTACACACTGAGACCCACTTTACAATTTAACTCAAAAATGAATCTAAATCTTACTTTACACGGAGGGGCCTCCCAACAAATATAAGTTAACTGGCCAAACCGGTAACCAATATACGATCTGAACCGTTCATTCTTAAAAACCTAAATCTAACGACTATTATCGGGTGACACACCGGTATGTCACCCACCGGGTGTGTCACCCTAGACGTAGCCCTCATTTTAACTCATCAAAAAATAAATTCCCAGTGGAGCGGGCCAAGGCACCCCGCCAAAGTATATCTCTCTATCATTTTTTACTTTTTTTAACAACCCACAACTCACTTTACTTTCGAGTGTTCCACTTTTCACTTTTCACTTTTTCTTCTATTTTGAACTGCAACCATTGTGCTATAAGCCTTGACTGCTTGTGCTCCCTCACCATCCTCACTGATATTACCTTTGTTTTTTCACACCTTAATCACATCTATGGGTGATCACATGTCGATCGGGTCGGGTCAGGTCAGATCGGTTTTCTTTTTTTTTTTAATTAAAACTCGAACCGAACGAACCTGGTTATGTTTGGGTTGGGTTGGGTAGTTGGGTTCACTTAAAAATTAAAAGAGACTAAAATAAAAAAAAATTGAAAGAAACACAAAAACATGTAGTTGGATTGAGTTGTCCAACTAGGAAAATTTAGATATTTTAGTATTTTTATCATTTCTATTAAATTTTTTTATATTTATGGTTGGGTTGGGATTGTTCGGGTTGGAAATGTGGAAACCCGTCGGTACCCAACCTGAATTAATCGAGTTCCACTTCATCAAACCTGATGATCCGACTCGTCATTTTTACCTTGGGTTTGATTGGTGTTGCGACCGGGGCCACGACAGGTCGGCGAGCCGAGAGAATATTGAAAAATTGATTTTAGGGGAGTCGCCACCAATTTATTTGGTTTGGGAGAATTGGAAAACCCAAAAATGATATTAAATTGAAAACCAGTCTACGAACAAGAGATCCAAATCCGGGAGTTGATTATGTGTAGGGAGGGGGTTAGCACCCTACAACATCCGTTAAAAAACGGTTACCCTTAATTAACTGTGCAAAATTTAATAACTTTAAAAACGTTTATTTTACCCTTTTAAAAAAATTATTTACATTCTTTAAATAAAGAAGGATGAGAGAAAAAAATAAATGAATGAGACAAAAAAAATTTTAAAGTTTTATTTTGGCTCGACGGAGAAATCCCGCTCCTACGTATCCCAGGTGCAATGGAGAATTCAAAGCCACGTAGTTCTAAAAATGTTTGGAAAAGTTTGGTTTTAATTTTGAAAAGAATTTGATTTGAAATTGTGAAGAGATAAGAAAAATGTTTTTGGAAATCTTTTTTTTAAAAAATGAATTTATTTTTGGGCAGAGTTGATGTTAGCAAATGGCTATACAACGAACACTTGATTCAATTAATGTTTAATGATAGAAATGCTATTCAATCAACATCATCAATTATTGTGCAAATTTGATTTAATTTTGAAAATAATTTTGTAATTGCACACATTATTGAGTTAGTAAAAGACTATACTTAATAAATCATTTTAATTCAAATGACGTTAAACGATAGAAATGCTATTTGATTAACGTAATGGATCGATGAACAAATTTATATTTAAAGAATTTTTTTTATTTACAAAAGCACATACCATCGAGTTAGTAAATGACTATACTGTTAGCGCAAAAACCCTCTGAGATTTGGTTTTAATGACAACAAACCTTTTGACCAAACTTAAGGTTTTCTGTTCTTGAAGTTACTGATGTTTTTGTGTGAGATCTTAGAAAGACAGGATTCTTATGCTCAGTAAAGAGCTCATACTGAGATTGAGAGGCAACCACAGATTGGTAGTAATCCTCAGACTTAAGATGAAGATAAAGATCAGCCTGAGATTAAGCAATCAATGTAAGTCTTTCATGAGATACAGAAAGATCAGAATCCAAATAATAAAAAACATCAGACTTCAGAGTTGTCTTTGAAGAATAGGCAGAGATTAGATGTTCTATATGCTGATTCAAAAGAAGGCCTTAAGAATATCATTTATTAGAAAGTCTTCAAAAGTTTTGAAATGGAAGATAGCTTAAGTTGAGAGACGTGCACATCAGAGTAAAGTCTCAGCTACAATCAGAAAGGGTCTCTACTAGAAATGCCAACCATCAAGTCAAGTCAAGATGAGCTCAAACAATGAATTAAGTTGCATCAAGAAGACCAATATTTGAAACTCAAGATGAGATGCAGACTCAAGCATAAGATGCTATCTCATGTTCAGATGCAAGCTCAGTCTAAAAATCAGCTTAAGACCAATGCTCAAAGAAGAGACTCATCTACAAACTTAAAAGGAAGGATCAACAGTTAGATGCAAGATCTGCCAAGAGATGAGACTCTAACTTAGCTTCAGAATCAAGAGATAAGATCATAGTAGAAGATGCCAAACCAAGAAAGTCAGCTTGAGACAAGCTCAAACTGTAAAGACATATTGAGAAAAGCCCAAATTCATTGTAAGATCATATTCAGTCCAAGCATGACAAAGAAGAACTTTGAAATATGAAGCTGAGCAAAGATGAGATTCAAAGTCAGACTTGAGATGCAGACTCAATAGAGATTCAGAATCAGACTTGAGATGTAGACTCAACTTGAGATGCAGATGCAGACATGAGACGATCTCAGATCAGATGCAGTCTCAAGATCAGACGCAGTCTCAAGTTCAGACACAGAGATCAGATGCAGTCTCAAGATCAGACGCAGTCTCAAGTTTAGACGTAGAGATCAGACGCAGACATGACACGCAGACTTGAGACGCAGAGATCAGATGCAGTCATGAGATTCAGTTGATAAGTGTAAAATTAGCGTTAATTTCATATAGTTTTTATTACACTTATCAAGGATTAAATAGTAATTTATGCCCCAAAATATCCCTTTTTGTTAATATTTATAATAATTGTATTTATTTGATACAAATTTGAATATGATGCTATTTTAAATAGAAATTTGCTATTTTATGCAGAATTATAGCAGATTTGGAACAAGAGTGGAAAAAGCATCAGAATGGAGGATATTGCAGATTCAGAAAATAAATAAATAAAAGCAAATCAGAAAATCCTGCAAAGAATCTTTTCAATTCAAATCTTAGGCAGATAAATACAATAATAATTCGGATAAAGGGATAAAGGAAAACCAGATAAGATCAGAAAGGAATCAAGAGGTTAGATCCACAAATCAAGGAAAGCTGCAGCGTGTCACACGCTCCACATGTGCTTAGCGCACGTGGAGCGCATGAGCAGAATGGCCAGGCTTCATGTGCGCTAAGCGCACATGAAGCGCGCGACTCCTGATTGTTGAAAACGCACGCAGTGACGTCAATTAATGAAGGGGAAGCTCCTGATTGGTCAAGCTTCACTCAAATGACGTCAATTAATGAAAAGGCAGCCTCTGATTGGATAAGCTACACACAAGTGACATCACAGCCTGATCTCTTCAAGGTCTTCCAACTCTATAAATAGAGCCCTTTGCAAAGGTCACAAAAAAAAAGGTCCTCGAGACCCAAAACACTGATACAGAGGGAGAGTAGTATATGATTGGGAAAGGTGACAGATTTCTCAGTAGTTTGTAATGGCTACCATGAGTAGCTAAGCTCTCTAGTAGGATTTGATGTAGTAGATTCAATCCCCTTGTGTATAAGAATTCTATTTTCTATTTTATTTATGATTCTATGCTTGTAATTTTTCGGTATCTTTATGTTGTGTGTAATGCATCAACTCCGCGCGTGCGCCGGGATGGTAGGCTAGTGCTCTGGATACAAAAAGTGGAACTCCGGCTAGTATCAGAGGTAGGTGAGCATGGAGCTGTTCATGAAGCTTATTCTCGGATTGCTAAAGGTACTCGGGTTAGTCATATCGTAGCATAAGGATTGTATTCTAACGATCGGAGGTTCAGTGAGTGACACACCCCTCCGTAGGTGCCTTATGTGAAAGTATGGTTAATTCGATAGCGCTGATTGCAAAATACGGGGAATGTTCGGGGTCGCCAAATGCCACTTTGAATGCCTGTAGAGAATAGCTTTTGGCGTTTATTTATGATGTTATAGGGGAATTTGCGGGTACGATAATTACCAGGCATGCCTTATAATTATTGTAATTAAACAATGCTAAGGTGATTACAAGTACGATCATAAATAAGGGAAAAGGGATTCGAATGCACAGGGGGGGAGATGAAACGAAATCAAATCCTAGTCCTAAATACTTATTCTCTCGTATTATCTTTGTTTATTTTATTCCGAAACCAACCAACCTTTTTCACGAAAACGTTTTTAATTGAAAATACAATTACTATAACTCTACAAGTCAAAACCGCTCCCTGTGGATACGATACTCTACTTACTCTAAAACTACTGGACTACTGGTAAACTTGCCAGGAAACCCATCAAGTTTTTGGCGCCGTTGCCGGGGAGCGATGTCTCAATTTGTATAGTTTTAGTGATTGAATTTTCAATTGTTTCAAAAATTTTCAAAAAGTGTATTTTAAATTTTAATTTTCATATTTCTTTTTTATTTTCGTATTTTATTTTATTTTATTTTATTTAAAAAAATTTAAGTCCACCTTCCTGAGCTAACAATTGTTTGAGGTTCTTGAATAAGTACTTTTGACAGGTATCTCAAAATCAATTAATGGAAGGAACACAATCCAGAAGGACTTTGGGAGATTATATCATGCCTAAGGGGATATTTCATCATCCAAGAACTGCTCACCCAATTTATACAAAAGCTGTGGAAATAGAAGGAGCACATCTTCAACTTGTTAAAGCTCAACAGTTCACAGGATTGGCACACGAGGATCCAAATAATCATCTTTTTATATTCCTGGAACTCGTTGAAACTATGGGTTTTGAAGAGAATGACAAAGAAGCTGCATGCTTACGTCTATTTTCCTTTTCTCTTGCAGGAAAAGCCAAGGATTGGTTAATGTCACACCCCACCCGAAGTCTGAACAATTGGAACGTGGTAGCAGAAAAATTTGCAAGAAGATTTTGTTGCAAGCCATGTTACATTCAAACCAAGGCACACACTTCTTCATTCAAGCAAGAATCAAAATATTTCTCTCATGCACCGATTCAAGATGATGTTTCACCCCATAAGCAGATCTTTGAAGATGAACTCAGGAGGTTGGAGCAGTCATCAGAAGCACTCAATAAGAAGATAGCCAACCTTTCTCAGCCACCGCAAACAGTTCACGCTTATCCTATCCAGTCATCACAATTAATTTGTGACTTTTGCGGAGGTAATCATCTCAATGGTGACTGCTCTTTTCCAGACATTCAAGAAAAAGAAGCACAAGAAGAGGAAGCTGAAGAAATAGAATCAGAAGAAGTTGATAAAGAAGATGAAGAAGAAGAATGTGAAGCAGAAAAAGAAGAGTTCACACATTCAGACAAAGACTCTTTTGAGCTATATTGTGAAAGAGAAGGACTATCAGTTGACCTTGTGCTAGAAGAAATACAGAATATATATTGGAAGTTTTCAGCAAATGCACCACTCAACGCTGAAGAGCAGTGCGATGATATCAACGATAACCTGGCTGAAGAAAAGGAAGAAAAAGAAGGTGCAGTAGAGGTAGAAGAGGAAGAAGGAGAGGATGAAACACAAAAGATGGTGCTTGAAGAAGAATCTGACTGTGAAAGGGAAAAAGAGAAAGGTGAACCTGAAACAGAGGAAAAAGGTGAACAGAGGGATGATGAATCAAATCCCGAGGAAGGAAGGGAAGATATTTCAAGACCAAAGATCGTGCCTTATCCAACCAGTCCTGCAAAGGAAAATTAAGAAAGGTATGGTACAAGTAATGATCCTTCCAGACCTCCCAAAAGAAAGGCATGGAAGCACACTGATCAGAACAAGGCAAAGAGAAGGAAAGTCATGCTAAAATCAAACTCAGAGCCTAGAGCCAGATTGAAGATCAAGTGGTTAGGAGTGTTTCATATCAAGGACCCCTGCAAGGCAAAGAATTTGAGAGCAACCAATGGTGAATCATCAAGGCTTCAAGAGAAGAAGACCCATGCACCTGAGAGCAAGAAAATAAAGAAAAGAAGAGTCAAGCCAAGGGAGTCAGAGGCATGGTCTAATTCTAAAAAGAAGCCCAAATGCTTAAAGACATTTCACACTACAGGTTGCTCCAAGGCAATGTTATGGGGAGGCTTATGTGCCAAAGAAAGGAATGGCGCAACTCACAAGCTCACCAAAAGATTCCAATATTAGCCACCCTAACAGAGCAAGCGTCGAGCTATAAGACGTTAAACAAGCGCTTCCTGGGAGGCAACCCAGAGATTTTTAAGTTTTTAGTTTGTTTTCTTTTGTTTTTGTTTGTTAATTAGGATTTTTCAATTTTTTTAGGATTTAGGAAAATTTCAAAATTGATTGGAATAAGTTTGTGGAAAGTAAAATAATTTTTTTAATAGGAAGTAGCGGAAAACGTGACTAAGAATTGCAAAAATCTAATTCTGTTTTCTACGCTTCATCTGCGCTAAGCGCAGGTAAAGTGCATATTGCAATTTTAGTCACTGTTTTCTGCGCTTCACTTGCGCTAAGCGCAGGTGAAGCGCAGCAGTACGAAAATTTTAAAATCTTCTATTTTCTCATGTACTGTTTCTCTACTTCCTAATCTTTTCTTTTCACTTTTTCCACTCACAAACTTCAATCAATTTTGAAACTTTCAAATTTCATATTTTTCTTTTATTTTTTTACAAATTAAATTCTTCATCAATTCTGTTTTCATGATTTGCACTTTAGGATATCAACTTTAAAATTATGAATATTATTGATTATATGCTATCTTAAATGTGTTTTTGGTTGTGTGGACCATGAAGAACAATTTGCTTAGTTGGAATACTTTTTGTTTTGTGAGTTATTAAATTTGAAAGTGTTATGCTCTATCTTTTTAAAAAAAAAATTAAAACTCTCACTTTCTATGGATTAATTGAATACTTGCAAAACAAATGAGTATATTCTGTTTTAGGAAGACATTACCAAGTGCAGTGAAACTTTTGTTGAAAATAATTCTTTATGCATGAAATTGGTTAATGATAGGCTTCCATGTTCTTCATGAATTTGTATTTAGGCATCATTAAAATAAATGTGTTTTAACAACTAATTGTTGTTATTTGACTTTTTAGATGCCTAGGAATAAATTGTCAGTCTTTCCCGTGGCTTTAGCTCACGAGGAGAAGACATGAAGAAAAGGATCATAGAATAGATCTCATGAGTTCAAGAGTACGCAGGCTGCTGCAAGACCCATAACCAGGCACGTTGTTTGAAGAGTTCCGGATATTCTAGTAGTGGCCTGGGGACAGGCCTATTCTTCCAGGAGGGAGGTGAAGCAGCAACAACTAGAAAATATGACAAGGACCCACAAGATACAGAGGATGAAGATTAACATTGGTGTTTTTCTTTCTTTTCTTTTTTTTCTTTTCTATTTTCTTAATTTCTAGGACCCCTAATTAGGAATTTTTTATTTTTAGGATTTTTAAAAATTTTCAGGACTTGGGATTTAGGAAATAAAAAAGGAAAATTTTTGAAAAATCTCTGAAATTAGGCAGTTTAACTAACCAGATTAGGAAGAAAAAAGGTCGTGTGATTAATCCCATAATCCATTAGGATTAGGATACTTCACATGAGAATCAATCAGGGTAGTTAATTAAAACCAATAAATATTTTATCAAGGAATTTAGCCAAGTAACCGATGAGTTGAGAGCCCAAACACAAAATTGAGAGTTTTTTTCCACCACTGTCTGTCAATTTTTATTGATTGAGTTTTTGGAGCTTATATTGTTTATGGAAAATATGGAAATGACAAAGGCAAAAATTTGTTTTCAATATATCTGCCTAAAGCCAAAAAGCCAACCTTGATACAATGTTTCCAATTTTTAAATACCCATTTTGAGCCTAAAATTGTTTATTCTTGTTCACCCAAGCCAAAAGAAATATATATCTTGTCCCTCACACATTTGGGATAGAGAGCAAGGTGGCAAGTAGAAAAATAATGGGAAGAAAAGGTTGAAATCCCAAGGAGCAGATATAGAAAAACAAAAAGAAAAAAAGAGCACTCCCTCTAAAATCAAAAAGAAAAAGTGAATAAATTGAATAAGTTGGGGTAGTGCATCTTCAAACAAGGAAAGAGGCCTGCAAAGAAAAGAAATAAATCAAGAAATAATGGTGGAAGGAGAGAAAATCAAAAGCAACATCCAAAGATGCTCTCTATTCTAGATGTTTATTGTTTATCCAAGCAAAACCATAAATTCTTGATAACCTTGTGAAGTCTATAAATCAATTTAAGTATTTAAACATGACTATAAGACTTAACATCCTTAAGTTTTAATGATTAACAAATAAGATTATATTAATAACAGATAAGTTTATATAAGAACTTAATAAGATTACATAAACAGATTCTACTGAGAAAGGTATTGGTTTGTTGATTGTGTTTTAGGTCACAATAATTATCTGAAGAAGAAGAATAGAAGATCACATCAAAAGAAGAATCAGTATCAGAGGATCAGGATCAGAAGAACAAAATGAAGAATCCTAAAAAGAGGAATCCACAACAAGGTTGAAGCAATTTGAAGAAGTAATCGATTGAAGAACTGAAGAACTGAAGACTCGAAGACTAATTGAAGATCTGAAGAATTGAAGACTACGAAGACTTGAAGATTTGAAGATGAAGATGTCAAAATTAAGAAATGATCTCTTAGAGACGTTGCCAAACGTAAAGCACACTCCATCAAATGGAGTACACTCATCTCAGTGGATAAAGCTAGACATGTTTTTCTACCTCGGTCAAAGTCTTACACAAATAAGGAAATACTGCAAAGACTTTCTGCAACGCCTGCTGCACCTGCAACAAAAGGATCTGTGTGCGCAGACCTACTGCATGTACGCCTGCCAATGACCAGAATGGGTTAGAAGACTAAAAACAAAAGCAAGCAAGGAAGATGGTTGAATAAAGTACAATTCAACATCTTTATTTATCTAAGAAGAAGAAGATACAAGAAGAAAAAGAAGAAGAAGAAGATACAAAGAAAAATGAAGCTATAATCTTCTTATCGGAAGGAAGAAGCCTTCTGAAGTTTCAACCAGTCTGAAGTGTTGAAGTCATCTGAAGTGTGCAATCCGTCTGAAGGGCGCAACCTGTCTGAAGTATTGAAGCTGTCTAAAGTATTGGTCGAGGCCGTACTCAACCAAATAAAATGAATTAAAGTGCAGTAGGTTGATTAACCCAAAGTCGTCTCTCTCAAGGAATCCAATTACAATTTCAGAATTTCAATCCCATAGCAACTCACACACACAAGAGGATTTTGATTGTTGTTCATACTAATTTCCTAATTTCCAAAACAGAATTTAAATTTGCAGAAAACAATTTCAGAAAAACGAATTGGTTCTCTACCTCATTCACAAATTGGATCAATCATTGGTTTATACAAAATTCCTCAATTCCTTGACAGATTCAAATTCGGATTAAGCATCCTCATTAATTTTCACACTAGAATAAAGCAAACTAGCATGAATCCTAATTTCTAATCCTTGGAATTAAGCAAACCTAGAATTCATTTCAGATTAAGCAACCTAAAATGTGAGTTAGATTCAGATTAGAATTCGAATTCCATAAAGCATGTAACTCAATTTCAAATTCAAACCTAAACATCAAGAAACTAGGAGAAGGAAAGTGAAGAATCTGTCCAAGAATTCAAGACATGAAAAACGAAATTATAACCTCAATTTCCTTTGTGAATTCAGTAGAGAAACAATCCTTGAAGCTTAGCCTTCCATTTCCATGGAGGAGAAACTCGAAAATTGAAGAAGATGAAGAAGAGGAACCAAATTCGAAAATTGCAAGAAGAGAGAAAAGAGAGGGAAAGTGGAGAGTCTTTTTTTCTAAAATCTGAAAAATGAATGTAAAGTGTTCAAACTACTCAGCAACACACCTATTTATAGAGCCTAAATCACTAACAATCTGATTAGGCCTTAATTGGGCCGAAATTAATTAAAACAGGCCCACAAACTAATTACAAAACTAATCAAATTCGGACTTGTGTCAGACAGCAACAGTAGGCGATTTTCAAACAGCAACTGCTCCTAATTGCTTCATGGTAATATGGTCATATTGGATATCAAATTAAAGCCCCGGAAGTTAGCTTTCCAATGCCACTGGAATCTCTCAAATCGGACACCTATAGCTCCAGATATCATCAAAACAAGACAGGTAGGTCAGTAGGCTTAAAAATCCGAATTTAAACAACATTCACAATTAAAGCCCAATTAAGCCCAATTTGGTAAATTCCAATTAAAACAGTGGATTTAATAACAATTATAGTCCAAGAAAGCTAAGATTAATTATGCAAAGTGTGAATAAAAATGTGTTCATCAAATTCCCCCACACTTGCCCTTTTGCACTCCGGGCAAAACACCACATGAAGCTAAAAATCAATTAGGAAGCACAATGCAAATACAAGTGGCATTATTAACAAGAGATCCAAGGAATGCATAGGAGTAGGCATAATACATCATCAAAGGAGTCATGGAGTCAAGAAAATTATGAATGGAATTCCCTACAATTTAGCAAACAAGAGGGTGAATCAAATCAAAGGGGTGAATCAAAAGTGATAGAATCCTCACAAGACAAACTCTCCAACTCTCAAGTGTTTAGGCTTGTGTATATACACTCAAAGCACTCATGAAAGCAAGCACTACCATAGGCTTGGAAAGACTCTAATATCCACAACAATTGAAACACATGCAAGCAAAGATCAAGAGGACTTCAAATAGGATGTAATGGGGCCAAGGTAAAGGTAGGGAAAATGAAGGATAAGAAGTTAAAAACCAAAGAGAATAGAGGAGCAATGGGGAATAAATCCAAGAAGAAATGCAAGTAGCATACATCTCAAGAATACAATTAAACTCCTTTTTTCTACCTTTTGACCCAATTTTTGCTATTTCAAGAACACTTTATTTCTTTGCTCTTTTTTTTAACACTTTTCTTTTGAGCTTTTTTTTTTTATTCTTTATTTTTTTTTACTTTTCTATCTTTTTCCTTTTTCATTTTTTTTTCTTTGTAACTAGCCAAAGGTCAACAATATGATATCCACAAGAGGAGATAAGATAAGAAATTCAAGCACACCCCCACACTCATTCAAGAGCCTATTCCCAAAACAATTCCAAAGCTCCTTTATCCTCTAAGGCAAGGACAATCATGGTTTTTCACTTTCAAGGCTTGTAATGAGCTTTCAAAAACAAGAAATGGGATCCATAGGCTCAAAGGGGCTAGCAAGTGGAAAATCATCAAGGTAAGCTAATATGGCTAGTAGCTCAATTATCAACAAAAATGCCTCAATCATCTCAATACATGCATGTGAACAAAGTTGAAAATCAAAGAGTCAAGCCAAGTTCTAGAGCACAAGCAAACAAGAGTGAAATCACACAAGAAAAAGAGAGAATGGCATAGAATGGTCCATCCATCAATAAGGCTCAAAATCTCACCAAGGACAACTCTATCACAAAATATTCAACCCAATAATCATCAAAACCAACTTATTCACTAAATTATAAGGAATCCAAACAACATAAATCAAGAAACCAATTGTCCAAATATGATGAAAATGCCACTACCAACACAAATCCTAAAAATCCAATGAAAAACAGGCCAAATGTATTATTTTTCCTACTGTCGAAAATTCTGTTTTTGCTGTAAAATTCAGATAACTGTCAAAATTCTGCTGTAAAATGAAATTCTGCTGTAAAAAAAATTCTGCTGTAAACAACATCAATAAAAACGTACAGCAGCTACAGTAATGCAAAAAGCAGCAACAGCAACAGCAAAACAGCAAAACAGACAGATTACAATAATTTCAGACAGCAAAACAGTAACAGCAGTAGCTACAGAATAGCTATGAAAATGCTGACAGCAACTCAAAAACAGCAAATTTCCTATGGAAAACACCAAAAATACAGTAAAACAACATTTTTTTATTTTATTTTTGAACAGTAAAACAGCAAACAATTTTTTTTTTTAACAATCCTAAAAATTACTAACACACAAACACTATAGTCCTAACCACATACTAATTCCTAAAATCAATCCTAAAGTCCTAAAACTACAAATCTCCTCCCCCACACTTAAATCACACATTGTCCTCAATGGAAAAATAATCAAATTATAGAAAAAAAGGACATAATGCAATAAAATAGTGGGGAAAGAGACTCCCTCATCAAGGTGGAAAAATTTGCACTTGAGGGAATGTGGGAAGCTCCAAGCTCATCTCCTCAACCGTCTCCTCAACCAAAGCGGGACTCTCATGAAATAGCTTGAGACGGTGGCCATTGACCTTGAAGGTCTTGTTGGTGGACTCACTCTTCAACTCTACAACACCATAATGGATAAACATGAGTGACAATAAAAGGTCCAATCCAACGAGAACGAAGCTTACCAGGCATGAGCTTAAGTCTAGAATTAAACAACAACACCTTTTGGCCTACTACAAACTCTTTTCTAGCAATACATTGATCATGAAATTTCTTAGTCTTCTCCTTGTAGAACTTAGAGTTCTCATAGGCCTCCAGGCGGATCTCATCAAGCTCCTGCAGCTGAAGCTTCCTCTGCTCTCCTGCCTGGTCACAATCCAAATTGCAAGCCCTAACTGCCCAGTATGCCCGATGCTCAATCTCCACAGGTAAGTGGCACGCCTTACCAAAAACAACTCTAAAGGGAGACATCCCAAGAGGTGCTTTGTAGGCGGTCCTATGAGCCCAGAGAGCATCATGAAGGCGGCGCTCCAATCCTTCCTGTTAGGCTGCACCATCTTCTCCAGAATCCTCTTGATCTCTCTGTTGGAGATCTCAGCCTGTCCATTAGTCTGGGGGTGGTATGGTGTAGAAACTCTATGCACCACCCCATACTTCTTCAGCAAAGCCTCCATGGACCGGTTACAGAAGTGGGTCCCCTGATCACTAACAATGGCTCGAGGCACTCCAAACCTGCAAAAGATGTGAGACCTGACAAAATCCACAACAACTCGAGCATCATTAGTCCTTGTGGCTATAGCCTCCACCCACTTGGAGACATAGTCCACAGCAAGCAATATATATATAAAACCAAAAGAAACAGGAAATGGACCCATAAAATCAATACCCCACACATCAAAAATCTCACAAAACAACATAGGCTGCTGGGGCATCTGCTGCCTGCTAGAAATGGCCGCTCCTGCTCTCTGACACTGCTCGCATGTAGAGGAGACTCTCCAGGCGTCTCTGAAAATCGTAGGCCAATAAAATCCACAATCCAGCACCTTTCGTCCTGTCCTCTGGGGTCCAAGATGTCCTCCAACAGGTGAGGAATGACAGAACTGAAGTACAGACTGGATCTCCTGATCTGGAATGCACCTACGGATAACCTGGTCACTGCAAAAACGCCATAAATAAGGGTCATCCCATACATAATACTTGGCATCACTCTTAAGTCTATCTCTCTGAGCCCTAGATGCCAAGGGTGGAAAAACAGATGCAACAAGATAATTAACAATATCAGCAAACCAAGGGGTAAGGGGAGGGGAATGGGAATCAAGCAAAGCCATAAGCTGCTCATCCGGGAAGTCATCCCGAATAGGAAACACATCCTCCGCTCTCTCAATGCGGCTCAAATGGTCTGCTACCAGATTATGCGCACCACTCCTATCCTGGATGTCCAAATCAAACTCCTGAAGCAGTAGCATCCACCTGATCAACCTGGGTTTGGAATCTGTCTTTTTCAAAAGGAACTTAAGAGCAGCATGATCAGTAAAAACCACTACCCTAGAGCCTAGCAAATATGATCTAAACTTATCCAATGCAAAAACAATTGCTAACAGCTCTTTCTCAGTGGTAGTGTAATTTACCTGTGCTGCATCCAAAGTCCTAGATGCATAATATATCACATGAGACAGCTTACCAACCCTCTGTGCCAAAACAGCTCCCAAGGCGTAGTTTGATGCATCACACATCAACTCGAACGGAAGCGTCCAATCCGGTGGCTGAATAATGGGAGTGGTGGTGAGAGCTCTCTTGAGGCGATCAAATGCCTCTCTGCACCGCTCTCCAAACTCAAAGCTGACATCCTTCTGTAGCAAGTTGGACAGCGGAAGGGCTATCCGACTGAAGTCCTGAATGAACCTGCGATAGAAACCTGCATGTCCAAGAAAAGATCGAACCTCTCGCACGCAAGAGGGGTAAGGCAAGTGTGAAATAACATCTAATTTTGCAGGATCTACCTCTATACCCTTCCTAGAGATAATATGGCCTAAGACTGTACCATGCTCTACCATAAAATGACACTTTTCATAATTAAGAACAAGGTTAGTCTCTATGCACCTATCAAGCACTCTAGTCAAGCTATCCAAACATGCATCAAATGAGGAGCCATATACACTAAAATCATCCATGAAAACCTCTATGCAATGCTCAAGTAAATCAGCAAATATACTCATCATGCATCTCTGGAAAGTACCAGGAGCATTGCATAGACCAAAAGGCATCCTCCTATATGCAAAGGTACCAAAAGGACAGGTAAATGTAGTCTTATGCTGGTCCTCTGGTGCAATACAAATCTGAAAATAACCAGAGAAACCATCTAAGAAACAGTAATGGGATTTACCTGCCAGGCGCTCCAGCATCTGATCAATGAAAGGAAGTGGGAAGTGATCCTTCCTGGTCGCCTGGTTGAGCCTCCTGTAGTCGATGCAGACTCTCCAGCTGTTCTGCACCCTAGTAGGAATCAGCTCATCCTTCTCATTCTTCACAACTGTAATCCCAGATTTCTTCGGTACCACCTGTACCGGGCTCACCCAAGTGCTATCTGATATGGGATATATGATACCCGCCTGTAGCAGCTTGGTGACCTCCTTCTTGACCACGTCAAGAATCTGGGGATTCAGCCTTCTCTGAGGCTGCCTCACAGGTTTAACCCCATCCTCCAACAGAATCCGATGCATACACAAGGAGGGGCTAATACCCGGAATATCTGCCAAAGTCCAACCTAGAGCTCTCCTGTGCTCTCTAATCACGTGCAACAACCTCTGCTCCTGATCAGCTGAGAGAGCAGTAGAGATGATCACTGGAAGCTTCTGCTCATCCTCCAAATATGCATACTTGAGGTGAGTGGGAAGTGGCTTCAGCTCCAGTGATGGGGGCTGAACAATAGAAGGTAACAATCTGGTACTGGTAGAAACCTCTGCAACCTGCAAATCAATCAAGTCAGATGTATCTATAATTGCTGTAATCAAGCCACTGCATTCTGACTCAATTGACACAACTGGTGCATCAATACCAGAACCTGTAGGACAATCAGAACAATCAACACAATCAACAGATATGAACTCATCTATCTCAGCACACATACTACACACAGATGAATCAGAACATAAATCACAAGTGTAGACATCAATGAAATCAGAAAAGTCCGGAAAGTCCAAATGTCCTACAAACTCAGACAAACTATCATCTACAAGTTCAGCAAGCATATCAATATGGAATACAGAATGATCCTCAACAGGATGCCTCATGGCATCTAAA
The DNA here is from genome assembly GCA_026901365.1 of Sesbania bispinosa. NCBI lineage: Eukaryota > Viridiplantae > Streptophyta > Magnoliopsida > Fabales > Fabaceae > Sesbania > Sesbania bispinosa. The sequence goes on along the minus strand of QLOH01000709.1, from coordinate 19,668 downwards.
ATATTAAACTGAACCACACTGTCTCCAAACTCCATGGTAAGTGTGCCTGCATGAACATCAATCTTAGTCCGAGCTGTCTTCAGGAAGGGCCTGCCCAAGATGATGGGGGCTGCACCAGTGAGTGAATCTCCTCCCTCCATATCCAATATGTAGAAGTCAGCAGGGAAGATGAGGTCATTCACTCGAACCAACACATCCTCAATAAGGCCTGCAGGGTGGGCAGTGCTCCTGTTTGCCAACTGAATGACAACACCTGTAGCCTGCAAAGGACCAAGAGACAAAGAGGTGAAAACAGATAAAGGCATAACATTAATAGATGCTCCTAAATCAAGCATAGCATTATCAAACTGGTTACTGCCTATAACACAAGGAATAGTAAATGTCCCTGGGTCTTTGCATTTTTCTGGAATGGGAGTCATAGGTCTCTCAATGAGTGCAGAGACATTCCTTCCCATACTAATCCTCTCATTGCCCTTCAGCCGCCTCCTATGGGTGCACAGATCCTTCAAGAACTTGGCATATCTCGGAATTTGCTTTATGGCCTCAAGTAGAGGTATATTCACCTCTACTTTCCTGAAAGTCTCCAAGATCTCCTTGTCAGCCTCTTCCATTTTTTTACTCTTCTGCACAACTCTCTGAGGGAATGGAAGAGGAATAGAAGGCTGCTCACTGCTTGAAGAACTGGGGCTACTCAAAGGACTAGGACTAGCTCTCTCCTGCACAGGGTCTACAACTGTATGAATCTCATCTTCTTGCTCAGACTGTTGCCTATCAAGTGCTTGCACACTCTTACCCGACCTCAAAGTGATTGCACTAACATTCTTCGGGTTGACAACTGTTTGAGCAGGAAGCTTATCTGAACCCTGAGACTGCAACTGATTAAGAGTGGTAGCCATCTGGCCTATCTGATTCTCTAGGCTCTGAATAGTTGCCTCTGTCCTCTGCTGAAAATTCATATTATTGACCGCCATCTGCCTCATTAATTCTTCCAAGGAAGGCTCACTCTTGGAAGGTGCAGCAGCAGGCGGTGTAGGCTGCTGTTGCTGCTGTACATGTGGAGGCTGGTAAGGTCTACTAGGCCCAGCAGCATGAGACTGATAAGGCACATAAGGCTGCTGTGGCTGCTGCTGAGAATTCCCCCATCTCAAATTTGGATGATTCCTCCAACCCGGATTGTACCTGTTGGAAGAAAGATCCTGATTATACTGTTGCTGCTGAGGGGGTCTGCCAGAACCATAGATATTTGCTGCATAAGCCTGAGGAGGAAAAGCACCATCTCCTGCAGGCTCATGTAAGGTGGGACATGCATCAGTGGGATGATCTGCAGAAGTACAAATCCCACATAGCTTAGCAACTTGTTGAGACACTGCCATCTGCTTAACCAAGGAAGCCAAATCATCTAGCTTGCTCTCCAACTTCCTATGATCAGCAGCATAAGTGGTCTCCATCTCATGAACTCCTCTGGTCAAGGCTATTGAATTGCTTCTGGTACTGAACTGTTGGTTATTAGAAGCCATATTCTCAATTAACTGCCTTGCTGCAACTGGAGTTTTATCTACAAGAGCTCCTCCACTGGCTGCATCTATCATCTGTCTGTCATTGTTCAATAGGCCCTCATAGAAATACTGGATGAGTAACTGCTCATGAATCTGATGATGTGGACAGCTTGCACAAAGCCTCTTAAATCTCTCCCAGTACTCATACAAACTCTCTCCATCCATCTGCCTTATACCACAAATCTCCTTCCTGATTGAAGTCACTCTAGATGCTGGGAAGAATTTTTCCAGAAACATCCTCTTCAAATTATCCCAGCCAGTAATGGATCCAGGTGGAAGGTAGTACAACCAGTCTTTTGCTGTATCTTGCAGGGAGAATGGAAATGCCTTCAGCTTAATATGATCCTCAGGAACTCCAGGTGGTCTCATAGTGGTGCAGACAATATGGAATTCCTTGAGGTGTTTATGTGGATCCTCACCTGCAAGACCATGGAACTTGGGCAACAAATGAATCAATCCAGACTTAAGCTCACAAGGCACATCTATATCAGGATATTGAATGCATAAAGTCTGAATATTAACATCAGGTGCTGCAAGCTCTCTCAAAGTTCTCTCAGCCATGGTATCACAATTAAAATCAGACTCAAGGAAAGAAGAAGAAGAAAACACAGAAACAGACTCACTTTCACTTACACTAACAGCAGAATACACACTATCAGACAACTCACTATCACTAACAGAATTATGCACAAATGGAATCCTAGACTCTCTAACTAACCTATGATATGTCTTATCAATTTCTGGATCAAATGAATGTAGGGTACCTGGGTTTGCTCTAGTCATACACCAAATGCACACAGAAATGCACAAAATGAAGCATACAACAGCATGTCAGCTTATAAAGGCAGCCTATATCAAATGAGCAGAAACCAATGAAATGGATACATGGAAAACACTATATTAACATAGGAAACAACCACAAAAATTTTCAGAACAAAATTCAAAGCCTAAGTACCAAAACTACCTAAGGTAAGAAGGGAAAATACACCAAAAAAAACTTAAAAAATCCTTTAAAAATAGAAAACGACCTTTTTTGGCAAATTTACGGCCGACCTCCTGGCGCAAGCAGGGAGGGGCTGCTCTAACTAGCTTTTTCTACCCCAAAAGCATATAAAATTTGTGAAATTCTGATACTCCTAGCTCAAGTTATGTCCAATTGAAGTCAACAGGTCAAAATAAGCCAGTGCAAAGTGTAATCTCACAATCAGGACTAATCTAACAGCAACTGGGGTATCTAAAATTCATTATTAACCTAAAGAAATGTGGACACAAAAATTGGCACAAAAATTCAACCTCTAACTATGTTAAACAAAAAGATCAGATTCAACTGCAAAAGTCAACAGCAGAAAAGTCGACAGCAACTTGATCAACTTATGCAATTCAATCCAAATCAAACCAAATCAATCCTAATTTCATCTAAACAATTTCTAAACATCAAAACATGACTAAACACACTAATTACAATGACTCAACACATCACACAACTCAAAACACAAATTGAACCTCACTAAAAGCAATGTAACAGTAACTATGACAAATTAGGCTACTTACCTCAAAGCTGTGAACCAAAATTGATCAAACTAAATCTGCACAACCAAGGTTAGTATACCAAAACACAATATGAATTATGACTCTACTTCCTAAACACAGAACAGTACACGAATTTACAAAACAGAATTGAAAACAAAACAGAAACAGAATTTTACACAAAACAGAATTGGAATTGAAACAGAATTTGAATTGAATTCCCCGGCAACGGCGCCAAATTTGGTCGAGGCCGTACTCAACCAAATAAAATGAATTAAAGTGCAGTAGGTTGATTAACCCAAAGTCGTCTCTCTCAAGGAATCCAATTACAATTTCAGAATTTCAATCCCATAGCAACTCACACACACAAGAGGATTTTGATTGTTGTTCATACTAATTTCCTAATTTCCAAAACAGAATTTAAATTTGCAGAAAACAATTTCAGAAAAACGAATTGGTTCTCTACCTCATTCACAAATTGGATCAATCATTGGTTTATACAAAATTCCTCAATTCCTTGACAGATTCAAATTCGGATTAAGCATCCTCATTAATTTTCACACTAGAATAAAGCAAACTAGCATGAATCCTAATTTCTAATCCTTGGAATTAAGCAAACCTAGAATTCATTTCAGATTAAGCAACCTAAAATGTGAGTTAGATTCAGATTAGAATTCGAATTCCATAAAGCATGTAACTCAATTTCAAATTCAAACCTAAACATCAAGAAACTAGGAGAAGGAAAGTGAAGAATCTGTCCAAGAATTCAAGACATGAAAAACGAAATTATAACCTCAATTTCCTTTGTGAATTCAGTAGAGAAACAATCCTTGAAGCTTAGCCTTCCATTTCCATGGAGGAGAAACTCGAAAATTGAAGAAGATGAAGAAGAGGAACCAAATTCGAAAATTGCAAGAAGAGAGAAAAGAGAGGGAAAGTGGAGAGTCTTTTTTTCTAAAATCTGAAAAATGAATGTAAAGTGTTCAAACTACTCAGCAACACACCTATTTATAGAGCCTAAATCACTAACAATCTGATTAGGCCTTAATTGGGCCGAAATTAATTAAAACAGGCCCACAAACTAATTACAAAACTAATCAAATTCGGACTTGTGTCAGACAGCAACAGTAGGCGATTTTCAAACAGCAACTGCTCCTAATTGCTTCATGGTAATATGGTCATATTGGATATCAAATTAAAGCCCCGGAAGTTAGCTTTCCAATGCCACTGGAATCTCTCAAATCGGACACCTATAGCTCCAGATATCATCAAAACAAGACAGGTAGGTCAGTAGGCTTAAAAATCCGAATTTAAACAACATTCACAATTAAAGCCCAATTAAGCCCAATTTGGTAAATTCCAATTAAAACAGTGGATTTAATAACAATTATAGTCCAAGCAAGCTAAGATTAATTATGCAAAGTGTGAATAAAAATGTGTTCATCAAGTATCAACCCATCAAAAGCAAAGAAGCTGTCTAAAGCAAAGAAGCTGTCTTAAGCAAAGAAGCTGTCTGAAGCGAAGAAGCTGTCTGAAGCAAAGAAGTTGTCTGAAGCTGTCTAAAGCAAAGAAGCTGTCTTAAGCAAAGAAGCTGTCTGAAGCAAAGAAGCTGTCTTAAGCACAGAAGCTATCTGAAGTATTAAAGTCATCTGAAGAATGACGTGGCATCATCTACTGAAGACTTTAGCCATCTAAAGTTTGCTAAGAAAAGTTGTTCTCTGCAAACACGCAAAGCTTAAATTGGCAAAGTCACAGAGACTTTTCCTGGTGTGTTTAAAGTTCATACACCACTGAGGAAATCTCTGCACGCGCAGCACTCGCAGCAACAACGGTGGCAGCTTTACTGTAGCACCAACGTTGTACTATGTCAGAACTTTCAAGAAGCGTGTCTCACAACGGATTAAAAGAAGACTATTTGCTATCTCTAAACGATAGTATTTCAAAGAGACATTTCTTCATTTGTGCAATCTGGAACAGAGCAGAGGAAAGCAAGCAGATGCAAGATAATGCAAGCTGGAGCAAACAGAAGAAAGCTGGAGAAAGCAGAAGAAATTCAAAAGAGAGAATACGCAGAATAATATCATGAAATATATCTCAAACAGAGCTCATCTATAGAAGTGTCAGAACGGGATCGTTTTGAACACTCAATTTGTTTAAGGAGAAGCAACCTTTTGAGAAGCTATTACACAACAACTATATGAGCCACATCATCATCAGCTCAACGGTATTATGAATCATCTTCAACGGCTATATTCAAGCAGAACATATAAATAGCCTCAAGATTGAATTTGAAGATGTTGGTCGGGCCAACCAGTTGTTGTTGTTAACACAACCAAGTTGGCATTACTGCCCAACCAAGAGTGGTTGTTGTTGTTGTTGTTGTTGTTAACACAACCAAGTTGGCATTACTGCCCAACCAAGAGTTGTTGTTGTTGTTGTTGCAATTGAAAAGAACAACCATAGAAAAAGAGACATTGGCTATGCTTGTCATTATTGTTCAGGTGAACAAATAGGCAGCTGTTATGCTGGCCAAAATGACAGTCAACCTAGAATAGGTTGAAGCCATGAACATACCTTGGTATTCCAACGATACGGGTGAGAATGTAGCCCATGGAAACCAATGGTTGGAGAATGAGGCTGGAGCTTAATTTCATATCTCACTTAGGCCAAACTAGTTGAGGGAGAAGTACCTCACTTATTAGAGACGAGATTGTACTTAACTTAAACACTTATGTCTCTGTCTTACCCTTGTACTTAGATTTATACATTGTATCCTGAGTAGTACTCAGTTAACCTCTAGTACAGGAAGAGATTAAGTTTATGTTTCATGGAAACTTAAACTTGGTTATAATTTGTAAACACTTTGTGTCTGAGAGCCTGGAGAGGCTTGGTGGAAGAAAGAATACTCATGGTAGAGCCTGGAGAGGCTTGATAGAAAAGAATACTTGGTTAGAGCCTGGAGAGGATTGGTTGACAAAGAATACTTGGTTAGAGCCTGGAGAGGCTTGGTAAGAAAGAATACTTGTTGAGCCTGGAGAGGCTTGTCTGTAAAAGAATACTGCATGAGTTGCCTGGAGAGGCAGTTGAAAACAAAGTAATACTTGTGTTGGCCTGAAGAGGCTGTGAATAATACTTGTATCTGTGGTTTCAGATAGTGGAAAATCCAGTGGTGGTTTGCCCTGGGACTGGATGTAGCTCACGGGTTTTGTGGGTGAACCAGGATAAATTCTTGTCTAAGTCTTCTATCCCTTAAACTTTTTTACTTTCAGTTTTCGCATTTATTAAGGGGATTGAAAAGTATTTTCATAATAAACTTAACACAACGATTTCAATAAAATGAGCTTTCAAGAAAACATCACTTAAAACATCTCTTATGTTGTTTAAGAGTATTACAAAGAATGTTCTCTGAAGAACTTCTGAAATAACTGTCTGAAGTGAGTCTGAAAAGAGCTCAGTTCAGAAACCAGAAACAGACGATCTTTGATCATCTGAAGTATTTCAGAAACTGTTCTAAAGATACTCCGTGTAATAATCTTCAGAAGATATTTTGAGAAGCCTTTCGATCAAAACAATCTTAAATTTAAGAGAAAGATTTTCTATCTTTATCTCTCTTATCTTCCGCATGTTTTGAAACTAACTCTGATCTTAAGATTTATTTTGTACTTTGATCGTTTCATACGATTGTTTTATCAAAGATTTTCGAAATGGTCTAAAAAGATTAAAACACTATTCAACCCCCCCTTCTAGTGTTGCCTGTGGTTCTAACAATTGGTATCAGAGCTCACCTTCGAGTTGAGCATCTAACAAATGCAGAAGGAGTAGATCCTCAGAAGATGGAAATCTCACCAAGCTGAAGCAACTCTGAAGAATGATAATGAGAAAATGAAAATCATTTTGCAAAACTCATTATTCATAGAACTGAAGCGCAGGACGTAACTGGAAAAGGAAAGTGTATCTAATTCTAGATCACAAACGGGTGACACCTTTCCAATCTAAATTTAAATTTAAATTTAAGTATAGTTACTTATCTGTTGCATGATTTGTTTTATTGAAATTGTTTATAGTATAAAAATGTGTTGCATGATCTGTCTGATTGAAATCATTAATTCTTGAATGTGTGTGTATATATATATATATAATTGTGTGAAAATAAACTATTGAATGATATGTGTTTTAATGTATATTGCCTGATGTTTATAACTTGTTCTGTGTAAATATTTGCTGCATATTTTCTTCTCGTTGTTTGTATACATGAGTTGAACAGATGCGCATGTTTAGTAGAACATTATCTGTATGAATATATGTGCATATTTATTTAAGTCGATGAAGAGTCATATGTGTTAATCATTTTTTCTGATAAATGTGAAATGACGCAATGTGAATCATTGAATCATCAACCGGTTTCTCATAACTGGCTCGATGCACACCTCTCCATAACTGCTCAGTGCTTGTAACCGCTCTCCTCATAAATTGAAGCGACGATTGATTGCCTATTTAAGGATTGGAAGATCACCAGAAGAACCTCATAGTACATTTCCTTCCGATTCCTTGAAATTCATTTCAATGGCATCAAGATTAGTTATCTCAGGTGTTCAAAGTCCATGCAAGTATGATGAAAGGATCATTCCCACAAGAGGAATAAGACTAAGTGACTTTGACAAAGGAGAACTCAAAATCTCTGAGTTTTTCGAAGCTGCTGGCTGGATTCCTTATCTTGAAAAAGCATCTTCTCCCTGGCACGAACAAAGTGTTCTGGAATTTTGGAACAATTCAGAAGTGTTCATGAAAAAGACATGCGGTCTAAGTACTTATGTAATGGGTATGCCTATCAAGGTGGACTTCAAAGTTCTGAAGGAGATTATTGATGTTGAATCAACCTAAGAACAATTCTCTTCAGATTGGGAAATCAATGATAGAGAGAAAGAGATGCATGATCAAATGTTATTTGGTCGCAGAACTCTTGAAACACCAGTATGCTCAAACTTACTGGAAATTCCCAGAATTCTGCTGGCAATTATTAAATGTTGTATTCTCCCCAACAGGAAGGATACATTCATCATCTCAGACATGGAAAGATTTGTGCTGATTCATCTTCTCAAAAGAAAGAGACTAAATCTTCCAAGAATCATCCTCTATCATATGATGAGAAGAAAATTAGAAGAAGTCAAAATATTTCCCCATACTACACTGATTATGAAAATCCTTCAATATAAAGGATTTCCTATTGAAAGATTCTTTGATCAGGAGCCATCACCCTTGTTCACTATGAAGGAATATGAACATTCTAAGGGGATATTAGAAGAGATAAAAGAAGAACACAATTCTCCGACATCAACTCAGAACCATATGGAGTCATCAAATTCTCTAAGTAATCGTGAAGATTTAAGAGAAATTTTCAGAAGATATAATATAAGGAAGTTGAATGAACGCATTGGACGATTGGAAGAAACACTCAGACTCTATCAAAGAGAGCTGCAGTTGCTGAAAAACAAAAGGAGAAAGTCAGTGCCAATGAGAACAAACCTGTTGATTATCAATGATACACTTGCGTTTTGTTTTTAAGTATCTGTATCTATGTCTTTCTGTTTTGAGTCCATTTCACTTTCTATCTTTGTTTATGTGTTTCTTTTAATGTTAATATTCTATGTATTCTATTTGTTTATATGCGTTTCCTTGTATGAATATTTAAGTCTATCAATAACATAACTCTATCTTTAATTAATCAATAATTGTATTAAATTTTGTGATTATTTATACTGTACATTTCTGTAAGTATGTATGAATCTTTAACTCAACACACTTCCTTAATTGGTTCAACTAAAAGATAAAAATAATTAACTTAATATGATAAAAACAAAATTAAAATTTATATTCTAAGATAATTTTTTAATTTGGTAAAGTGTAATCAGTAATCTAAGACATTTGGTTTAATAATTAACTTAATATCAGATGCTACTGAAAAGTATTTTTAGTTTGTGTATGTTTCAGAAAAACAGGTTTTTGAAGATAATCTCAAGAAGACCATCGGAAGGAAATACCATCTGAAAAGATAAATCAAAGCAACATAATCTAAAAGGATGGCTAGTGTGATAACATCTCCATTGTCTGAACCTGTTCAGAAAGTTCAAGATGAACTCACTGAAATTGTGGGTCAACAATGTTAAGATGGTTAACACTCTATGCACCAAACCTAACTCAACTCTTGAGAAGATTATATTGACTCAGTAACATCCCTATTCTCTGAACCTGTTCAGAAAGTTCTCTATGGACTTGCTGAAATTGTGGGTCAAGAATGCTAAGGTGACTGGTACTTAAGCCATTAAAGTCTATCTCAATTCTTGAAGAAAGGTTAAGATGATTGTTCAAAGATTCTCTGGAGTAAAAGACAAAAGTAGGACGTGCAGACATCAAGCAACCACAGAAAAAGAAAAAGTCTTCAAAGAAAGGAGTAATGTCAGAAAGCACCTCTTCATCCAGTGAACAACAACCAGATCTTTGGTAACATCACTTCATCTTAAAACTTTAATATCTGTGAAAGATGTCTTTTAGTAAAACCTTTAAAATCTGATTATAAACCTTAATTCTTTAATAAGTAAAAACCTAAGACAATCAAACCCTAACAGTTTCTCAGATACTTGCTTTTATAAAAAAATTTTCTCTTTCTTTTCCTGTCCTTGTTTAAAATATTTTGTTTTTCCAAAAATTCCTTTTAAAAATTTTTTTAACCTTCTTTTATCTTCTCTCTTTTCGAAAAGCTCTTCAAATATGTTTTTCAAAAATATTTTTGTATATGTTTTCCAAAACTTACTTTGTTTTGTTCATATCATGTTTTGAGTTTTTGTATTTTTAAAATGTTCGTTGAAAAGGTTTTGATTTTTGTACTTTGATTCTCTTCAAACTTGTATCTGAGTAATTGTAACAATTTAATCTAATAAAATCTTCCTTTCGGTTAGAATATTTTTTTATAATAGTCTTTTTAACAAGCGGTTTAAAACTTTATTCTGTTTAATGCAAGATAAAAAGGGAAAGATAAATAACAAGTTATAAAAACGAAAGAAGAAGAAAACTAATCACCAAACCTTTTTAATCAATGACAAAAGGGGGAGAAATATAAACTAACAAAATGCTAAAAAGAATGTAACAAAAAGGGAAATACATATAGGAAGAAACATAAATAGGAAAGAATATAAGGAAACTTAGAAGATAACAAACTAAAAGTCATAATAATAAGTAAGAATAACAATCAAAACAACAATCGGTATCTAAAATATTAATAATAATAATTTAACAATTGGTATAGAAAAGATATCTAAAAGACTTAACCAACAATTGACATAGAAAAGATTTAATTATTTTAGAAGATAACTAAAAGAATCAATGTCTGTCTCAGGGGGAGTAATATAGATAGGGGGAGTAATACAATTAAATATTTTGTTTATTATCTCTCGTTTCTTTTTATACACATTTTATCAGTAATATATAATTTATTTGTCATCATTAAAAAGGGGGAGATTGTGAAGTCTATAAATCAGTTTAAGTATTTAAACATGACTATAAGACTTAACATCCTTAAGTTTTAATGATTAACAAATAAGATTATATTAATAACAGATAAGTTTATATAAGAACTTAATAAGATTACATAAACAGATTCTACTGAGAAAGGTATTGGTTTGTTGATTGTGTTTTAGGTCACAATAATTATCTGAAGAAGAAGAATAGAAGATCACATCAAAAGAAGAATCAGTATCAGAGGATCAGGATCAGAAGAACAAAATGCAGAATCCTAAAAAGAGGAATCCACAACAAGGTTGAAGCAATTTGAAGAAGTAATCGATTGAAGAACTGAAGAATTGAAGACTCGAAGACTAATTGAAGATCTGAAGAATTGAAGACTACGAAGACTTGAAGATTTGAAGATGAAGATGTCAGAATCAAGAAATGATCTCTTAGAGACGTTGCCAAGCGTAAAGCACACTCCATCAAATGGAGTACACTCATCTCAGTGGATAAAGCTAGACATGTTTTTCTACCTCGATCAAAGTCTTACACAAATAAGGAAATACTACAAAGACTTTCTACAACGCCTGCTGCACCTACAACAAAAGGGTCTGTGTGCGCAGACCTACTGCATGTACGCCTGTCAATGACCAGAATGGGTTAGAAGACTACAAACAAAAGCAAGCAAGGAAGATGGTTGAATAAAGTACAATTCAACATCTTTATTTATCTAAGAAGAAGAAGATACAAGAAGAAGAAGAAGAAGAAAAGGAAGAAGAAAAGGAAGAAGAAGAAGAAAAAGAAGAAGAAGAAGATACAAAGAAAAATGAAGCTACAATCTTCTTATCAGAAGGAAGAAGCCTTCTGAAGTTTCAACCAGTCTGAAGTGTTGAAGTCATCTGAAGTGCGCAATCCGTCTGAAGGGCGCAACCTGTCTGAAGTATTGAAGCTGTCTGAAGTATCAACCCATCTAAAGCAAAGAAGCTGTCTTAAGCAAAGAAGCTGTCTGAAGCGAAGAAGCTGTCTGAAGCAAAGAAGCTGTCTAAAGCTGTCTAAAGCAAAGAAGCTGTCTGAAGCAAAGAAGCTGTCTTAAGCACAGAAGCTATCTGAAGTATTAAAGTCATCTGAAGAATGACGTGGCATCAGCTACTGAAGACTTTAGCCATCTAAAGTTTGCTAAGAAAAGTTGTTCTCTGCAAACACGCAAAGCTTAAATTGGCAAAGTCACAGAGACTTTTCCTGGTGTGTTTAAAGTTCATACACCACTGAGGAAATCTCTGCATGCGCAGCACTCGCAGCAACAACGGTGGCAGCTTTACTGCAACACCAACATTGTACTATGTCAGAACTTTCAAGAAGCGTGTCTCACAACGGATTAAAAGAAGACTATTTGCTATCTCTAAACGATAGTATTTCAAAGAGACATTTCTTCATTTGTGCAATCTGGAACAGAGCATAGGAAAGCAAGCAGATGCAAGCAGATGCAAGATAATGCAAGCTGGAGCAAACAGAAGAAAGCTAGAGAAAGCAAAAGAAATTCAAAAGAGAGAATACGCAGAATAATATCATGAAATATCTCTCAAACAGAGCTCATCTATAGAAGTGTCAGAACGGGATCGTTTTGAACACTCAATTTGTTTAAGGAGAAGCAACCTTTTGAGAAGCTATTACACAACGGCTATATGAGCCACATCATCATAAGCTCAATGGTATTATGAATCATCTTCAACGGCTATATTCAAGCAGAACATATAAATAGCCTCAAGATTGAATTTGAAGATGTTGGTCGGGCCAACCAGTTGTTGTTGTTAACACAACCAAGTTGGCATTACTGCCCAACCAAGAGTGGTTGTTGTTGTTGTTGTTAACACAACCAAGTTGGCATTACTGCCCAACCAAGAGTTGTTGTTGTTGTTGTTATTGCAATTGAAAAGAACAACCATAGAAAAAGAGACATTGACTATGCTTGTCATTATTGTTCAGGTGAACAAATAGGCAGCTGTTATGCTGGCCAAAATGACAGTCAACCTAGAATAGGTTGAAGCCATGAACATACCTTGGTATTCCAACGATACGGGTGAGAATGTAGCCCATGGAAACCAATGGTTGGAGAATGAGGCTGGAGCTTAATTTCATATCTCACTTAGGCCAAACTAGTTGAGGGAGAAGTACCTCACTTATTAGAGACGAGATTGTACTTAACTTAAACACTTATGTCTCTGTCTTACCCTTGTACTTAGATTTATACATTGTATCCTGAGTAGTACTCAGTTAACCTCTAGTACAGGAAAAGATTAAGTTTATGTTTCATGGAAACTTAAACTTGGTTATAATTTGTAAACACTTTATGTGTCTGAGAGCCTGGAGAGGCTTGGTGGAAGAAAGAATACTCATGGTAGAGCCTGGAGAGGCTTGGTTGACAAAGAATACTTGGTTAGAGCCTGGAGAGGCTTGGTAAGAAAGAATACTTGTTGAGCCTGGAGAGGCTTGTCTGTAAAAGAATACTGCATGAGTTGCCTGGAGAGGCAGTTGAAAACAAAGTAATACTTATGTTGGCCTGAAGAGGCTGTGAATAATACTTGTATCTGTGGTTTCAGATAGTGGAAAATCCAGTGGTGGTTTGCCCTGGGACTGGATGTAGCTCACGGGTTTTGTGGGTGAACCAGGATAAATTCTTGTCTACGTCTTCTATCCCTTAAACTCTTTTACTTTCAGTTTTCGCATTTATTAAGGGGATTGAAAAGTATTTTCATAATAAACTTAACACAACGATTTCAATAAAATGAGCTTTCAAGCAAACATCACTTAAAACATCTCTTATGTTGTTTAAGAGTATTACAAAGAATGTTCTCTAAAGAACTTCTGAAATAACTGTGTGAAGTGAGTCTGAAAAGAGTTCAGTTCAGAAACCAGAAACAGACGATCTTTGATCATCTGAAGTATTTCAGAAACTGTTCTAAAGATACTCTGTGTAATAATCTTCAGAAGATATTTTGAGAAGCCTTTCGATCAAAACAATCTTAAGTTTAAGAGAAAGATTTTCTATCTTTATCTCTCTTATCTTCCGCATGTTTTGAAACTAACTTTGATCTTAAGATTTGTTTTGTACTTTGATCGTTTCATACGATTGTTTTATCAAAGATTTTCGAAATGGTCTAAAAAGATTAAAACACTATTCAACCCCCCCTTCTAGTGTTGCATGTGGTTCTAACAAACCCAGCCTCATTACAACCTTGAAAAGACCTTTTGATCCATATCAACCATAAACAAGCTTAGGAACTAGAAACGACTATCAATATTAGTTGTTCAGCAGTGGTGAAAATATTGAGGGAAACAGTACCCGTGAGAATGAGTGAAGTTCCTTGGTATTTGTTTATTGCTTTAATTACTACTCCTGAGAAAATTCAAATTGATGTTTGTATTCTAATTCTGGCTGAGCCATGGTAGTATCACTTGGTCTTGATTTTTCCTAAAATGAAAAGTGACTTCTTCCTAATAAAGAGATAACAAAAAAAAATTCTTGTATTTGTTTTGAGAATTTTATTCAAGGGTGATTTGAAATTTGACTGCAAGGGTGTCTTGCTTGAGGACAAGCAAGAAATTAAGTTGGGGGGTATTTGATAAGTGTAAAATTAGCGTTAATTTCATATAGTTTTTTACACTTATCAAGGATTAAATAGTAATTTATGCCCCAAAATATCCATTTTTGTTAATATTTATAATAATTGTATTTATTTGATACAAATTTGAATATGATGCTATTTTAAATAGAAATTTGCTATTTTATGCAGAATTATAGCAGATTTGGAACAAGAGTGGAAAAAGCATTAGAATGGAGGATATTGCAGATTCAGAAATTAAATAAATAAAAGAAAATCAGAAAATCCTGCAAAGAATCTTTTCAATTCAAATCCAAGGCAGATAAATACAATAATAATTCGGATAAAGGGATAAAGGAAAACCAGATAAGATCAGAAAGAAATCAAGAGGTTAGATCCACAAATCAAGGAAAGCTGCAGCGTGTCACACGCTTCACATGCGCTTAGCGCACGTGGAGCGCATGAGCAGAATGGCCAGGCTTCATGTGCGCTAAGCGCACATGAAGCGCGCGACTCCTGATTGTTGAAAACGCGCGCAGTGACGTCAATTAATGAAGGGGAAGCTCCTGAATTGTCAAGCTTCACTCAAATGACGTCAATTAATGAAAAGGCAGTCTCTGATTGGATAAGCTACACACAAGTGACATCACAGCCTGATCTCTTCAAGCTCTTCCAACTCTATAAATAGAGCCCTTTGCAAAGGTCACAAAAAAAAGGTCCTCGGGACCCAAAACACTGATACAGAGGGAGAGTAGTATAGGATTGGGAAAGGTGACAGATTTCTCAGTAGTTTGTAATGGCTACCATGAGTAGCTAAGCTCTCTAGTAGGATTTGATGTAGTAGATTCAATCCCCTTGTGTATAATAATTCTCTTTTCTATTTTATTTATGATTCTATGCTTGTAATTTATCGGTATCTTTATGCAGTGTGTAATGCATCAACTCCGCGCGTGTGCCAGGATGGTAGGCTAGTGCTCTGGATACAAAAAGTGGAACTCCGGCTACTATCAGAGGTAGGTGAGCATGGAGCTGTTCATGAAGCTTATTCTCGGATTGCTAAAGGTACTCGGGTTAGTCATATCGTAGCATAAGGATTGTATTCTAACGATCGGAGGTTCAGTGAGTGACACACCCCTCCGTAGGTGCCTTATGTGAAAGTATGGTTAATTCGATAGCGCTGATTGCAAAATACGGGGAATGTTTGGGGTCGCCAAATGCCACTTTGAATGCCTGTAGAGAATAGCTTTTGGCATTTATTTATGATGTTATAGGGGAATTTGCGGGTACAATAATTACCAGGCATGCCTTATAATTATTGTAATTAAACAATGCTAAGGTGATTACAAGTACGATCATAAATAAGGGAAAAGGGATTCGAGTGCACAAGGGGGAGATGAAACGAAATCAAATCCTAGTCCTAAATACTTATTCTCTCGTGTTATCTTTGTTTATTTTATTCCGAAACCAACCAACCTTTTTCACGAAAACGTTTTTAATTGAAAATACAATTACTATAACTCTACAAGTTAAAACCGCTCCCTGTGGATACGATACTCTACTTACTCTAAAACTACTGGAAGACTGGTAAACTTGCCAGGAAACCCATCATCAGTCTCATCAGAGACTCAGCAAAAAAAGCTAGTCAACGCAAGTACACTGTCACAGCAGAGACTGCACCAGAAAAGTACTGAGCACATGACAGAAAAGTGAAAGACAACCTCTCTCTCTTCCAACGGCTAGTTTAATGGCTAGTTTTCTGAAGACTAAAAACATAAGTATCATTATAATAAGACGTGTGAGAGACACAGTGAGACTCAGCAGAGATGTTGCTACACAACCAGAAAAATCCAAGTCTCAAGTGAATCTCAACCTACCTACCTATGCTATCTTAGCCAATATCTTATAGTAGGTTTAGCTCTTGTTTTGTACTGTTTTGTATACACTCTTTGAGTGATTTAGAGAGCTGCCATCTAGCTGAGCTCACGGTTTATCCATACTTTGTATGTAGTCTAAGCTAGATCAATCACATCTCATCTCATCCCACCAAGTCTCAACTAAGTCAGGAGGTGCCTGAGCTTAGTGTGAGCTATTGTAAAGCCTGGAGAGGCACTGTAACAAGAATACTCACTGAGTTGCTTGGAGAGGCAGTTGAAAACAAAGAATACTGCATGTGTTTCCTGGAGAGGCAGTTGAAAACAAAGAATACTGCATGAGTTGCCTGAAGAGGCAGTTGAGAACAAAGAATACTTGTGACTCAACCAAGGTAGGAGTGCCTATGCTTGGTGTGAGAGACGTCCTGAAGAGGCCGTAAGAATACTTGTATTGACGGGTTTGTCAATAGTGGAAATCTCACGAGTTGTGAGGACTAGACGTAGCCCAAGGTTGTGGGTGAACAACCAGTATAAATCTCCGTGTGCATCTCTTCTCCCTATCTCTTTATTTATATTGCATATCTCATATCTAAAATCTGTTTGTTAAAATAAATTAAATCTGTTCAGAGAAAACCAAGTTGTAATAACTAAGATCTGTCCATGCATCTCATCTTACATCTCATCTTACATCTTAGGCCCATCTCATCTCAGACCCTATCTCAACCCGAGATCAGTCAGTAGTCTCACTCATTCTCTTTTAAGGTCTTAACATTTGATGAGCTAATTAATCTTACATCTCAAATCTGTTTATTAAACTAAATCAAATCTATTCAAGAATAATCAAGCTTCATTTATCAACAAATCATCATTACTTGATTACAAAATTATTGTTGAGACAACATCTCATCTAACCTACTTGAGACTCCAAGTGTCAAACTTGAGATCACGTCTCAACGTGAATTTAAGTGTGAATTTTCAGGAACAATATTTTCAAGTCTCTATTCAACCCCCCTTCTAGAGACGTTCATCCAACTTCAGTTGGTATCAGAGCTTGGCCTCTTGGGGTTGAGCACACCAACGTGTGAAGAGGAAAAAGATCCAAAAAGGAAGATGGCTAAAGTTAGCTTCACTCTGTTCACTCATGAAGGAGGTTGCTCTTGGAATCATAAAGATAATTCCAAGGAAGAAGCCAATCATGCAGAAAACTGAGATAACATCCTTCATGGCTCAAGATGACTCTGAGATAAATGGAAAACTGCTCACATCAAAGACTTGGAGAAACTAAAGGAACATCAACATAGTTTGTAAATGTGGCATGGAACAAAGATAAAAGGCAAGCAAATATCCCTGCCACGAAATGTGCACTGCTCTGGAACTTGCGGAGCTAGAATCTTGGAACAACGGCCTAGAAACAAAAAAATTGATGAACGCTCAATCACGGAAGCGGCTGACCTGAGAAAGGTGAACATACATGGATAAAGGGAACTTGCAGACCAAGGTTTGCATTGCAAGTTGCCAACCAATCAAGTCTACGCTTCTAGAAGGGAACACCTACACAAATAAAAAAAAAAGGAAGATTATTGGGATGGTGTAGCTGTTAAAAAAGGCCAATAGTTGTTCAAAAAGGATTGGAGCGTGATTGCCTAAAAGACTAAGGAGAAGGACGACCAAGAGTAAAAGTTACTCTTTTAATGGAATTTTGAAGTGGTTGCCCTGGATAAAATGAAAACGGACGTACAAGAAGGTACAGGCTTGCAGGCTGAGTAGTCATTATCATTTAAAATAGATAGAAGGAAATGGGAAGAAGACAATCTTGCAAGCCTCAGTTGTCACATTGCTCAAGGAAGTAGAATCCACTGGAAGAGAACAAATAGTGAGAAGAGGACAAGTCATTAAGGAAGTATTGTTCACGGAAGCTGACCTGGACGGTAATAAAAGTGGACGCACAGAGGTAAAAGTAACTATATACACGAATCCCTCTCATTCTCCCCTTTTAATTAAAGCAAGCAGGATAGCCATTTCTTTCATTTTTTTTATCGAAGTCATGGCGTTAAAATTCTCTGAGAAAAGGGGAAAACATAATTTAAGTGGCAATATTATTAATTGAATAATGTGCTCACATGTTAACGTTCAACCTTTTTCACGTTTAGCCTTTTTCTTCACTTTTGTTATATCCTGGTACAATTTCTTTTAGCAAGCTTATTGTTGTTTATCTAGAAACAGAATTTTTGAAGGAAAAGACTGGGAAATATTTAACAGATAAGTGAATAATTTTTTTTACTAACCCCCTTGGACCCAATAATTAAATGGGCACCAAAATGTCCCCCTAGTGTTTTGATTATGCAAATTTTTTTTTCAAAAGGATGAGCATGTTGGTCTAGTCAAAGTGGATATAAGATTTTGAATCAAAACATCTTGAATGCATAAAGTGGAACCTCTCAAAGAGAAGCATTGGGTAAAAATTTTATTACCAAAGCTAAGCAAAAGCATTAAAGGACATTCTCAAAGAAAACAAAGGGAAATAGATGCTGTAAAAAAAATGCTTGAAGCTTGAAGGTTGAAAGTACTTATACAAGGAAGACCCATTGGTGATATCAATCTCTTATCCCTCTTTATATTTGGACTAAAACATACTTGATCAAATCATTGAGAATTTCTGCTATATCTCTTCACTTATTTTAATGGCATCATGGTTGTAAGTATTTTTATAAACAAGCATGCTAGATTTGTAGAAACCATGTTTGCAAAAGATATGAAAAGTTGTTTGGTCATTATGTGTTACCACTGTCGTGATTACTTGAAATATCAAACAGCAAAGTAAATTATATTTTTACTCCCTTTATCAAATGTTTGAATGTCTCATATGCTTACTTAAAGTTTGGAGTATCAAATGATAGATATCCTTTTGTTGGAAAGTGCTTTGTACATTCATATCTTTAAAACAAGATGCCTATTTCAAATCTGAATATTTTCTGAACATTCTATAACATCCAAGTAACTATAAAGTCTACAATCTCATTGCTCAATATGTAAAAGAAAATATGCATGATAGTTTTGACAAGACTAATCCTACACTTGAGATGAGAA
This sequence comes from Sesbania bispinosa, assembly GCA_026901365.1. Classification (NCBI taxonomy): domain Eukaryota; kingdom Viridiplantae; phylum Streptophyta; class Magnoliopsida; order Fabales; family Fabaceae; genus Sesbania; species Sesbania bispinosa. The sequence continues at coordinate 528 of QLOH01000709.1, read as the reverse complement.
CGATTGTAGATTTGGAGACAAATGGAATGCTTGGATCTCAACAAGAACAATATGAGAAAATCCTCATATCTAAGTTAAAAGGATGTTCAGAAATTATAAAAAGCAAGAAAATACAGCTGCACTTGAGAGAGTCTCATATGAGTCTCAGGTTGAGACTGAGACTTGGATGGAGAGAACTACCAAGTGAGACTCCTGTTGCAACTCTGATAATGACAGCACAAAAAGAAAATTCATGAATTTTATAAAATAGCTACTGCACAAGAGAGCAAGTGCCTTCCCACAATATGAGAAAGAGAAATAAGCTTCTAAGGGAAGAATGCACAAGGAGATGGCTAAGTTCGAAAAGAAAATGCAGAAGCTGAGTTTATCTCTTCATATATCAAGATGCAAATTGTTAAATCATGAGGTTCAAATGCTAACTTGAAGATTACTTCATGAGGTACTCTGAAACTCTAATCTTTCATAATGATGCATATGTGATATTCTCGTTTTGAAGATAGGATTTAAAGTATGATGGTGCTATGCAGA